>VWYE01016210.1:270662-302966 GCA_013398995.1 Alaudala cheleensis
GATCTTTTTCAGATTACAAATACAGTTATTTTGATAAATTCACTTCAGCTGAAATGCTCCCAGTGTAAGAACTGTAACCAATCTGTTGAATTATGAGGGATGATGCCCTGTGCTGTCACTGTCTTCAGGGATACACTGTTGCTTATGATGTTACAGAGACAGAAGATACCGCTTTCATCTTGCATTGAATAAGTAAAAAGTTCAAATTCTGAACTGACAGTTCTAGGCTTGCAGTGTATCTGTAACAATTCTGATTTCTCCTATATGTATATATATAAATATTTCAATTTCAATCATTTCAGGATAAGCGCTGTGACAAAGTCAGATATGCAGACCTCTGAAAGAGCCAAGGTTTTTTAACAAGAATATTGAAGAGCAGGTGTATAATGGTAACTAACTACTTGATAGGAGCCCTTGTAATGGTGCTGCATTTGTGTGGCTGAGGTAATGCCTTAGGTGCCAGGACAAACCACCATTTCCACATTTTCTCAGGGCAAATTTAATACTTGCAATTCTTAACTTTAAAGCTGTAATTGGATCTTTGTTGATTTGCAAGGGAGAGCAAGGTGGATTTTTCTTTTTAGAAAATGCCTACTTTGAAGGAATGCTAAATGCAAACAAAACAATCTGTAAGGGTTTGAGTGTCCTGAAAAGAAGCAGCAGAGTAAGCTCCTTGTCAGCATAACAAGGCACATGTTATCACCAGTGGTGGAAATAAAAAGGATTGTATGTCCTATTCAGCCAAACAGCACACGTTTCCTTCATCTAAATTGTACATGACACCAATCTAAACCCAGAATTCCAGGGATATGAATATGAATTTCCTCAGTGCTTGTAAATATCTTGGTACAATATTAGTGCCATGCAACTGCAAAACACTTTAAAGATATGCTTGACAGCCTAATTTAAGTTAGACCTGAATATGTTAAACCCTAATGCAGAGCTTTAGTAATTGATTTGGCTATAATTGGACATCTGTTATTAAATGTAAAATGCTGGTGACTTGAATACCAGCTCTGCCTGCATCTCTTCTTCTGGTGTTTTTCCAGGTTAAAAAAAAAAAAGGCTTAATCCCATAAGAATATTGTTTAGATTTTCTGAGCCACTGCCTCACAAGACCTGCTTGTGTACAATGCAATTAGTGGCATTCCTTTCCAATATGTGTTAAATGTAATATTTCTATTTTTCTAAAAGACTTTAATTTGCTGCAGCTTGCATTGATGGTATTTATTTTTCATACAGACCAGGAACACTGTGATTCCTTTAATACTGGATATGTATGATAATAATAGCATAGACCATGACCTTATTTTCACTTTGCATATTCTATCTTAACATTTGTGATTTAAAAAAATTCAAAACTTATATTAATGCCTTTACATTAAAATCATGTACATTTTACTATCATTCACCTTATAGCTAAAGGTTGCAATATTTTATTAAAGTCTTTTTATATTTTATATGACAGCCTAAGGAAGGGGCCTTTAGAGCTGAAAAATGGGTCAAACACAGGGATTTGATGAAACCCCCTTTGATTTGCTCTATCAGCTTTTTTTTTTTTTTTGGCTTATCTTTCAGCTAGGGCAAAGGCAGACCTTTTCATTTATGGCAAGCTAATGACTGTTTCAGTTTTTGACTTCTAATGCTCTAGGATGCTACAGTATTTCAGCTGCAAACCTGCAGGTGCCTATTTATTTTGGGCTAAAAAATATGAAGATAACTTACTAATTAAATGTCCAGTGTTGCTTTTGATTTGAGAATTTTTTTTAAGACTAAAGAGTTTTTTTAGTATATATTTTGCAGGATGTAAGTCCAGAGGTACAAGCTATTCTGCAACTACCCATAAAAATTAACAAATTTCAGTTTTGTGCCAGCAAAAAATTGACAGAGCAGGCACATGATTGACGTGGGACTGTTTTCATGCTTCTAAGCTAAAATGCCTTGCTGATTTACCTTGTTGTGCTCAATTAAAACCCCTTTGATTTCAGCTGTCCAGAGTACTGTAAAATAATACAATATGTATAGACTATGTACAGTTCTGAAATAACAATAGGCTGTGAAATAAGTTGCCAAAGACATTGGTGTATGTTAAAACTATGCTGATCGAATGAGAAAAAGCTTACAGGAAGATCCTTTCAGCATTACAATGTCCATTGAAACCTTTCATATGAGGAATCTGCCTCACATGTTTGAAGATGTTCAAGTACTGAAGGAAACACCCTATGTATTTTTTTTTACGTTTGTTGTGTTCTTTTGGACTCTGCCATTGATGGAGTTCCCAGGATTTTTACATTTGGACCTTACTGAAATGCACGTATAGAATGATATGTGCAGCAGTAGGATATGACTAATTTGGAATTACGTTTATTTAGCTACTTTTGATGGCATTTAAACTGTAATGCCTTCAGTCTTGAACTTGGTTTTGCAGTTTGAGAACACAGAATACACAAGACAGACAATATGCCAGTGTGCTTACAACCAACTCATAAATATAAGGACTACATGTTTTTATTATTGCAGGCAAGAGTTGGCACATTTGACATAAAAAAAAAAGGATTTTTTTTTTTTTCAGTTCTTGTTGGAATCCAAGTGATTCTAAATCAAGCATGATGTTTTGGGATAACTCAAACAATTTTGTCTTGCTGTCCAAGTATAACTGGTACCTCTTCTCCACATCTGAACTGTTGAGAAGCTTAAAATGGAAAACTAGGGAATCTGGATTTTTTTTTAAGTTCTGAAGTGACTTTAGTTATGCAACTCTGTCTGGAGAGGTTTCTAAGTCTCCAAATCTGTAGCTGCTCCTCACTGTTTCTTTGAAAGCTGCCCTTAATTTTATGACTGGAAGCTCTGTGTGCACTTGCTCAGATATGCAGCTCTGAAAAATTACAGCCTAATTCTTGTACCTTGGATCAGGTGGCTGTACTCATAATGTAGGTGGAGGTACTTTGCATACTTGGGAGATCCACAGAAGGTATAGAGGTATTTTATGAATAAGATGATGCTCAGCCGATGAACTTCACAATTCATGCGTAATCTGCCTCTTGTGTTGTTTGTTTGCTGTTGGGAGAGTTTTGTATATGTAAAATTAGGTTCTCCGTTGTGCTCCTTGTTCAGGTAGACATACTTGATTTCTATGCATTGAACCTTACTGGGCTACATGCTGGTTTTTTTATCATTTCATGTAATTCAAATTTAATCTAGGGAGGAAAAGCACTCAGACAACGCAGCAGGACCTTAATAAATGTGTGTATCATGCCTAGAATTCAAGGTTATACAGCAAAGGTGACCTCTCAAGTAGTGAGCAGTTTCCTATCCTCACCTCTTAGGCAGGAAGTGTGAAGAGGGGCATGACAGAGTGTTTGGGCTGTGCTTATTTGGTATATTGCTTTAGGGACTGTAGCCAGCTGGTACCTATTAGTGTCCTTCCGTCTCATCTAAATAACTTCAGGGTATGGAAGGGTACAGACCCTTTTTTTTTTTTTTTGATAACTTTCCTCTTGGCCATTAGTGCTCCTAGGGTATCTCTTCAGGGCTGAAACTGCAAATTTAAATTTTTTTAAAATATATATTTTGAAGATCTGGGAAGCTCGCCTAATATATTAAAGATGGACAGAAAGTGATGGTCATCCCTCTTGTACAATTTTTGGGTTGCATTGCAAGTAGAACTGTCAGAACTGCAATAATTTTACTCTATTTGGGGTAACCAACAGACTCAGGCAAGCAGCTGAGACTTTGCATGATCTACATGTCTTAGCCTTTGAATTTTCTAGAACTCATCTGTTGTTACTTTATTTATAATGAGCCATTCCTGTATGTAAAAGAAAAATCCTTATGTTACTGCGCTATTCTAATCTTACCACTCACTGTCATTTTAATACAAAATAAGTGTGGACAATTACAGCACTCATTACCCATCCTATCACTTAAATAATCTTGTATCTTATGTAGTAGGTCAAAAAGAGAGTGCTTTTGGCTTAGGTGGATTTCATATCACACTAATTTATAGGAGCATTACTCAGTACAGCCTGACACAGCCCTGCAAATTGTTTTGTACAGCATCACTTTCTTTTGGATCAGATATCTGTTTTCAATTTGCATAGAGAATACCTCATCTAAATTTATTGCACTGGAGACAAGTGAGCCAGACATTATCATGACTATACTGCCTGCATGTGTCTGCCGACTGATTTAGATGGAGCATAAATTAATTTGCCATTATTAATCTTATCTTGGGAAACTAAATAGAATTTCATTCTAGTGACTATTACAAGCAGTTTGCTGCATCAGGTTTATTTACTTAGTTTCATGTTGATAACCCAGTATGTTGTGTATTGCACACAACAGCCTGCTTTGCTTGTCATTGCTCTTAGATTTGAGTAGCTCACTCTCAAGTAAGAAAGAAAATCTTAATAAAAAAAGATATATATATATATATATAATAGGTCCTTTACAATAGTACCAGACACCTCAGCTAAAAGCTTTGCTTTGTCTCCAGTTCTGATAGTGCCAAATTCTGCCCAGGTCTTTCTGCATCACGCCTTTCTATTCCTCATCCACTAACTCAACTTGAGCTGTACTCAAGTTCCAGCCTGTGTAATAACTTCTTGCCAGCCGCATTTTGTACAATCCACTCTCTTTAAAATGCAAACATTTATGTGTTTGCATCTTCCTGGCATGCCTCCTCCTTCTTTTTAAACTGTCTTCTCAGTCCTTCCCCCACTTTTTATCTGTACAGCTGAGGAATGAGCAGCATTCCTTCATTTTTTCTCTTCACCCTTTCTCTCTTTTGTTCAACAATCCAAAACCTACTGGTAACAGATGCCTCTTAATATATGTTTCACTAACAAGTGTCTCTGAAATGTCTTTCATTGTCATGAAAACTCTGTTTTAACAATGCTCTTCCTGGGAGGTCTATTAATCCAACAGTAATCCAGTAGACAAAACAGAAACAGTTTAATACTCCAGGCAGCCTATTGCTTTATTTTGTAATGGTATTCTTTAACTTTTAAATAAATGCTGATTGTTTTAAGACTGTGTTGGACAACATAATATGCCTAATGTCAGGTGCTTGTGCAGCATGGAGTGGTTTCATGGGACCATAATGCTCCAGAAGTGAAGGTCAGCCACCCAAAGCTCACAAAATTACAAGTGTCTTTTTACAGGATACATTGCCTAAACTGTTTTATATAACAAAATTTATACAAAATATTTTCCATCAAACTTCATGGAGGCAACCAAGCCACTTTTATTTTACCTTGAATTTGCAATATTTTGCCAATAACCTGAAATTTTGTTATCTAGAATTTAATTTTTTCAAGTGATGATTAAGCATCTGCTTAATACGCTAAAAACCATTTTTACTTACCAATTATTTCGAATTGGATTCAGTAAACATTTAAAAATTTCTATTCCTTCTTCTACCATAGCTTCTCCGTTCTATTCTACTTTCATTTTGTACTGGTTTGAAAGCAAACCCAGTGAGAAACTGAGTCAGAAATAAAATTTAATAGGAAAACTATAAAAATAAATATAATAGTAAAAGGAACAAACAAAAAGACCCTTGGCAGAGTCAGAATACAACCTGATACCCTGTTCGTTAGGGTAGTGGTAGCAGTCCAAATGGAGCAGTCTTGTTGAAGCAGGGATCCTGCAGAAAGATCTGGCAGCTCCTGTTCTCTGGAAATCCAGTCGGTGGTGTGCTGTCTCAAACTGCAGATTATATCCAGGTGGGAATGCTTGGCTCCTCCCCCCTGGGCAGAGCATCTCACAATGGGCTGATGTCATTCTATGAGTCATACAATGGGTCCTTGATTGCCCATTAAGCAGAGATAGCTCCCGAGGGGAGTTACCTATGAGTCATATGCCAGGGCATTGATGGGCCATTAACAGCACATTGTCCGGAGGGAGGGGGCAGGGAACCCCCCACCTGTTTCCAGTAACCCATGCAGATGGTAATAGAATACATACTTTGGGCACATCTTACATTGCAACCTAGGACACATTTTTAATAGAATTACTCTTCAGTGCTTCTCTTGATGAAATTACCTAGAAGTGTTTTGCATGATAAACACTGATTGTCTTTTTATATCTTTCCTTAGTTTGTAGAGCAACTGCTTTCACTGACTTCTAAAATACAATTTTAATTGTGAGCAGATTAGCCTATGCTTTGAAATAATTCCCAAAAACTTTAAGTATATCCTGATGGATGAAGATTAAGAGGTAATTTTCAGTTGTTTTGAGGTTTGACCTCAGCAAATTACAGGGCTGAGCAATCACTAACCAAATGAAGGTCAACAAGGACAAGTGTGGGATTCTGCACCTGGGATGGGGCAAACCTGGATGTACAGACAGACTGGGGAATGAGATGCTGGATAGCAGTGCTATGCAAAGGGACCAGAATGATTGCAGGTTGAATATGAGTCAGAGCCCTGACTGCTGGGAGGTCCAGCTGTGTCCTGGAGGCCCAGCATGGCTGGGCAGGCAAGGAAGGGGATTGTCCCAGTTTGCTCTGCTCTGCTGTGGCCCCATCTTGAGTCCTGAGTACACTGTGCATAAGATAAAAAAGGTATTAAGGTACTAGACACAATCCAAAGAAGGGTCACGAGGATGGTGAAGGGTCTGGAGAGAGCCATGTGAGGAGTAGCTGAGGTCACTTTGGTCTGTTCAGCCTAGAGAAGAGACTAAGGGGAGACATGGTCTTCAACAACCTTGTGAGGGGAAGCAGAGGATCAGGTACAGATCTCTTCACTCTCATGACCAGGGACAGGACTCAGGAAAACAGCATGAGGCTGAGTCAGGGAAGATTTAGATTTGATATCAGGGAACAGTTTTTCAGCCAGGGGGTGGTTGGGCACTGGGATGTGCTCCCAAGGGAAATGGTTGCAGCAGTGTCTTGAGTTCAGGAAGCATTAGGGCAACTCTCTCAGGCACATGGTGGGATTCTTGGTATGCCCTGTGCAGGACTCCATGATCCTGATGGGTCCCTTTCAACTCAGTGTATTTTATGATTCTATGATGCTTTATCTTTATATGTTTGTTCTTGGTTCATACTTCCTTATACATCCATTGATTGAGGGATGCATAAATAAGCTTGGGCATATTATGAGCATTGTACGTGTGTTTTTGTTTTTTTTTTTTTTTTCAGGGGATTTTTGGCTTTTTTTTTCCCTACCCTATAGTATGAAAGGACTTTTTTTCCCCCTTCTATGCTTATCTTTTAGTTGATAGTCTAACATTAGGCAGATAGGTTGTTTGTCAGTGATTTTAGACACTTTGAGAGCATTTTGTTATCTTTCACATCCTGTATTTATATATTCTGCTCTGATCCCCTTTACATACTTACACATTTGCCTAAGGAATATTTAAGATTTTTTTTACGGTCTGCCCCTGTTTTAGGATCTTGCAGTTTGCTTTTATAAGAAGATAGCAGCAGAAATTTAATTCAGTATTGAAAAGCTCATGTACTTACATTCCAGCTACTTTAAGGTACAACTTCATTTATCATAAAAGCAGAACATTGGATAAAAAGGTGTGGTGTAAATGTTTACTGACATCTCTTTTAGGTAGATATATCAAAGATTGATAAGCAGCAAGGACATGAATGAGCCGTGTAGGTCATCCAAGTGAGTGCCTTTGTAAGAATGTAGTCATTCTTTTAGAGTGTGCCACAAATATTATTAGAGAAAATAACCTTATTAACAATGGATTTAGAGGTTGTTTTTGTTGTTGTTATTTTGCTATCTAGGAAATTGCTCAGAGACAGGTCTCCTTAGTAACATGAATCTATTTGTTCCAGTCTCAGAGGGTGAAAACAATTTTAATTCACTAAATTCAAGAGAACCTTTGAAATACTCCTATCAAAACTTTTCTACAAACAACAATATAACAGTTAATAAGATCTGGTATTTGGTGCCACCTGTGGTACCTAATTGAACATCAATTAGGAAAGATAGCATGGCTCATAAAGCGTGAGCTCTGGCATGGTTTTAACCTTGTGCTATATAAAATCATTTGGGGTTTGAGGGAAGCTGGGGTGCCCCAGCTACAGCTCCATGAGGATCCCTTGGACACTGGGCTTGGGCAGGTCCACAGAAGTTGCAACAGTTTTAGACAGCAGTCTATTTTTCCTTCATCTTAGAACATTTCTTACTCTTGCTCTTTACCAAAAAGATTAATTTCTTACATTTCAAGTCATAGTGACTAAAACCTAACTGATCATACACAGATACATTTTCAAGTGCTTCCTTTCTGAAGTTGTTCACCTACCATTCTGAGATAGATGCAGTTGTTTCAATGAGCAGCATTTTGCATCTTCCCGTGAAGCACTGGCTACCAACCAGCACTAAATATACGATAATGGTCAGGCAGAATTAATGCTCTGCTGCTTCACTCGGCACCATGGAGAGAATAGCACATGGCAAAGATTAAATTTCTTGTGTGTCTCCCAGTCCTGTGTATACTCTGGATGGATGCAGGTAGAAAAGTGTCATTGCAGGATTTTGAAGTTATAAAACTAAGACTATGGAGAAAATCTTGTGTGAGTCACCGAAGCATTCATGGAGAACTATGTGGGAACTCTTCCTTGGTGAACACTGCTCTGCAGGTGAATAAATGGAGCGAAATAATGCCTAAAATTTTTATTGGTGGCTCTATATGGGAAAACAGTGACATTGCTGGTGAGTTATTTGAAAGTAGGATCACACCCTTACATTATTTTACTGAAATAATTGTGTGATCCAGTGAAAAAGCTATAGACAAAACTGAAGAACCTTATTCTGATCTCCAAAGTGTGAGTGCAACACCTGGTGCTGGATTTCATGTTTTACCCTGCATTTTCTCTACTTCTTCAATGCAAGAAAGAAACCAGAAATCTTGCTTGAGAGCTGGGTATTCCATTAGATAGTTCTCTTGTGCAAGGTTGATCTGACCATTGTCTTGTTGTCGCTTTTTGGTTTGCCTGCTGCTTTACAGATACTCTTGGCAATAGAAGGTAACACACTATAGCATAAAGCTGATGCCTGAGTTGGATCAGGGCCAACTTTAAAACTCTGAGAATTTGAAGGTGAGTTAAATCTGCCACCCTCTTCTTTCTTGCCTTGCACATAACAACTCTCCATCTACGTAAACTATAAAACTTGTTCCCCAAGTGCTTGAGCTTTAGTTTGCTATTGTAAAATTTATATGCATTTAGCTTATCTAAGGCACGTTTAAGACTGAAAGCTTTTTTGTTACCTCTCTGTTCTAAAGGTGACCAATCTGTGTTATTCTATCCAAAAAGTCACAATTTAAATTGCTCTACACCCACTGTAATGCTTCCCTGAGTAATTTCTGATAAAGGTCAGGTTTATGAGATAATGTGCTATTATTGGATGGTTTCTAGCTGTTTTGTGTGCTTTATACAATTAACAGATGAAGAAGCAGCAATTCATTTACACAGAAAATGCTTCCTCACAAGCAAACCAGAACATGGCCACAGCCGTAGATAGAAGTGTGTTGATGGATTGATAATGTTTCATTGTCACCGCCTTTGAAATGTGTGTGCTCCTAAGCACTGATTTCTAAGTCAAACAAGAAGCATTTTATGGTTAGTAGTGGACTTGAATTTATTTCTCAGTAACTGTCCGGCTTTCTGCATATGGGTATTCAGGGTTAGCTTTGACATCAAATAGGGCAAGTAATGGAGAGGTTATGTCTAGGTTGAGACACATTTGTGGGAATTCATGAACAGAAGGAAAGTAAGTGCCCCTGGCACACTGAACACCATTTTCCTTAACAAGGTGCACCATTTATTCATTGAGAGTACATCAGGACAAGGTAAACTATGTTCTGAAAGGATCAGTATGTGCTACTGAGACACAGAAGCCTGGGCTAGGTCTTTTAAAGTTAGGGTAGCTGCTGTTCTGCATTCTTTGGTGTACATATCTGCCAGGAGTGTGGATGTACTTGTTTTCTAAGGTCTTTCTTGGCCCATTACAAGCAGCTTATGGAAGAGTTTAAGTTTAATCTTGCTCTTCAGAAGAAAGCAAATGAAAAAATCTCAGAGGTTTCATTATAGTTAAAGTTTTTGTCCCCATTTTATTTTTTTTTTAATTGACATTTTGGTACTTTAAAACAAATGTACTGTGGAAGGCTGCAGCAAGTGGAAGTATGGTGTGACACATATAGTAGCTTCCTACATTAGCCATTAGAGTATCTGTATTCACAGTAACATGGTGTCATGGTTAGCACAGTTTGGTCTTAATTAAAGAGGAAAGAGTTCCCTGTAAGGACCTGGGAATTGTTTTGGAAAGTACAGCCACCTATCAGGAGCTAATTCGAAATACTGACACACTGTTCACCCATTGAGAAAGTAAAGTTCGGCTTTGTGAATTACCCATATCAAGCGGAGTACCCTGGGAACCGCCTCTTTTCCCTCCCTGCCTCTGAAGAAGTAAGAAGGCAGCCTGGCTCCCTCCTCCCTGGGGGTGCAGCTGGGGCGTGCTGGGCCCTGCCTGGCTCAGGCCTTTCCCGGGAAGCCTGCGGGGCTCGGTGACTCCCAGGGAGGGAAGGTTGAGGAAGGTATGCCGTGTCCCGGCCCAGATCGAGTTTGCAGCAGCTGTAAAACATCTTCAGCTAGCCGTGGGGGCTGAGCCCCTCCTCCTCCGGTGACTCCCGCTGGAAGAAAAGAGGGAGAGGGAAGCCCGGCTGCCCAAGAACACCCTGGAGCTGGGCAAGTGCCCCCCCACCAGCAGCCACAACCCTGAGACTCCAGCCTGGCTCAGTGAGGCCTGACCCTGCCACCTGTGGCCACCTCCCAGGGAAGAACCAGCATGGCCCCTGCAGACCTGGGAGATTTTAACCCTTTCTTGGACAAGGAGAAGCTTGCAGAACATTGATCCTCTCTAGAGTGAAAAGAAAGTCATAGTGGAGACATTTAGAGAGACTGTATGAAGATACTGAGGTCAGTGAAAGAGATGTTGTATTTTAAGGGATGAGGAGATTAGAAGACACTTTATGCTGAAAATCTTTTGAGAATGGTGGTAACAAACTATAATATGGTAGAATATATCTTTAAATCATAGAAAATTTAAGGGTAGGGAAAATGATTGTTCAGATTTGTGGTTTTTAGCAAGGTATCTGTAATGGACTAAGTGAATATTGATGTGTCAGTGACCCTGTGGGTTCCTGAGGTATTTGAGCAGAGTAAGGAAGTTACAGTTGAGATGAAGAAGCCTCTGCACCAGTGAAGAAGTGAGAGACATCTCTGCCCTCTGAATGGAATGAAGAGAATCCTTTGCGTCTGAACTGTTCATTTTAAAATGACACCCCAGTATGCATGAGTCCATGGCCCATATGCAGCCACAGGAAGCCTCGTATATGGGAGAACCACAATAAGCAGATTTTCAGGGTTGCATTTTTTTGTGAGAGCTAGGAGCCACTTAAAAGTAGACGGTTTGTTTCTTGTGGAGAGTTAGCATAACCAGAAGAAACTTCTCTCTCTAAAAAGATTCTTTTATAAGTGGTACTGACCTTGGGTTCTGAGTTCTGTCTTTATACATTGTCTGAGAGAAAGAATATAAGCTGGTGGGGGAAGGGGAAATATTTTGAATGTTTCGTTTTAGTTATTTTTTTTCTTTTAGTGTGTGTGAATAAAACTGTATCTTTTAAATTAGAACCTACTTTGTTTCTCCTAATCCTATCTCACAGCAGAAGAAAATACCATAACCACCAGATTAATTGGTGCATTGGCTGGGAAATTAAAATTAGCAAATGTGAAACCACTACACATGGGAATGTCAGCTGAATCAATTGTACCTTTATACATACATTTCAAATGTATATCCTCAGATGTGCTTCTTAATGATATTTTAGTGACAGCCTGAGCTTTTTCTTGAGCACAGCATAGAAGTAAAAGCAAATATTTACTGTTGCAAAGTGAAAGCAAATATTTACAAATATTTACTGAATCTTGAAAGTAGAAGCTGTATGACAATGAGAGCGAGACTCAGCTCTTCTCATCTCCTTTGTGTATTGAAGACTACTTTTCTTTTTGTGTTGATTCTGGTTTGCAAGATGCTGCTTCCTTGTATATGCTGATGGTTCTCACTTATTGTATTCCCTGGGAGTAAAATGTGGGCTCACAGGAACAAGAATAGAATCAGAATGCACCCAAAGGCTTCCTAACCATTAGGTTTCCTATAGGCCAGACTTTCCTTACAAAGAGTCTGAATAATAGTTTTAAAAGTTTGCAGTATGCTTTTATGAGCTTTTGGTGTACTCCTGAGGGGTGAAGCAAGACTTCAGAGGAAGTAAATTTGTCAAGTAAAACCTGTGAAAAAACTCTGCAATGATTTAAGGGGAAGTATGTACATACCAGTGAGTTCAAATATAGAAATTTCAGAAGGACTGTGAATAAAATAAAGATTTAATATCCTTTATATAAAATTGTTTTGATAGTTATCCTTTGTCTTGTCACTGCTCGCAGCAATGTTTGGAGTGAAATTAAGCTCAGTACCAAAATCCAGGGTAGGTCTTTCCACATCTCTTGGTGTTTTGTGCAGATAATCTGTAGAGATTCTGTGACTTGTATGGTTCACTCTGTTACTGATTGGAGGCCCCAAGGCTAGGGTCTATATACTGATCTTGCTCGTAGTAAATCCCATAGTTGGGACAGGCTAGGTCAAGGTTCAGCAGTGCTTAAATGCTTACTATATTTAAGTAGTCTGGAGGCTTCAGTATGCCTTTGAAAGTGTTAGTAAGGAATTATGTTATATATATCCAAATGACCTACAAGAGAAGGAGGAGAATATATTCTCAATGGTCCTTTTTGTCTTTTTCCTGTGGGAAGCAGATGCCATCTGACTTATTAATGAAGTCAGCTTCAGTACACAGGGAAAAAAATAACTTAAAAGACACAAATCAAGATGAATTATTGTGATTATTTAAAATATTGTAATGAAATTTTGAGTGCATGTGTATTCCATGTGCATCTTTAGAAAACAGCATAACCAAAGGGAAAGTATTTCCTGTGTTCAAAGAACATTGAAAAGTAATTCTGTCAATCAGTAGACTCTGTGTAAATAGAAATGTACGCATTTTGCACCCCAGAGACACACATTACAAAAAATAAAAAATTGTTTTTTCAAATGTCAGAATGTGAGAAATATATGGAAATTCTACTGAGCTCCTCGATGAATCTATAGCTGGAAAAGTTTTAATTGGCACTTGATGTAGCTTCTCCCCTCCACAGGACCCCTGCCCTTCACACTGTGTGTGTATATATGTAGCTCATATATGCACTTATATACAACTGGACAGTGGTCATCATTGGGAAAATTGTTCAAAGTTTGCTTGTACTGAATCATAGGTTACATATCCCCAAATCTTACTTACCTTGCCATCCAAACCCTACAGAGTACCAAATTACTGATTTCCTTGTGTGCCCCTTTGTTATATGCATGAGATGTAGTATTGAATGACTTCACGAAACCCAAGGAATTCATCTTCACAGCAGTCTCAAGATTTTCCTTGTTCCTCCTTTCTTAGCCTCATTCAGTGCAGAATTTAAGGCCAGAAGTTTTCGCTAATTTGGACTGTCAAACTTGATCCAGTTTTCCATCAGTTTTAGTATTAATACAGTACTTCCTGAATTCAAAGCTCAATTCCTGCTGATTTGAATATTCATCACATCAGTTTTATAAACCTTTGGGCTGCAAATCACTGGATGTCAGGGAATTTTTTTCACCACATGCTTCTTTTATTCTTATACTGGACCTGAAACATCTGTTATGGGTCAATATTAGGGTTACCAAGAGAGAAGGTTCACCTCTTTTGATATCACCATTCTTCTTTTCCAAAGGACAAAACCAACTCATTCGCAGCACTTGGCCTTTTTTTAATGAAAGTGTGTGGGTCATTTTGGCTGGAAGGCACAGAGCAGGGAGAAGAAAAGGGAAAGGAATACATGGCATGCACATGTTGGGTAAAACAACATTGAAATTGTAGTGCTTGGGATGAAGCATCTGAGATATGTTGCGCAGAACACCTTTATTTTATTTCCTACCTTTTGGAGTGTTTTACTTTCCAGTCTTAACCGCTAACACAATTATTTAATATGATTTTTTTTTTTTTTACTTTTTTCAGTGAAGGGGTAAAAAAAAATCATGTGAAGCTGCACATGAGACTTCCAATTGTATAGCACTGCTTAATCTAACTCAGCAAGTTGATAAAGTGTTGTGTCTTTCAGGTAGACTCTCTACTATAGAGAGAGGCCATAGGATTTCAAGCTGCACTACTTGTCTTGCAGAACGATACTGAGAATCATGAAGGAGGGGTTTAGACATGGTAAGCTTTTGTCATGCACCAATATTCTTCACCAGGACCCTGCATATGCCTTTGCTGAGCTTCACACTGTTGTTCTCTGCCCAGAAGAAGCAATGATTGGCCATGGCAATTGTCCATGAGTGCTCAATGATAAGCCAGCTTTAGGTCACACTATTTCATTAGTGGTGGAATGACTCACTTCATTGTCATAAAATTGCAAGGAAAGAAAACCCAAAAAACCCCCAAACAACCATGTGGCTGCCATGTCTAAGGAGTATCTGAACAAGATGATACTGGTGTAAATTAATGTGGTGCATTATGTGCATTAAGTTTATGTAGTTTTGGGCATAGGGATATATACTTACAGGCTTCATTGTCATCACATTAACTTCGTTTCCTGTTTATAGGACTATTCTTTGGAAGCTTTTGTGAGCTCTTCAATGTCCTTCTTGTGCTACCTTTAAGAATTTGAGCAGATCTGTAAAGAAAGAAGCCAAAATCCTTCAGTCCTCAGGGAACACACTTTGCTTCCAGGACAGCTGCCTTGATCTCTTAGGATTCCCACTATTTCCGTTTATTGAATGATTGCCTAGTTTGGTGTCTATGACCTATACTGACATTGAATTATAATGCTGGACAAGGGTATACATAGGATTTGCTTAAAACAAATCTAGTCTAGGAGAGCGTGGTTATTCTGAAGAAATTTTGGGTTGGGTGACTTAATAGTGTAGCAATGGGACCACACAATTACTATAATGGTTGAAGATATGGAATATTAGAAATCACCAGAAAATTATGATGGAAATGTTGCTGAATGTCCAGCATTGTCCAACACATTCATTAAGAAAAAAAATAATGATTATTTGAATCTTCTGGAAGCTAATTCTTCCTAACTGGATTTTGTTTGAAATATTTATATTAAATAAAGCGGCAAAACTTTGAAGCCTCTCCAGAGTCAGGAAGGTAAAAAAGGAAAGAACTGAAATGAAATATTTCCAAACAGTACCTGTAGACTGGTTACCATAGATTTCTTCCTCAAGGAGCTTATAACTGGGACATTGGAAGGTTTTGATCTGTGATCAGTCATTCATGGCTGAGGATCTGTGATTGTTTCTAAGAAAATGTCAAAATAAGAAAGGCAGAAGAAAAGTTATTAAATGTTCCACAACATTCTATATATATGAAAAGATTTTGAAGTAAACTGCATCATCTCTGGAAAATTTAGTAGATTTTTAAAAGCTGAAAACCACTGAACTTCAAAGATGTGAGGAAAGAAAGATATCCAGTGGTTGTTAATGATTATAGAACCTGTAATTACTTTTGAAAATTTGTGTTCCTTAAAATTGTATTAATGATCTTAGTCCTTTTGTCCCTCCTGTTTCTGTAAAAAGGTAAATGTTTCTGATGCTCTTATGTTTCTTTTTCTTATCAGAAGAAATGCTCCACAGAAAATTTTTAAAAAGTGGAAAGACTTGTGCAATTAGCAAAGTGAATAAATTTTGACGGTAAGAAATACTTACAATTAATTCACAGTAATTTATCTCCTATTATTAAATGTACGTGTATAGCACATCAAGAGCATTCTATGATATCCTTGAGATATTTAACATTGTTTTCATACAATTCAGTAGAGTCATAATTTCTTATTATGCCTTCCTCATAGAGAAGTGAGCTAATGGAAGATTAGAAAAAATGTTATTTGTTCTTCTCTGTATTAATGTTCATGGCAGCTAAACACAGTATAGGGGTTATTTAAATTTTTTTTCTGGAGATGGAACTTGCTTTACTTTGCTATAAAGGTAAACTTTTAGGTGATACTTTTTGCTTCACTGCAGCTACCTTGACTCATGTACTGCCTCAGCAAGGTTTTAGGATTATTTATAGGACTGTTCAATTCAAAGTATGTTTTTATGCCAGAGGAAATGCTAATATCTTTAACAAAAGCCATCTAATCAGTATTCCCTTACACTGACCCAGAGGTGGGGCAACTGAGAGGCATTTTAGAAACTTTTATTCCATTTTCAGTCTCATGGTGAAGGGTGAGACAGTACAGATGTTACAATTCATGCCAATCAGAAGCCAACTATTTCCGAATTACAGTACTTTATGTGTGTTTCTTGGCCTATCACCTTTTGCCACACAGTGCTGTTAATGCTTTAAAGCCAATCGTCTAAAATGACCCCTCGTTGGTCCTAATACAATGCATCTTTCATAGTTCTATTTCTCCAAAGTATCTAGTCCTATTTGCAAGGCCATCCTTTAAAACTTGTTTCCAGTTCAATTTATCTCTCAACAATGTCTGTCCCATTCTATGGCATTTCTAAGTCAGCATTTTCTATCTTAAGGTTTGCATACAGATGCATACTTTGTGAGCTCTCTGTATGGCTTTGAGAATTCTCAATAAATCCATTGCCCACATAATCATCCTTAATTTTTGGAGATGACAGTTTTTCTTTCACCAAGCAAACAAACAAAAAAAAAACCAACAAAAAAACCCCACTGCAAAGCTAGACAAGCCACACATAGAAGGTCCAACCTGAAGTGTTCTAAAATACTCTAGAATTGCTTATTGTTTGGTTTACTTTCTGTGTGTAACAATAGCACGTATTTTTTGCCTTTAAAGTTAAGCTGGTGTATTATTGCTCTAATTAACAGCCTTCTAGGACAAAATGCATGACTCTTGTTCTGCTTTTATGGATTCCTATTACGTTTCCACTTAAAAATATTTACCAGCAGGAAACAACAAAAAAGCATATTCATGATTACTTTGATGTTTCTCATCTCTGTTTGAATAGTCTTGGTTTTGGAGTGGTCCTGCTGTTTATTTTCTTGCTCACACGGCCTAGGAAAATAAAAGATATTATCAATAATTTAGAGTGTTCTATCAGCTGTTGCTAAAGCATTTATGAGTAGTTATTGCTCTTTTCTCAGGTCCCCTGTTCTGTTTAGCATCATCAGTCCTCCCTTTTGGCACTGATTAGTGTATTTCTACTTCAGAAACTGTGCTTCATTTATCTTTCTGCAAACAAGTTCTTGTTTGTATGAAACAAACAACTCTTGGTTGTTTGACATTAATATACAAGTTTTCGGGATTAAAGTGAGAACAACCACTGTTACCTCTACTTCTCTCATGTGTTGTTACTGCCTCTGACACATCAAGTTAGAAGGTACTCTAAAAAGCAGGGGATAAATTGAATCATGTGCCTGTTTAATGCTGCGTTCTGTACCTTAGTGAAATATTGGAAAGCAGTTCTGCCTGTGCTGGTGTTTAACTACATTTAGGGAGAATTTAAGTGAACATTATCTTCTCTCTATTTCATGGTCCAAGCTGAACTCTGTGCTTCGTGCATTAGCCAGAATGATTTTTTTCTTAAACAAATATGTTTAGCTATTATTTTAAAAATGCTCAGTGGAGTGTTCAAAATGAAAATCAAATGAAGATGTATGGAAACCCATTAATGACATTCATTTGCCAGTATCAACACATATTCAGAGTATCTTAGTCTCCTTTGAATATTGCTTCATGTGAGTAATTACCTTAACACCGCCTTTTCAGTAAGTTAACAGCCAAGGCAACAGCAACAATGAATGTCTTGTGCATTCAAAGGGACCACAGACCTGGTTATTTTCAGTATTATTGTTGAAAAGGAATTTTCATTCCATGAGGTGAAAAAGCCACGGAAGTAGGAAGCAGAAGAGCAGGGTTCCTAAAGTCATTTTGAAAGAGGTGTTGGGCACTCCAAAGGCAGCCAGGGTTCCAACAAGAGTCAGCTTTCATCTGGGAGAAATCCTCTGCTGTTCAGAATTTTAGCAGGCAGAAGCCCAATCCCAGCCACAGGCCCCTGGACAGGAATGGTGGCACTTTTTCATGGGAAACAAAACTCACCACCCCATCCACTGAACAGCGGAGGGTTTCTCCCAGATGAAAGCTGACTCTTGTTGGAACCCTGCCTGCCCTTGGGGTGCCAAACACTTCCTATAAAATAACATCAGGAATCTAGGGTGATGAGTTTTGTTTCCCATTGAAAAGGGCCTCCTTTGTGGTCCAGAGACCTGAGAGCTAAAATTCCAAATGGCAGAGGATTTCTCGCAGAAGAAGGTTGCCACAAATGGGAACCCTGACTGGCCTTGAAGTGCCAAACACTTCCTATAAAGTGACATCAGGAGCCTGGGGTGGGGAGTTTTGTTTCCCATGGAAGAGGACTTCTGTTTGTGTCAAGTTGCCTCTGGCTGGGAGTGGGCTTCTGTGTGCTAAAATTCCGAACAACGGAGGATTGCTCCTAGATAAAAGCTGCCACAAGTTGGAACCCTAGCTGCCCTTGGAGTGCCAAATGCCTCCTCCAAACTGAGATCAGGAACCTGTGGTGGTGAGCTTTGTTTCTCATGGAAAAGGTCCTTCTTTTGTGTCCTAGGCCCTGTGCCTTGGCACTGGTCTAATGCCTTCTAAAATTCCGATGGGCAGAGGATTTCTCCCAGATAAAGACTGCCACAAGTTAGAACCATGACTGCCCTTGGAGTACCAAACTCCTGGCCAGAGGCCCCTGGACACGAATGGTGGCCTTTTTCCATGGAAAACAAAACTTACCCCCGTGTTCCTGGTGTTATTTTGGAGAAGGCCTTTGGCACTCCAGGAAAAGCCAGAGTCCTAGATTTTGGCAGCTTTTGGTCTGGATTTGGTCCTTGAAACTCTACTCTGGGTTGCAGACCAGTGCTCCCAGGTAATTTCCAATTATTTGAAGTAATAATGTATTTTTTAAATGTTTTGAGCTTACTGACCTTCTGTAACCTATGTTCTGCCTTTTCTAAAAAATAAACCTGAATACCAGTCACCACTCTGTTCAAATAAAAAAGCTGAATCCAATTTATTGCAACAGAATGATTATAGCCTTTAATTTCTCTATGGAGATATTATTGTTAATTAAATCATAGTCTTTTCCATATGCTGTACTGAGAGTCCTAGCCCTTCATTCGTTCTTAAAACAATGTATGACATTGATGGACTAACTCAATTAAAGCATTAAAGAAGGAATATTGAGAGCTGAAGTGATTTTTAACAGCCCACCTTTAAAATAGCAATAAATATTTTAAAATGAAACGTTCCTAACTTTTACTGAGGATATTCATTAATACCACTGGATGGAAATTCAAGTCCATTATTCTAAGTAAGGTTGCTTTTGGTTACACCGTGGTTTTTGTTTTCTTTTCAATTATGTTATACTGTCATACAGGCAGATTGAAATCAGAATGCAACGAGGCCAAACCCCACTTTTGCCATAACTAACAGTGAAGTGGGATTTCTTAGGTAATTTGACATTTTCTTGCAGTTCTTGATTTTTAAAGTAGCAAATTTTTTTTGGTAAAACATGGACAGTATTTAAATGCATCAGTGATTGCTTTTAGAATGTGCTAACTCTTAAAGAAATATGTCGGGACTTAAAAAATACATGTAAACATCTCCAATAAGCTGAATTACTTCCCCCATATGTTAAAACTGGTTTAGGATTGATCTGTTGATTGACACATCTAAAATAATATGCTGGGAACTGGGTAGTTAAGGAACTACAAAGAAAGTGTCAAAACATGTTATGAAAGACCTTTTCATGGTGAAATATCTTTGACTTGGGTCCTTATTTTTTGATTTATAATTTTAGTTTAATATAGTGTTACCTGATCATTGTCATGTCATGTTTGAATATCTTTCACACAATCTACAAATTCAAGACTGAAGTTTTAGGAGACATTTAAATTTTTTTTTCATCTTTAGAAACATCCATCTTAAATATTTCTTAATCAGTAGTGTTCTGATACTGCATGTTTCATTTTATATCAGTGAAAAGTAGACACGATCTGAATTTTTGAGATTTATCTTCTTAATATTTACTTTACAAGATTTATTTTGGACTTTTGTGTATTTTAATAGTTCATGTGGCTTCTGAGTCTTAATCAGAGTCAAGAAGCTTCTGCTTGATTTTGCTGGAGTAGAATTGAACTGAAGATATCTTTTTTTTTTCTTTTGGGGGGGAGAGCTACATTTAAATGTGACTGTTTCACTTACACTGGAAATAATGAAATTCTTTCAGACCACATGGCATAACTTTATTTTAATTGAAAAGTGTGACTTATTAACTGCTGCAAGTACCAAGGTATAAATGAAAGGGAAGAAACCTTTTTAACAGAACATCACTATTGAATGTATGAAAGCAGATCCTCAGTCTGTGTTTTTCTAGAGCCCCAAAAAAACATTTTTAATGTTAACACATTCTTTCTTCCATCAAGCCTCCACTTGTTAAAGGTTGCTGAAATGCTAATGGAAAAGATGTCTGTGGATGGGATGAGGTAATATATTTAAATCCCTTTTCTTGGAAGATTACAGTGACGCACAATATTTTAAACCTACTAATCTCAGTGATGAGTGCATATGGAAGTCTTGCACGTCTAATAGTTTTAAATTAATATGCAGTTATCTTTCACTTGGGAGGATGGTCTAGAAGCTGAGGTACTTGACTTGAAAGTAAAAAATCCAGGGTCAGTTTCCAGTCAGGACACATATTTCCTTTGTGGTATGGGGTTGATCATTTCTATTTGCATCTGTCCTTGCTCTCCATCTCTAATGTAAAAGTTTTATTTCCTTCCCAGAGTTTTGTAAGTCTGAAGAACTGCTGATAGATTTGACAGATTGGATACTGTGGTGGAATATCAAGTATATGCCTACACAGACAGATTTTAGATTCAGGTGATTTGAGAAAAAATCCACCAGATAAGATTAACCACACCACTAAAAGGAGATAGTGATGCGCCTAAAGATTGTGCAATAAAGATCTTTGCCAAAATATCCACCTCAAGTACAATAGGGGCAGATCAGAACAATCTATGTATAACCAAATTTTCTTTGTCACTCAGTACAGCTGCGTGCAACCTATTTAAATGAACACTTGCCTGGTACTGCCAGTACCAGATTTAAATGCACAAATAGCCTTTTTTTGATCTGTCTGGTGAACAGACAGAATTAGGCCAGATTCAGATAAGAAATATTTTCTACTGTAGGTTTTTCTATAACATTTCTAAATGCCATGAAAGGAAATAATGATTTTATTTATTTTTTAGTCATAAATACCAACCGTAAATGTATTTGGGAACATTAAATAGATACTGCTGGTAGCCACTAATCTCTTGCTCTGCAGCTACTGAACCCTGCAGTTTCTGCCATGCTCCTAAAGTCAGAAGTGGTGATAATGTTTAATTGCTAATGACCTGTCTAGAGTTCACTCTTTACAAAAGCCTCCAACCTAGAATTTTGAGGCACTCCAAATGTGCCTCCTTCTTATTTCAAAGTAGATTTTTGTCATTGTTAACTTATACAGAAGATCCTACACAGGAGTATTTTGAAATTTGCACTCTGTTTATGCATGTATCTGCTCATCCCTTAATGTAGGTGATACTTGTGGTTGAACCACTTACAATATGCAAAATGAGGCGGTGCAGGTTGTCAAGTCTCTGTATCCACATGAACAAGTTAGGTAATGATATCTTTGCAGAACTTGAAGTCCCTAACATAAGCCTCATTTCTATAGGTTACAGAGAATTAAAAAGTAGGACAACTGGTATAGTTTCACCTAAGTTCCTATAAAAATTTAGAGTTTAGTCTGGTTTTATACCAATTTTTGGTATGTGATAGAAGATGCATAATGGTCTCTTTATTAAAATATATCCATATTGATAATCTTTTTAATGTCAAGAGAATGTGCTAAAATATTGGGTTAAAAAAATAACACATGTAAACTAGTAACTGAACCTTCACCTAAGCATTCTTATTGTAAACACACAGCCATAGACTTCCTTTTAATTTCTTAAGCTGTTTGCAGGTGCTGTAATTTTTTTCTTGCTGTATTGTTCCTGAGAAATTGGCTGTGGAGGATGTACCGGATGATCCCAGGTTGAAACAGAACTTTGATTTTGTCACTTTCAGTCATCC
This sequence comes from Alaudala cheleensis, assembly GCA_013398995.1. Taxonomy (NCBI): domain Eukaryota; kingdom Metazoa; phylum Chordata; class Aves; order Passeriformes; family Alaudidae; genus Alaudala; species Alaudala cheleensis. The sequence continues at coordinate 292,936 of VWYE01016210.1, forward strand.
ATCTCTGCAGTGAAGTATGACTTGACATCAGCCTATCAGTTATTTTCCTTTGACCTCTGGAAGATGCTGTTCTGTAAACAAAAGAGCAGCATGTTTGGTGGTCATGCCTTCTGTGAGTTCCTTATGCTGGTGTTCTGACTCTGCAGGCTCTGTAACAAATGAGTTCCACAGTGATTTTCTAAGGAGTATGAACAATGAAAAACCTGAAACCCTGAAGTTGCAAATCACACTGAGTATCCTTTAGAGGCAGAGTTTGCAACCTGGATGGTAATTTGTCTGACATTTCTGTTTTGGTGGGTGACCTTTGTGAACTGTTTCTGCCTGCAAATGAAGTGCAAAACTTGGAATCCTTCCTTTGAAAGTGACTGTCAGACAAATTACAATGCACCTAGCAAAAAATTAGGAAACATTTGGTGTGCTTGCACACCCAGTTCATTCCAGAAAAACTGCTTTGTACTCAGCTCAGTTCCGCTTTTCACGGAAGTTAAAAGACGCTCTTTGGAATCTTTTGTGAGGAACTGCTGACAGGCTACTGGATGATGAACTAGACAAGGTTACAACCGTTGGACTAATGATAATATTTCTGTACTTTATCTGCACTATAGGTTATGCTTTTTCCCTCTGCACTAGAGGTTTTGGAACATTCAAGAACTCTCATAAAGTTTTGGACTAATGAGCATCTCCCTTGAAGGACAACTTTCTGAATTGGCATCACACTTCTCTATAGTCTAGTAGAGTTCTTGGGCTTATTTATTTGGATTTTTTTGCTTTTTCACCTGTTTTTCTCTTTAGCAATACTTGGCCAAAAGAGTTTGCGTTTTTTGGGGGAGGTTTTTGTTGTTGGTTTTTTGTTTGTTTTGTTTGTAGGGTTTTTTTTGTTGTTTTTTTGGTTTTTTTTCTTGTGTATCAGCATTGTATTTTATATTTAATGTACTGGCTCTTCTAAGACAAGTCAGCAGTGTATTTGTTCTGTTATGGTCCTCTTTTCAATTTTCAAGTAACAACAAAGCACACATAATCGACTGGCTTAGATACATATGACTACAGTGAGATGAGTTAAATCCAGTTTTCCCTGTCATTACTGAGGCTACACAGCCCCTCAGGCATCCATTTGAACTGTTGGAGCATCCAGCACTTGGCAACTTAGGGCTATTCTGAATATGTTGAACAGTAACTAGTGATGCTCTTATGAAGGGTTAAAAGAAGATTTGATGGTAAACAGCCTGTAAATGATGTATCAAGAGCTGATTCTTCAGTGAGCTGTTTTCATACATATGGAATCTGCTCGATTAGTAATGAGGCATCATCTGAGCACACAGTCATAGGGCTGGCTAGAATGCCTTGAATATAAAATCAAGTTTTTTAAGAAGCAGCACATAAGCCCTTATCTAGATTTAAACTCTCAAGTTGGTACTTTTATGCTATAGACATCTCTCAGGTGCTTTAAGTATTTTCACAGAATCAGGCCTGCACATATTTACATCAGTTTCCCAGTTAGGGTGATAGCAACACAGGGACCAAGCAAAATGTGGAAATATGTGCTAAAAAAACCCATTGTTCTGTGTGAAATTACTAAACAATCAAAGGGACAAACCAGGTAATTATCGCACTGCTAGACGAAATAACGGCATGACACAGTATTCACACGAAGGGAAAAAAGAGAGTGTTTACTTCCGAGTTTTGATTTAGATACAGAAACTCAAAACAGGCAAAGATTGGTGGAGAAAGTTTCCACTTCTGCAGTCACACTGGCTAATACAAATGCTTGTCAAGGAAATCCATCTCACCAAAAAGAATGTAAACATCAAAGCTCATTAGAAAAACAACACTTGTTTACGTACAGACCATGAGAAACTGACTCTAAATTGTGACTTATCAGAAGGCTTAAAAATTCAGGGTGACAGGTAATTACTGGTATTTTTAACAGCCCTTGTAGGTAAAGAGGATTAGGTAGTGAATAAAAGAGAAATGCTTTTAGTTAAAAAAAAAAAAGAAAAAAGTAAAGAAAAAAGGTTTACATTAAATGGGAAACTTAGTTATCCATTCATATAGCAAATGTGCTTGAAGCCTGATGTCTAAAAGACTTAAAAATACATGATTGCAGTGAAGAAAAAGCATTTATAATTTAAATTAACATAATCAGTGCTTGTACCTGTAAGTAGTAAATTTTGCTTCTAAGTAATTTTAATTATTAAATAAAATTAATCTTACATTGCAAGGAGGTTTCTGTAAAAACAGTGGAGACCAAGAAAATTTGATATGCTTTATTAGAGCTAAGAAAGATTAAGTGTCATTTATTGATTAGATTTCTTTATATCTAGCACTCTTAGAAAAATAGCTAAGTCTTCTCTTTGTGACTGACCATTTTTATCATTAGCATTCTGATTTGTAGTCTCTCTGACTTCACAGATTTAGCCTGGATATGTTACCTCTCATATCACCATGATTTGAATCAATAATAAAATGAAATGAGCAAACACAGAAGTGGGGATTTTAAATGAGAAATAAATAAATCTTCATGGCAGATAGTGCAATTGGACTTCCACTGAAATCAAAAGGCGTTTGCACATGGAATAACTCTAGTGGAACAGGATTCCAAACAACCCTATAACAACTTAATGAGCTCCTGCAAACTGCTATTCTGAAACACTGAAGGCATTTTTCCAATATAAATATAGAACACACAGGCTTTGTATTCTATCGCTTACCCAAGATAATATTGAAAGTAAATTTGTGGGATTTTTAAAGTTTTGGTTCATAAATCACTGTAATTGTTGGATTTTTTGGAAGCATCATGTTAACCTGACATCTTTTTCTTACTTAATCTGTAATTTCTTACTCCAGTCTAGTTGGAATAGTGTATGTAAATATCTATGACGTGCCAGAAAAGAACCAGTATACTTGGCTTTTGCAATACACATGTACCAAATAGAGTGGGTCATAGATATTCATTGTATATAAACACTTTGGGATTTCATAACTTTTTCTATCCGTGAATTATCCATGACCTGCTAATTTATTTTTTTTTTATATGACGGTGTGTTTTATGTAGTTCATCAAATAATCTTACAACCACATTAGGCTTTTTTGGAATTTTGTAAGTGCTCCTTTGGGTATAATTTTCAGAATGAGTTTTTCATATTGGTTACCCAAGTCACAAGAACGTGTATCCATCCTGCTATTGGTTGACCTAATGTCTGCAAACAAGATGACTGGAGTAATTAGATGTTTGTAAACAGGGTGCTTGCTAAGAAGAAAAGCAAGTGCTGTGAATCTTAAAACCTTTACAGGTCTGGTTTTTGTACTCCTTTGTATTGAAAGAGTATCATACATGGCAGGATACTACGTGCAGTAGAAATATGAGCTCTTTTCTGGTCAAAAAGGCCTAAGCTAGATTTATGAGAAACCTTCTTACTACCTAGCCCCTGTAAGCAACAGCTGCTTTGGAATACTTCTTTGAGCATGGTAAAGCTGGTTGTGAGGCAAAATGGTCAGTCAGATTTTACAGAGTTCTTGTTTTATATTTCATATTGTGCTTTCCAAAATCTCTTTAATAAGCCTTCTCTTGCCTAAATACAGAATTCAAGCATATAACAGTTTAGAAAGACTTGAATTGTTGCTCTCTTTTAAGTAAGTGTACATGTAGTCACATTTCAAACTATTTTCTTCATATCTATAAAACTTTTCTAGTTAGTTTCTTAAGGAAAGGGTGATTTGAGCCCTCTCTGCCTCTGTTCATCACTTTGTCCAATAACTTTTGAACTTAACTAGCCTATTTTAGTCAGATCAGAAAGAAGTGGTAAATGGAATGCAGAGGAAAAAAAAAAAATTACCATCTCCTGTGAAGGAAAGCCTGGTAAGAACTGGCATGTTATACAGCCTAGCAGCTGTGGTGGTTTTTGTGATGACTGTGAGAGTCAGAATTTATTGTGGTGTTCTGAGAAGGCTGTGAGGGCACTGAGTTGTATCAGACTAGGCTTGATTAGCTCTACCAGTGATGAAGGTTTTTTTAAATTTTTTTAAAAAAGTCAATATTCTTGACATGAAAAAATCTTGTTTTATTGCATGTTTCATGATAGAAACTAATTCCTACTGATATCACTACTCTCACAGTTGTGATTTCAAGCAACGTGGGGGAAGTAAGGATGTTGGCTAGTAGAATATGACTGGACAGGCCAAGGGAAACACAGGACACCTAAGAGATAGTGTTCTGATATGTGGCTATATCCTCCCTGCTGGTGCTTACCCTTTACTACTGTACTTCTCACGTGATTCTTTAATGTGGGATATTTCCAAGGGGCATCTGAACCCTCTTGTAGAACTAGCAGAGTGTTAATGACATTAGGAAAATGGTTTTTCAATTCTATTCAGGAAAGGAGAATAAAGACAGAAACTAACCTGTGCATTTATCACATAAAGTGTAACTGTAAGCAGAATTTTTGAAGTAATCCATTTAGGATTGGATAACAATCATCTGAAAAATATGAGCAAAGAAAGGGAGGAGTGGAGAATGACTGCCACAGGCTGAAATTCAGTTTCTGTTATTGGGTAATGCCATCAACTTCTGGCTTTTTCCCCCGTACCTTTCTGTTTGAGTTCTGCTATCTTAATTTTGTATGAAAGTGTCAGTCCAGTCTTCACTTTCTGGAAGGGTGGGTTATTCCTAGAGGCCAACACATTTCTGCAGCATTGGTTTCTTTTTTACAAGTAGAAGCTTAAAAATAAAGTTCTGCAGAATATGCTGCATGCAGATATTTTCCAAAAACAGCAGCTAGTGCATTTTCTGCATAGAAGAAGAATACATTACATAAGGAAAAGTTATGGAAAATTGAGACAACTATTAAAAAAATTAATAGTTTATAATGGCTTTTAATAGTAGAATAATAGTAGAATAATAGTAGATAAGGGGTCTAGAAAACTGTTAACTACTCAGAAATATCTTGGGGAAAAGAAAGTAATAGCAGGGTTGTAGCAGTTGTATTTTTAAAATGTTTTCACTACCAAAGTCTACTGTAGAAAATATATTTTAAATCATTATTGATTGTTTACATTTAAAGCTATGACACATTTTCAAATCATTCTCTGAAGCAGACATTAGGAAGAACATTGTTAGATGATTGTACCAACACATTCTTTATTTGTTAAATAGGTAGACTAACGTGGAACAATTATTTGTGAGCTTAACATTTGAAAGATAATGAAGCAGCTTTAGTATGGTAGGAGTGGATGATGTTTCCTAATCTGCATATTAAACAAGGGTAAGCAGACAGAGGGTTTTTTTTTTTTTCATTAAAACAGGAATGTTAAAGAAAATAAAGGTGTGAAGGATTCTTTCCTCACTTCACTGGAAGATAAGCTATAAATCTGCCACTTCCTTGAGGTACGTAAAATCTTTGAAAAAGTCTATTTATGTGATACCAGGACAGTTTTTCCTGAATCTCAGCATCTAGAGGAGATCAAAGGTTACATGGAAGATGATCTTTATCTGAAGACAGGGAAGCCACATGCTTTTCAAAATGTTCATAGAATTTGAAGTTTTGTAATTTACTTAGACCTCATGTTCCGAGGGGAACAGTATAAAAAAATCTTGATGTCTTCTCCCAGATAAAAACTGACAGGATGGGAGGAAATGGCCCTAGGTTGCACCAGGGGAGGTTTAGATTGGATAGGATATTAGGAAAAACTTCTTCATTTAAAGAGTTATTAGGCATTGTAACCAGCTGTCCAGGGAGCTTGTAGCATCACTGTCCTTGGAAGTGTTGAAAAATCATGTGGAGGTGGCACTTAGGGACATGTGGTGAACATGGTGGCACTGCTGGGTTAATGGTTGGACTTGATGTTCTTAGAGGTCTTTTTTTTTAACCCTAATGATTCTGTGATTTTAAATTTAATCATTTTGTGGGTCTTTCTTGTTGATGCTTGGTTATTTTATCACCTACTGGACAAGACAAAGGGTGGTACTGCTGCAACAATGAATCTGATGTTTCTCTTGACCACCTGTGGATTTGTTAATCCACACCCTCTTCAGAAGAAAATACCTGCTTTGAGAGACTCAGTAATCTTTATTAGCCCTCTTTCTCACTTTCATTTTTTGGCCAAACTTGCTTTCTCACACTTAGGCACATATTAGCTCTCTTATGGTTGTGTGCTATTGACAACATGATTGCTTACAGGGTGTGCTTCCACTGTGGGTAGCTCTGGTAAAGAGTATAAATATCTGCAAGAGTATAAATATCTGTAAATGTGCTGCAAACAGATCCCTGGGTAGCTAACCTGTAGTCCTTCACATAGTGTGTGGTGAATTAAATCGATCAAAAGTCTTCTGAAATTATGCAATGAGAATGGCAAACTGCCTTAACTAGTAAGTAAAAAATGGCAAATAAATCCTGTGCCTGAAATCACGCCCTCCTACCCTTTACCTTACTACTCAGATCTCCAAGTGGGCACCTCCATTTCTACCACCTCCACTCCAAAGAGTATTTCCTAATGGTGTTTCTAACTAGCTTTTCTAAGAAGTGAGCATTTGTCTTCTTTGTTCCTAAAGTAGAGCTGGACAGGAATGATAGTCGTAGAGCTGTTTGCTTTGCTTCATATATATTTTATTTAGCACCAGGAGAGTGATGTGAAACATGAAGTAATCTGGCTGGGGCAGCAATCTCAGCAGCCATCTTAACTTTGCCCTTGAAGCTGATCCACTGTGTAGGAGAAGATGCAATAATGACAAGAAAAGAGACACAAAGACTCACACAGCTCAAGCATGCCTGCAGAAGGACTAATGGCATCTACTCTCTGTATGCAGCAGCATTTGTGCAATTTGCGTTCAGCAGTAAGTGACAGCCCAGAGAACAGGACTTGAACTGCTGAATGCTATTTTCACCCTCTCTGCATTTTAGGACAAAGGACTCAATTTTGTATCATTTGACATTAACTTTTTACTGTACACATTAAATTTAGCCAGGAAAACTACCTAGGTAAGCTTCTGTAGGTGTCTGCAGAGAGTGTTTTCCTGATTACAGTTCAGAGCCTCTTTGCTTTGAATTGCTTCTTTCATTGACTGCTGGCAAAGCTTTGCCACATTATTTATTTGCCACAGTAGCTACCTGCAGACCCTCTCACCAAATATCCAGCCTGTTACGTTTGAACTGCACAGTGAATGACTCTTGGATTTGCTCCCTTGTAGGCAAAGGTGGAACTGCTAGCACTATTGGATTTGCTCCCTTGTAGGCAAAGGTAGGACTGCTAGCATGCTGCCTTGCCTTAGAAGTGTCAATTCCTTTTAAGGGAGGCAGTTCTGAGGGCATAGAAAGCTTCTGTCAAATTAGGAAAGAAAGTGACTAGTAAAAAAAATATAGCTTGGAAATCCTACACGTCATATATTATGGCTTTAGGGGCCTTCAAGCAGGTGCTGAGTTAGGTATTTCAGGAGCGTAGCTCTGGATTTGATATCCCTGCCTTAATTCTGCAGTTGGAGTCCAAAATTGCCTCTACTGACTATGAACTCTGATGCTTTAGGTTAGCAATCTAAATTTTAATGCTAGAATGTCTGGACCCAAGCTATCTGAAACCAGTATTTATTCTCATTCCATGTATTGTGCATCTGCTGTTTCATTGCTGCTGTTGATATTTTGAAGTGATTCTTCAGCTCCTTGTCTTGCTCTGGGAAGTCAGGATGAAGTTTTTTGAGTTTTGTGGTGCGCTGTGCTGTTTGCTGTAAGATATTGTATCTTCCACATGTGAAGCAAGACAGAGTTTCCAAATAAGGAAGGGATGAGGAAAGAAAAAGATGTTAAATTGAGGCTTGCTAAGAAACTCAGATAAACAAGTATGTCAAATAAAAAAGGACAAAACTAATAGGAAAAGGAATTGGATTTGCAAGGTTCTCAGAGAACACTAAAACAATAAAAGTGAAAAATAATGAAATTATAAGAAGTGCTCAAGAATCTCTTTAAAATGTTAATTGGGTGCTAAAAGTGAATGCACATGCAATACTTCCTTTTAACAGCAGTAAACTGGAATGACCATTGCTGCCTCTGGAAACCTTCAGAGTCTTCTTCCCCTTTGCAGCTCCTTTCCTTTGATAAACTTTGACAGAAGCATCAAGGCCTGTGGCTGCTCCAAGTGTGGCTTGGGAGCTGTAGGCTCCTTATCAGTTTATGATCTGTTTTTTAAGACATGTCATTTTTTCTTGTTTGAAGAACGAGTTTGAGTTGCTGTTTCAGAAGGGTGGGGATGGTGGAGTGGCTCATGTGAAAGATTTTGTAAATCTTCTGCTAGTGCTGGGCAATATCTGCTGTAGCTTTACTTTTCTGTGGAGAGGTGTCAATATTATGCATCTACACTGTTACAGTCCCAGTGTGGCCCTCAGGCTACCTCTACCTCAGTTTGCCCCGAAACTTCTCTCTCAACAGGACAAATAAAAAATTCTTTACCAATATTGTACTTGACTAAAAAAAAAGGTGTTTCACACTGGATTTATATTTTCCATAGAGGAGTGTGCCGACAAGTTGAGGATTAGTCATTTAAGCTTTCCAAAGGCAATTTGAATTGCAAACTATCAGAAGAAAACACCTGTAAGTATTAAATCAGGCAGTCCTGACTTTCAGCCATATCAATAATTTGTAACAGGACAATGAATTCCTACTATCCAATCAAAACAGAATATCTTCTTATTAACATAAAAACAATAAAAAGACTTGCACAGCATTCTTTAGCTAATTTGTCTTTCATTCTGCACCATAAAGATAATAAAGTGTGGGGTTCTCTTAGAACGTATTGTTTTACTCTCTATATTTTTCATCACTATAGTCTGGAGTATATTGTTTTTTAATTTGCTGGTGGAAACCATAAATTAGAATTAGCTTGAGTGCTGTGGGAGGATAACAACAATAGATGTGAAAGGAACAAAATAGTATCTATCATAAATTAATGATGCATTTATTGTGCATCTCATTAGCTTGGTGCAGGGCTTATTCTATGAGTAGATAACTTACTGTTGTATCAAAAGCTGGGAGAGAAGGAGGATTTGGTTGGGGAACCATCTAATTATAGTCACTCATCTTAGAATGAAGGACTCCTTTGATAAAAATCTGATTAAAAGAAACTATTTTTCAAAATGTCAGCGTGTTATATACAGCTGCAGTGTGTGCAAACATATTCTGACACCTATGTCATTTACTGACTCTTTCTAAGGCTTGTAAAACTTCCTGTTGAAAAAAACCCCACAACTTAGGAGAGACAAATTGCCTTAAACCTTTTATAACTTTAAAAAATACTTTCCATTTAGAGTTCTATAAGCACTTGTAACTATTTCCAGCTGGGGGGGTGAAATTCTTGCTCATTATGGGTCCCAACCTTCTAATAAAAATTACTATGCTAATATTGTGATTATGTTGGTCTTCTCTAATCAAGATAGTTTTTTAAAAAATTATGAAGCCAGACTTCCAGCAACTATCACTGACTATAATGAAAGCTTGTTGCTTAGCAAAGTCTGAAAACCTCTGTGTGCCTTAGTTAATCTGTTCAAAGGTTTTTTTCTTTGTGGACACATGGATGGATCTGTGGACACATGGATGGACTCTGTAGGGCAGGTAGGAGCAGAATGCATTCCTATGAGTCTGGGTTCCAGACAGTTCAGAACAAGGATGGATGGATGCAGATAGTTTTATTTTCATGTGCAAGGATGTTTAATGAAGATAGGTATATTATTAATTCTATGTGTTTGTATTTTCAAAGGTGTCAAATATTAAGACTTTTGAAATTTCAATTTTCTTTAAATGCAGGAACACAGAAAAGGACAATAAAATTGATTCTGAGGGTTGGGGGCTTTTTTTATTTGCACAGAAATGGCCTGATCACCAATGGAAAAATTCCTAGCTAGCTGCAATATGTTCTCTGTTAATCACTAATGATGTGCCATTCTGTATTCTCTAATGTATAGTGGGTTTATTTTCAATCTTAGGAGACAGGCAGAATTTTCGAATATTTACCATCCACTTGCAAAAAACAAAAAAAAAAAAAAAAAAAAAAGAAAA
>VWYE01016210.1:302987-353209 GCA_013398995.1 Alaudala cheleensis
AAAATCAAGCTGTGTAATTAAGTCAGCTGGAATTAATTGAAATAGTCAGATCAATGTGTAGTCCTTCCTGCCATCCACTGTAGAGTAAGTATGTAATTTCTAATTAATGTTTAAAATGTAGTTCACTTTTACTTAACATTTAATTCATAGCTATAAGCAAAATATGTAATCTAATGGTAACATGAATAATATCTCCATGAAAGAATATGTCACCTTAAAAGTATGAGAAAGAGGAAATACAAAAGTGGTTTTGTTCTCTTTTGCAATAAAAATAAATATTTCAAAAGCTTATTTGTTTCATCTTTAACTAAACTAAAATTTTATGTGAGATGAGAGCAGCAGAGTAATTGGGGCAGTAATATTTTTAAGATGAAACTTGGAAAACATAAAGTCTGAAGTACGTGACAATTCCATGCAAGCTGACAGTTTCTGAGTTACTGCCTTTGAAATCCAGTTGTTGCGCCAGATCTCTGACTCAATGATGAAGAAAATGATCTCTTCATTGTCGAGTCTAATTTAATCAGGACTGTAAAATTTGGGTCTGGCTCACCTCAAAATAGTCTGCACTTTGCAAGGCAAGCTAACAAGTTCCTTAACTAGAATTAGATTTATTTGCTTATTCATTTGAGTGTTGAACTGGAATTACTAAAAAAATGAAAAAAAAAAAGAAAAAAAATCCCCATGGCTTCTCTGGATAAATACAGTCTGTAATTGTTTTAATAAAAACAAAAGGAGAGAGTGAATGTAACCACATTTCTTTATCCCTCTTGTTGGAAGGAAAAGAAGGAAAACTTCTGAAACATCCTATCTGGTCATTTAGAGGGAAGAAAATTACAGGTTTGTAGCTCTTAGAAAATTAAATCAGAGCATGGAGCATTTCCTCGTCTTTTCAGGAGACACATTCAACAGCATTGAGGTTGGGAGTATAAAAGGTCATGAAACACTGCATAAACTCTTAGGTCTTGAAGTACTTCTGAACATATAGTTTTATCTCATGAACTATTTACTGTATAAATCTGAATGAAGAGTTTTGTTCTTATTGGTCTTCTTGGTGGTGGGAAGGAATAAGGTAATTTTGGGCTTTTTTTGCTGATTATGCCCTGGTAGTGGGTGAACAATAAGGGTCATATTTAAAACAGAAAAACTAAAGGATAGAAGAGATGTAAGGATTTTTTTTACTTTATTTCTGTTAGGACTTTTCTGGTTGGCTTGTCTGTCTTGCCACTTTAGAGAGTCTGCTTGAATCAGTCATAAGGCTAGTCTTTCAGAAAGTGTATTAAGCATGGGCTTTGTCCTTAAAGACCCACATATAAAGTCCTCTACAAATTGTAGGACACAGCCTTAGCAGGAAATCATAAAAGTGTAGGAACAAATTTTAGCAATATGATCCAACCTTGCAATTTTTTTTTAGGTTTGCTTTTTTCTTTTTCCTGCAGAAAGCTTATTAATGGGAGAAAAAAAAACCCCCGACCTGTAAATGTCAAGTTTTAAAATAAAAGAAAAAAAAATATGAAAGGAAGTCTATTTTGATAGCAGACAGTGTAGAAGAAAGAGAATAAATAATGAGAGCTGTGCGTAAAGTGGTAGCCTTAGATTCAGTGTCTTTCTAGGAATGACAGGCAGCAACTGACTTCTTGTTATTTAATGACAGACAAGGCTGGTGATGCCTCATCATAAACCAAAGCAATCTTGGTTTTATCATTAATAAAGCAGTGGTAAATTTCTGCCAAGACAGATAAACTTTCAAACAGGCTTTAGTTTTAGGCTTGGACACCTGCTAATTTGAGCAAATGGCTATGTGCTGAAAGAAGAGGCAAGGGGAAGCAACAAAAATGTTGGAAAACTAATCATAATCTTCAGTGAATAGGTACAATTGCCTGCAGGTATTCAGATATTTCATTGCTGAACACTGAAGGCAGTGGAAAAGGGATCCCAATCCCATGTTGCAGAATTCTGACTTTCTTTTCTCTCTTGAGAGTGAAGAAATGTAATCAAGCATGGAAATGCTCTTTGTGCAGGCAAATCACACTGGCAGGAAGAGAAGAAAATTGAACAAGAGTGTACAAATTTTCCTGGCTGGGTTGCGTGAGTGTGACTTTAGAGATGCCATTGACCCAGTTATTTCACTTGGGAGTAAGAGTTCATAGACGTTTCTCTGATACTGGTTAAAAATCAGACTGTCTGTATAACAAATTTCTTTTCCACATTTGTTTGTGTCTGTCTGGTTATGTAGACAAGGTACTGCTGAGAAATAGTAGTTGTGTAGTGCAGAAAATCCTGCTCTCATCCAGGCTCTGGCACATGTTTCCGAGTGCCACCTGCTGGCTTTGGCCTCTCACACAACCTCAGTATGCAGGGGTTTTTCTGAAACTGCGTGTGCAGTGCCATTTCCTGGCTACATCTTTAGAGAATCCAATTCTGTTCTGCCAGTCAGCTGTCTTAGGGACACCTAGGCCAAAAGACAGCAACTATGTATGCATTCCGAGGCTTGCCTAGTATCCATGTTTCACTGGATAAAACTCCTGGTATTGCTCTGCTCTTCTCATGACAGAAAGAGGCAGTAAGAGAAACAAAACAGAAAAAAAAGAGGAAAAATGCTTTACATTCTGAATAGGAAAAGTTTAGCTGGAAAACATGCTGCCTGCATTGATGTGTGAGAGTACTCTTATTGAACTGTCTGTTCTTGTGTTCTGGAATAACTCAGTAAAATAGGCAGTAAAAATCATGCTCATGTTAATAAATCTCTAAAGGAGATTTACCTTCAGAATCCCATCCACCATTTGTGCATGTCATGTGTGCTGTGTTTAAAAGGGAACAGGCACATGGTAGAAATGCCTCTTCTGGAAATCTAGGTCTGTGATGATTATTTGGCTACAACTGCAGTCTTAACTACACGATTGGGATGTTGATAAAGCAAAATACAGGTTGTCCTTTGAAAGGGTCTGCTCTGAACAGACACTATCCCCCACATGGCATGGAAGTGCCATGATGAAAAGCGCCGTGATGAAAAGCACTTGTTTATTCTCCTGACTCCCACAGAGAGAAGGCAGGAGTAAAGTGACTTGTAACTCAAATCCGTGTAACTCCCGGTGGATTGCTATTTACAAACTGCCAGAAGACAAGCTGTCTCTCCCAGTGACATTCTCTGAGGAGGCCTCTGTGTTATCTGTGACATTCATTACACGTGTGCCTGCACAGCACCTGCCAGTCACTCTCAGCCAGAAAAACAACCATCACTTCCTGAGACATTCAGTGAGTTAGTTTAATAAAATAAAAATTAAAGAATGTTGGAATTGAGGGAGCTGTGGATTACTAAGAAAGCTCTGGTAATGCAGACAAGCATATATTAAACCTAGACTCTTTGTTCTGTGATTTTGTATTTTTGCAGTCCCTACTCAGGTATCTCTGTTTTTAAAGTATTTGAGAAATACATTCCTTTGTTTTTAAGCATGAGAATTTAATATATGGTATGTTTGAGTTTTGTTTCTTGTGTGTGTGTGTTTTGGTTTTGCTATTTTTTTTGGTTTTGTTGTTAGATCTTCCCCAGAGCTAGGAAGAGAGAACAAGTGCATGGACGTGTGGCAGTCCCAAGGAATTGTATCTGAGTCTATTTCCTGACTCCTCTGCTGGTTTTGACAAAAGTTTTGTCCAACTAGGTATGTCTTGAGTGAAATGTTTCAGGGTCAGTTCATTGGCATTTTCTAATGAAAATTTTTCTGCAGCTGAAAACTAGCCTGGCTTATAGGGGAAGAGAAAGCAGCTGTAATATATAATGAAACAAATGGGAAAAAAGGAAAGTAGATTGCAAAGAATAAATGGATATAAATGAGAGGTTAGGAACTGAAGACATTTGTAAAGGAAGCAGAAGGATACACAAAGAAATTGCCATTTAAGTAAGGACTTTGATAAGTTTTTTAAAGTGAAAAAAATAGTAATGCTGGTGCTGGCTTGTTACTATGTGGAAAAGGCAGAAATGTATGTAATAATACAGGAAAAATAGAGGTAGTCAACAAATATTTCTGTTACTTGGCTAGCAACCTAACTTTTCTGAATTCTGTGTTAACCTGTCCAGCTTTTTTTTTTTTTTTTTCCCTCAGATACTGAGTTTTCCAGTAAGGTGTGTTCAGTGATCTCCTCTGAGTGGATTTAGGAGGCACAGAAAAGTGCTATCAGAGAAATTGTTAATTAAGCAGAAGTAGAGAGGGGTCAGCAGTAGCAGGGTGGTTGTAAGATGGTAAATAATTGGAAACGAGGGGGGTAAATTTACTTAGGTAAAGATGTGTGATTTTCAAGATTTAGTTTTGAACAGGTTTTCATTTGCACCTTGATCCTTTTCTCCTTCATCTGCCAAATTGTGTGTCTCTTCAAATCCCTAGGGTTCCTTAGTAGTCTTCACTCTGGGAAGCAAACAATTTTGCTTTTTCTGTGTTCTAGAAAACTGCTATTCTCTTCTTGCAACCCTTTTTACTCCTCAACCAGGTGTGTCATCTATTGGTCCCTTATTGTCTAACTTGGTGCTTTTCCCAAGTGGAATTTGCTACAGGTCAATGCATGAAATTCAAACTTAGTGCTGATCTAAAATGTTCCTCTTGGTTCTCTGTGGGAAAGGAACAGGGTGATAGCCATATGATGATGCTGAAGCTGAAATACCTTGTTTCAACAATTAATGAGGACGAAAATGGGCCTAACCTTGGACCTCTTAAAACCAGCATTTCTTTATAGTATATCCAAATGTTACAGAAAAACTGTCCCAGAGGATCACTGCCTTTGCTTTTCAATAAAACTGGCACTGGAAAAATTCAGAAGGTGAGAGGAAATCTATTGTTGATCCAATATTTTGAAAGGGTGAAAGAGGGTACAATGGTAATTATAGGCCTGTCAGACTGACATGCATCTTAGGCAAAATAATGGCATGGCTGATATCTGACTCAATTATAAAGAGGGAAATAAGGATAATAATAACTGTTAGGCTTGTGGAAGACAGATACTGTAAAGTTGATATGACACCTTTTTGATGGGATTATGGTTTGGGTTGATAGGTCTGAGAGAGCAGTTGAAGTAAGAGAGGCTTTTTTATGGCCAAAGGGGACTTGGGAGGGCAACAAATTTTGATTAAGCAGCTAGAAGAGCACAAAATTGTCTCAGTACATGCTGTATTGATGAAGAGAGACTGCATGAGTGATGAGTAATCACCAAGCAGTCACAGGTCTTGTGCTCTTAGTCAGGGGTGCCCAGACAGCATTCGAGGGCTTGCCAGTGGTCTGGAATTAACATCACCAATGTGCAGATGATGCAAAGACTGAGAGACCTTCCTTGCATCACCTATGAGTCTGTATTTGTGTGAAGCAAGGTAAAAATACCCTTACACCACCACCCCCCACCCCCCCCAGGTTCTCAAGTATTTTAGGGATATTTTGCAGTCATCTAATAAACATAAGTATATCTGAAGTTCCACCAGTCCTTGTAGTAATTCTGTCAAGTAGCACAAATTTCCTCTTGGTAATTTAGAAACAAGGCTTTGGAAAAATGTGACTTTGAAAACAGTATTTGTTACTATTACCTCTGCCATATGAATATACTAGTTAATTATAGGCATTCCATTTGTTTTTTCCTCCATGACTTTCTCCATCTAAAAATGTTTCCTCCTTGGTAGAATGTCTTGAGATCTGCTGATAAGATGGTGTCTTTTCAATAATGCAAGCAGAAATACTTTATCTGATGTTATAACATTAATCTTTAGAGAATTTGGATTGTGGACAATCTCCAAATACCTTTTTCTTACTTATATGAGATTAGGATTCTGGGATTACAGGTGTAAGTGGGAGTTCCTAGAGTTTGAAAACCCCAAGTACCCCAAATGATTTCGTAAAACTGCCATTTCTAAATATTTTGGCTGCACAATTGTTGATCTTTTTGATCAGTTCAGTGCTCTGGTTGTTGCATTCCACTGCATAGCACAACATCATTACTTCTCACTGAAGCAGAATTATGTTGTTATTTTAATCAGCCAAGATAAGTAGATATAATATTAATAAAATTAGCAATATCTTACTGGACCTTCATTAATCATCTATTTTTTCAAATATGTAGTGAATGTGCCAGAGATCCAAATTATATTTGTAAAGTCAAAGGCTGTAGGGAAGTAGTCAAGCATTATAAATTTTAAATTCTATATTATTATTATTTTTATTATT
Organism: Alaudala cheleensis; assembly: GCA_013398995.1. Lineage (NCBI taxonomy): Eukaryota > Metazoa > Chordata > Aves > Passeriformes > Alaudidae > Alaudala > Alaudala cheleensis. The sequence continues at coordinate 309,182 of VWYE01016210.1, forward strand.
ATTTCTCTTGTCAGTACTTTTGTTCAGTCTTCACTTATAATCTATGAACACCAAAAAAGTATTTCTTTCTGTGATGAAAAATTATTGTTTATTGTTTGGCAGTTCAATTTAGACATACTACACCATAAATTGGCACATTTCTTTCTCTCCTACTCATTAGCAGGGAGCCTCTAGTATCTTCTTTCTCTGCTTCTTTTAATAATCACAATATCCCACTTTTCCAGTGGGACTTAGCCCAAGATTGAGTAAAGAATTAGGCTCACATCAGGCAGGCTGAACTTATAATAATGCTGAAGAAGTAATATAACATGAAAAATGAGACATTCCCACTCTACATATGGCTTTAATTATTGTAGCTTTTGGCATCTAATTAAAAAAAAATAACGAAGGAATAGAACCAAGGTTGAAAAATCTGCTTTGTCTTTTAAAATAGAAGTATCCTGGTCCAAACATTGTTTAAATAATCTGTTGTGTCTAAAAACTGTAATAATTTATTGAATGAGAGTTTTTAAGATTTCTTACTAATGAAAATATGGATTTTTAAATTTCTTATATATCTTTACACTTGTATTTTTACCATATTGCCAAAATAATAAAAGTGTTTTTAGCTGTTTGATCACCAAACTGATCACCATAGGATTGTGTTATAGCCATACAAGCAATCTTGTTTGTTTTTTTTTCCCTTGCTACTTTTATTGTCTTGGAGTTTTTGGGTTAGTGAATGTACATAAAAAACCTAAGAAACAAGATTAAATATTTTCTCTGAAGCATAATCAAAGGGATTGCGTTCATACATTTTTATGACATTTTGGTTTCTTGAATATCATCCTTATTTGCCACCAGATTTAAATAACTTTGGAATTCAAACATATCTTTAACCAAATGTCAGTTAAATTTGCTGATGCTGTATGGTTGAAGTATTTGCCCAGATTTGCCCATTAATTAAGGATAGTCAATATATGAGAGAAAATAATATTTAATTTGGTTATGAAATGATTAAACAGCCTCATTAGGGTGTGGTCTTTTTGATGTGGTCTTGCTGCACTTGGCAGTACAGAGGTGATCTGTGCACCCCTGTAAAAAGAGTGTGATAGGGACCTATACATACTTAACTGAGGATTGATCATGCTCAAATTTATTTAAGTTCGGTCAAAAAAGTCCTTCTTCATCAGGATTTGGAACAGGTCCAGTGATATTAACACAGTTGGAAGGTCTTTGTACCCTACAAGCCAAAAACACACTTATGAGGAGTTTGTTATTTCTATTCTTAGTTGTTGAGGATTCTACCACAATGTGATAGCACTTTGCATGCCTGGACTGTCTGAGTCTATTTTTCTTCTCAAAACCTCTATATGACAGGCAAACAATATATTACACATTTTAGGGAGGCATAAATGTTTTAAAGGCTGGATGAACAATGACACTTGGAGTGTGCCTTTATTCAGGTAGTGTTTGTCTGTCTCTCAAATTTTGATACCAGATATGTGATTAATTTCATAGGCTAGCTGGCTCAGTTGAGTACATAAACAAGACTTGTTTAGACTTAAATCCATTTTTTAGATTAGAACTAAAACATAAGACTGTGTTTGGTTATGCCCGTTCACTTCTTGATTACCTACTTATCAAGAATAGATGTCCTAACAGAACTTTAAAGCTCACAAGTGTTGCTGACTCAAAAATATAATAGCTTAACACTGGAGGGTTTGCTGTCCTAGTTCTCTTTTATTACATATCTGCACTATTAGGTATTGGGAAAATGACAGGACTGGGTGATCTCTGATCTTTGAAACAGAGATAATTCCGAACATATTCACGTTAGTCTGACAAAATTCTGACCTCATTATGAATAACTCTGAGATTCTTCTGGTTTTCCCTGCTAGAAAGGTGCTGCATGATTGCTGCCTTTCCTTGCTGGTGAACCATTGAATGATCCTCATATTTCTTCTCTTTTTCAGGGCAGAGGTGAAAGCTGTCTGATTGCTCGTCTACTGATCCCAATCCAGTTACTTTTGAACAAGCAGTTCAGCTTCAGCTAGTGTGGAATTAAGGTAGGAATCTTGAAGTTGCAAGTTTCATGAGAACCCAAAGCAGTGACAAAATGGCGAAATGTTTGTCCTCCCTGTGCTGTGTTTCTGGTGAAATCCAGAAACAACTCAGCTGTTTTATATTCTGGGTGGTTGCAGGCAGCAGGTCAGTCAGCATGAAAATAATTGTCTGGTGACTTTAAAATGCTGTTGGCTGGTGGAAAAGCCACACGGGTGCATGTTTGTAAATGTGTGGAGCACAGTGGGATAAAAAAGGAAGCCAGGAGACAGTAGACGACTTTATGGTAGTGTAGGTATAAGGGGAAGTGAAGATAAATATCCATAAAAACCCTGCATCATCAGTCTTTGTGAGCTCAGAAGTTCTCTGGAAGTGCTAATCATGATAGTATTGTAACAATGAAATATATGAAACTATGTATTTGAATGATAATACCACACTTTTTGACATTAAAAGAGAAAAAAATAGTTCTGTGAACAGGTCTCGGTGCGTGAAGGAGAAATGCAGTTCAGAACTTTGTCATTCTAGACTACAGAAGCATAAATTAGTGAAGTTAGACTCTAGAGAGATAATTTTGAAATGGTTGCTGTGTTTTGGGGATGGGGCTGTGAGGATGTGTACTCCAGTGCAGTAATGGGTTGTGTACACCACTGCAGCAATGCAATGCACCCTGAATGTCAGGCTGCTGCTTAATTCAGTTCACTCTTTTAAAAACTCTTTCTTGTTAATGGAGCTCTTCACATCTTCCTGCTGCTGAGTTTGTGATACATTACTATAAAGAAATTTTTCCTCTCTTTTTAAAAAAAAAAGAAAGAAAGGGAGATATCTGCATAGAAAATTAAGCAGGAATAAATTTTATATTCACCATTTATAGGAATCTTGGTAGGTTAGCTGAGTAGTACAGTAGTTTCCTATGTATCAGTGTGACAATTCCCTGGCCTCTGAGTTGTATGGAGTCTAGTTCCCAAGCAGATGCTAGAAGCACATTGGAAGGACCCAGGATTTTGACAACTGCACAGGTTTTTCAAACTGCACTAATCTTTCAAATATGGGTTTCCATGTTTTGCTTGCAATGTCAAAAAAAGTTGTACAGATCTAATCCAAATTTAAGTTACAAGCATCTTTAGTAAAATGCTGTTTATGTCATGTCCCCAGCAGAAAATGCATTTTGGAGTACCAAAAATTTCCTATTATACCTGACTGAAATATGAAACATTTGAAATCTTTGGATGGGTATGCCTTGGAAATAAAAGGGGGAGTAAGGGATTTTAATAGTAAAGTAGAATCATGAATAGTGAGTGTAATACACAAAATAACGCAATAAAATACAGCCACAGAATTTCTTTGGGTGACTCACAGATGTTCTGGTGTAACCTTAGTGGGAAGTAATGTAAATGCTTTCTAATTTGAAATGTTCCAATTTCCATCAATAAACTGGAAATTGATGAAGTTAATTGTAACTGCCAGTGAGAAACACCCAACCTCTGTTGGTGACTACATTTGGCATAGCGGGAAGAAATTTGCAGTTTGCACACACGGATATGAACAAAGAACTGCGTCAGTTTGGGATGGATCTGGGACAGATTAATTAGGTCCCTGAGCAGCCAGTCAGGGTCTTCTGGGCAATCTGCTGTGCTCTCACACTCCCTTCAGAGCCTGGAGTTTGCAGATGCACGAAGCAGTGGCTCAACCCTGCTCACATTGCTGCAAATGACAAAACTCCCAGTTGAAGCAAAGTTAGACCAATACTGCATATCTGAAAATCCATCCAAAATGTTCGTCAGTGCTTATTCTGGAACAGGGATAATCAAAATTATTTGCTGCCAAGGGCATGAAGCATATTCCTCAAGACATTCCTAGCTGTTGTTCTCCACCACTTCAACATATAAGTATACTTATTACAGCAGGCTTGCCTCGTATTTTAAATTCAGTACAATGTGACAGATATTATTCTGTCTGCATTTGCTGGTGAAAGTGCGTGCACATCATAGATATGAAAATAAAATATTAATAATTTTTAAATACATGCAATTTTCCACCTGGGGACAGAGAGACAGAAAAATTGTGGTCATGTATCTTGATGCACTAATAGAAAGGCTCTCTGGTACCATACTGACATTAGAGGTATAAGCACCTCATTAGAATACTTATAACTGGTAGCTGGTAAGCAATCCAGACAAAAGAACATGTCTTTAGGCTTTTGTAATGTATTGCATACATTTACAGTTGTGTATAAATGGTTATTACTTAGAACACATTCCTTAATATATGAAGGTATGTATTAATGCACGATACGTGGCATAGATGTGGATCAGTTATTACTGTCCTTTTTTTCTTTTCAATTTTTTTCTCCCTCTCTGCATAGCTGGCTCCATGGCTATCTATTATTAAAGATGTAAAAGAGGAACATTTTAGTTTTCTCACAAACCCACAGCTACCATAATAGAAATATATCCTTATATTTATTCTCTGAATTTAACTTAGTGTTAGAAGAATGTTTATTCCCATGCATTATTCCATTCTGTTCCACAGAAAAATGTGATGATAATGATGATGTACCTGGAAATATCACAGCAGTCTTTCAATGAATCTGCTTATGTGTCACGACAAAGTCATTTAATTTCAGGAAAATGTGCCTAGAGGCATTCAGTTCAATTTGGGTGAAGTTTGTTCCACAGATTTAAGGTCCCAGGGTTTTGAAGGTCATGGTTTCAGGATTGCTGTCTTTTCTAAAGGGATGAATCCAAACAGAACTGTTTCCAAGTAATTCTGATACTATATTACTTTTATTGAAAATCCTGAACCCCTCCACATACTCATGAGAAGCTAGAAGAAAGAAACTTCCCAGAAATGCAGTAGTAGCTAATCTTTATAGAGGTTGCTATTTTTTAAACTTGTAAAGTTTATTTTTTAAACTTTAAAGCCATACCTCGCATGTGGTAAAATTGCAAAAGAGGAATTCTCCTTTGTGTTGGGAAAATGTCATGCTAGGGAACAACCCAGAAAAAAAAAATTAGAAATAAATATATGTGAGGGCTAGAATCCAGAGTCTTTGGCACCAGAAGAACCCTACTGTCCTATTATTTATTAAGTAGGTTGTAACACACTCTTTTCTGTTTTTGGGGGGACTGAACACTGAAAGAAAGAGCAATTAGATGTATGAAACAGTCTGATGGACTACCTGATGTCCATTGCCATTCTGATTATACCACAATATTTCGAGAATATGTAATTTTCCTGGTCATTTTCATGCTGTGCCCTGCAGAATCCAACAGGTGTGATTTTCTCTAGGTCTGTACAGCTTCTGGTTTGTGAGCTCTGCTGGTCCACCTCAGAGAACACCTAGTTGTGACCAGTGGTACTTAAAGCTGTCACTAGCCCTACCATTAATAGGGTGTTTGTTTTCTGCTTGTAGCCTTGAAGGAAACCATTCTTTGAACAAAGCACTTAATGATCTTAATTATTATTTAATTATTATTTTAATTAATAATATGCATTATTTTAATTAACAATATAATAACAGAACACAATATATTATTTTAATTAATAATATAATAATAAATGATTGTTATATAAATAATATAATTATGTACTTGATTATCCTTAATGGGTCAGGTGACTAAGCAGTTTGGTTGCCACCTCAATCAGTAAAGTTTATTTTGGGATTTGATCAGAGACAGTTAAGGGATTACCAATAGGCAATTGTTTTTGAGCAAGGGATGGATCACAGAATATATAAATAAGGTTGGTGTTTTGCCCATTCAGAAGAAGGCCATAGCATTAACAAGATTAAAAATAGGTATGGAGTCAGTGCAGCTAAGACATCCTTAGGCCTTCTCTCCAAAAAATAAAACCAGCATCTGTTTAACTGAACTCACATTTAAATTAATCAATTTAATAACAAACCTGAAGCCCTCATGTAAACCTAAATGGTTTTACAAAAGGCTTATATTGATTTACCTTAAGTAGATTTCTTACTTAAGCTAAATCACAAGAAACTTGTTACAGATCAGTTTAAAAGTGTTCATACAGGTCTGTACTATTTAATTAAATAGACCTACAAAATAATTTTAGTGAGAACAAAGTGATTTTTGTGTTTGCACTGCCAAGCTCAATGTGCATTTACTTTCCTTTGCCTCATAATAATAATAATAACTCATTATTATATAATAAATGTAAAGAAAACTGTTTCTTTCATGTGATGAAACAGGAAGAACTAAACTAGGAATACTATGACAACAAAATTTCAAAATGCATTTGAATTTTTAGTCTGAGCATAATTATGTGACCAAAAACTTTAAAGAAATTAAAAAATAAAAACCTTTTAAGTGTGTTCACTGGTTTTGTTCTACAAGGAAAGATGTGAGGTAACCATTTTTGGAAGTAGACCTTGTTAGTAGACCTTCCTTTTCCCCAGTACAGTATAGCCTTGTTATGACACCTTACTCAGTAAGAGTAAGGCAATTGCTCCACAGGAAATGTTGAAGAAAGGTTTCAAATAATTTCTTCTTGCTCTTTTTTCTGAAACTGATAATTGAATCCAAGTCTCCTAGGCAGATGCTGTAGCCACCAGACCATGTAGGTCTGGTGCATTTCGGTCTCTTGTTCAAATGAAACATTTACTTTCATACAGCAGTACAGTTTTCCAAAATAGGAGCTGTACAAAGGGGGGACAGTGGGAGGCTAATATCCAGAAGATATCTTCCTTATCCTGGGATTCAAAAGACCCGGAGTCATGTTCCTTCTTCAGACTTGTAAGACTTCAGCAACCATCAGTAAGGGTGAACTGTCCCAATTACCTTCTAAAAGATGCTCTAGGCTGCAAACAAAAATGAGAGCTGGAACCCAGGTTTCCTGCCAAGCACTGAACACTTCTGTTGCAGTACTGTAAAGCCAGTGCTGTTATCTTGTTCTTCCTCCTACTGTTGGAGTTACTTATTAAAAATAAATATTCACGGGACTATTTGCAGACTTTTTCTCTAATTTAAATTAGGATAATCTCCTAGGAATTAATGGACTTGGTCTGTACCTGGGCAGAAGCGTTTTTGTTTCTCTCTGTTTTTCTTTTGCTTTGCCTTTTGTTTTGAGCACTAATTCTGCAATGAACCTGAGGAGTCCTTCCAGAGAAAATATTTATTAAAGCCATCATGTTTCCATGAACAGATTTGGTTGACTGACAAAGAAAAAAATATTTTAAAAAATTGCAAGGTTAAGGCTTTTGAGTTAAATGGGCTACAAAATTACTGGAAGATAATCTGGGAAGTTTTCTAATGAGGAATATGATGGCACTAGTTGTAAGCTTCTGGTATATGCTTCTGAAGTCTGAAATTCAAAGGCAGCCTAACATGGAGGGTGGTAGAGACTGTATTTTTTGGAGCTATTTCTAACTTCTCAAAGGACAGAACTCAAAATGGTGGATAAATCTACACAAGTTCAGTCATGTTTTTAAATCTCCACTTTGTAAGCGTGTCGTTGTAACAAAGAAAAGGATGTTAAAACTGAGATTATAAAATTCAGGTCCCGGGCAAACTTAATGATAATACACATTTTTCATTATCCAAGAAACTTTATTAGAAAAAAGCATGAGATACAGTTCAGAGAGAAATTAAAGAAGTGAGTCCAAATCATTATTCTGGGATGTTAAAATAGCATGTGAATGAAATAGGTACCAAAAGGAGCAGCAATGATCAATCCATTTTGCTGCTGAAGCGAACGAAATCACAAAGAGACAGTGAGGCCACTGAAAGGATGAAACTTTGACACAACAGAGGGCCAAAATGAGTTCTTCCCCCTAACAGTTATGAACTGTGGAGGTGGTAATATTCCAGGAACAAAAAGAGATTTTTGCTCACGTTTTTTTCCCTTTCATTCCCAGCACATGAAACATTAAAAGCCTTTATCACTGTAGGAGAGCAAATTATAATAAGGCAATTAGGATAATCAAAAGCTGATGAAGAATTACGCTCAGAAAAATCACATATTAGCCTTCAAAAATTATTAGCAATAGAAAAGAGAAAGTCTTCTGCCAAGAGGATTAATAGGTGTGATCAGTAGTATGCAAGAGAAAGATTTTTTTTTTAGAGTTTTTGTAGAGTAATGGGAACTTAGGGAACACACCAAATTTTCTTGGGAAGATAAAATACTCCTAAAATGACAGGATGTTCAGACTCAAAACATGCCTTTCCCTGCAATGTCTGTTGGTACTAATTTAAAAGAGGATGCTGAGACTGATAAATGTGTGGTTTTTGAACATTCCTAAATTAGTAGATAGCATTGAAACAGCTACATGGCAGAATTTATTGAGGCTTTGTTGGATCCTGGAAGGCTGAGAATTTAAGGCTTTCTGTGTTAACTGGCACTAACCACCAAGAGAGCACTGTATTTCACCTGAGGACTTGGAACAGGCTTCCAACATCGAGTGATAGCACTGAAATTATGGGTGTGTAGTTTGATACAGTAATATATATATAGAACAAGATGGAGATTTTAGGGCCTAGGTCAGTTGTCTTTTTGCACCTTCTTCTTCACCTTCTTCTTCATGGGTTTGGATAATTTTTGTGATTGGTTGAAAAAGTCCGCACTGTGGACCACAAGTAGTTACTTATTGGGTTTAATGTAAAAATAATTTAGGTGGCATTTCATAACTGGATGATTTGTCTTTGAAAAGACTTGGTAGAGATAGAGAAAGGCTACATTTTGTCCTTAGTTAGAGGGCAGAACATATGGCTTGTGAGACTGTAATGTAGATAAGAATTAATAAACATCTGAGTCCAAACACAAATTTCATCTCTCGTGCATTCAGTTCCTGGTACTGGCAAGGCTGAAAAGAAGCCTAAGCCCAGAAGTCTTTAGGAAAATATTTGGTACTTAGATGGGTTTACAAAATCATGAAACATTATATGAGCCCAAACTGCTGAAATATAATGAAGAGTAATGTGGCCTGAGCAAATATCCAGAAAAAAAGCAACAGCAGGAATATAAAATGGTACTGATTCACTTATGATTCACTATATTGATACAGTAACATTCATGGGATTACCAGTAACCAGGTTTGCTGATTTGTGAGAGAGAGAAACAACAGCAGTATATCAAAGTTTGAAAAAGCACCATTGACTTAATGGAGACTTAAAAATTACACATTGATTACTCTCCAGTCTTTCTATGAGCTAGTGATGCACACACTTGCTGGTCTTCCCTGCTTAGCTTGCAGCACCTTAAGAACCTCTTAGAAACTACTGATCATGGGGAATGGGTGGAGCTGCAAGGAAGTATCTGCAGGAATCTGGAACTAGGAATAGCAGTATAAACAAGCATAACTGAACAGGTATGAATTGAATTGCCACACTTATTTCAGCACTGTCTTTTTATATGCTGCTGCCTCAAAATGAATCATGTGCTCCCTGTACAGCCTTATTTCACTAAAGTATTTCCAGTTTGTCAAAAACTATACAGAGTGGTATCATATCCAAAAAAGTATTATCTTCTTGCTGGAGAGAAGTGAAGGTAACATTACTGTGATTCATTTTTAACACTGGGTAATACTTGGAGATGCATCATGAATAAACCATACTGTGCAAAGTCCTTGAAGAATGGTGTTAGATGTAGGGTGTCATACAGTACATTACAGCTCTGCTGCTGCACTTAGGACTCACTTGACACTTCTATTATCCTCTCCCGATTTATGGCTAGTGTTCATATTACAGAAGCATCTAGAAGTCCCAGCTGAAATCATGCCTGCATTGCCCTGCAGAGCTTTTACGCTGAGTGGGAAAGATATGGAAGTGGGAGGGGAAACAAAAAAGGTGAAGTGACTTGCCCTAGAATGAGAACCAATTGGCTCAGGAGATGAGAGATAAGAAGGGTCTGGTCTGGAAGCTGAATAGCCACACAGGCAGAGGCCTGAGCCTGCAGGCATTTGCTTTAGCTCTCAGTGGGCTTGTTAGCTCAGCTCTCTGGTAATACAATCTCACAGTTTTCAGCTGAGAACAATTCTTCCGGCAAACAGAATGAGTTTGCATCCACATATATTAGTACTGAGGACATTCTGTTTAAAACCTGTATTTTCCAATTTTCATGCCAGCCAACATGGCACTATATTGCATGCCCCATTTGTATGTATTTTTATGTCAGTAATTGTTCCTATCTTATTCCATCTGGATTATTTGCCTAAAAAAAACCCCCAAAACCAGGTACTTCTGGCTTTTAAAATTTTTTTAAGTAGCTTAGGTGGTCATTTCCAAATAAGCAAATTTTGCTTGTATATTTCTAATAGTCACTGCTAACAATGGAATGGGATTGCTATGAGGGAAGATACTGAATAGTTCAGCAACAGAATAGGAATCTGCAAATACAATACCACAATTTTTCTTTGGTTCTTTTGTTTCTTTGCAAAACAAGTTCCTGAATGCTCTTTAGTTTAGCTTTTAGATTAATCAAAGGTGTATTTATAAATATCTATTTTAATCTATATGCCTAGAGAATGCCTTTATGTGAATTATTATTGGATAAAAATGCTCTATGGTCTTTTCAGAGTTGCAAAGGATAATCAGTCTTGGAACTTGCAATGAATGGAAGTATTGATTTGCTAATATGAAGTAATTTGTGTGATCTAAATGCAGTGCATACAATATGTGCAAATTGATTCCAGATAATAATTTTTGACTGTTCTCCTAAATCTTTGTAAGTGAGAACCTTGGCTTTCTTTACTTGGATTTCTTGGTGGCTTTGAAAGGATTGATTTTTCCTTTAAATGTTTGGGCCCTGATCCAGTTTACCACTTGGTGGCCTGCTTAGATTTAATCATTCATAATGATTTTAACAGGAAAAAAAAACCACTCCATGCTTAAATTCAAATGGATGTTTATATATTTTGCTGCACAAAGAGCTAAGCTTGCTTCTTGTTTGATTTTCATTAGGTAGGAATTACTGAACAAAAATATTATCAGCTTAGGTGATACTGGATTAGTTTGAAAAAACAGAGCAAAATGGAGTTAAATTAAATGCACCCCTTATGCAGCACACATTTACTAAACTATCAATGAAAGATTTACAGTATTAATTAATCCAAACAACTCATAAAATTGTTGTAAATTGTTTTGATGGGAAATACGTGTCTTGTTAATTTTAAATTTATCAGCCTAAAAATAAGTTTACACATTTGAAAGGATAAAAGGTAACAGCTAATATTTGTCTGTATTTTCTAAAAATATACTTATTAAGCTATTTTAAATAGAATGGTGATATCTGAAATGTGAAGATAGTATGGCATAAAAAGACAAGCTTGTAAATTAAATAAATCCAGGCATTACTGAAAGAAATATTTGAAATTATTATTAGCTGCCATACCCTAGTATCTTGATCACACTGCAATTTGACTTAGCAAATTATAGTTTGCCTATTTAAGTTTCTGCTACAATGGAATGAGTCATAAAGCACCTCTCTGCTACCACTTTCAATCTATCTTTTTGTGGGGTTTTTTTGCCTTTAATACAAATCAATCATCTCTGGGCTGTGTGAATTTCAATAATATATTGGATATAGCATTTTTTTTCTGTACGGTGTTCTGATGAACCATAATCCCACAAACAGCTTTCAGTGTACACACAAAACCATCTAACATAAGCACTTATGCAGCTGCATGGCTGTATCATTGCTCACATCAATTTTGGTATTTTTCAATGCATATTTGTGTCAAAATAAATGTGTTCATTGAAATGTTTATGGAAAGTGACTGAAATAAGTCAGAAATGCATCATGATGCCTCTATAACTGAATGCATATTTGCAAATACTTAGTAGTGCTGCTGATTTAATTTGTGATGTTATATTAAGACATGGCTTCTATATACATTTTTAATATTGCCTAATAAGACTGTGGTATTCTAGAGCCTTCTGCAAAGTTAACAAGGAAATCATATAAACAAGGGAACTGATTAATGGGAGCCTTTATACAGTGGAATTTTGGTTCTTCATAATTGTAATGCCACTGCATGATGATTCAGGACACATAAATACACGCAAGTGAATAAGTTAAGAGACAATAGAAAAGCACTGTGCAGCAGCATCTGTCACCTCCCACCTTTCAGGAAATGGCTGTCTGAAAACCGTTGCGGAAGTCAGCGTGTTCCCAAGAATGGTTATGATTTTCAAAGTGAGAAGCATGAATAGAAATTCAAATTCTGAAAGGATGTTATTTAATTAATATGTGGAAAGGGACAGAAATGAATGTGTGTTTTTAGTAATTGATTGCCACTACATAGTAGCTTCCATATTAAATGTGCGTTAATTGTGTTTGATGCAGGGCACCATGGTTTTCTTTCCTCACATTGGTGTGTGCATACAGTATTGTGAGAAAAGATTTAACCCCTTCCAAAAGATCAGAAAATGAAAACAATTTACTCTGTGTATAATACAGTTGGACCAAGTATCAATTTCATCTGGTCAGCTACTTCCCACTAACCCAGTTGGTTCAAAGGAGGCCTCAGATGGTCTTCAGAGATATAGTGCCCATTCTGGTATATGATACAGGATTACCACATTAATAACAAGTCCATATAGAAAACATGTATTAATAATAAGGAAATATAATGGAACATTTACCATGGTATTCAGATGTCCATATTCTTAATGAACTTTTTTGAAGCTGCAGATATGGGATGGATTTTCTCTTAAGTATTTTTTAGCACCTAAGTCTATCTGATTTACCTTCAAATGCTTTTGATACCATGAATTTGATAGGTGAAGAAATAAATGTATGAAAAGGAAGAAGGGAAATAACAGAAATTTAAGTGAGGACTTTGTTACAATGTGAGAGTTTTTTCCTGTTAGCTGCTTTTAGTTAAGGATTGTGTTCAGTTTTTGTTTGAACTCTGTTGGTTGCAATGGGAATATGTTTAATATACCAATTCATGCATTTCAACATCCTTCATTGTACCTCATTTTTGCAAGATGCTGCACTGTGGAGCTTCATAAAATGAACAAAGGGAGCTAATTAATGCCTTTTCACTATCTGTACTTAATATTATCTTTTTAGAAGTCTAAAACTAATCCTAAAGAGAATTATATGAGGATCTGATGGGATTGAAATTATATTTAATTATACTTAACAGTTTTTCTATACAATTACTTAGAAACTGTGCTCAAATTTTGGAGTGATGGACACCTGGATTATGTAACACGGAGCCTAGCTGTTTGTCTTACTGAAGCACAAACACTGCATTGCTCTTCCAGCACAGAATTTGTTTTCCTACTTGTAACAGCTGCTGACTTGGACATACATGCACAACTCTAAAAATAGCTATAACCTGTGAGCAGCTAGGAGATGCTAAACATGTTGTGTGTACGAAGATTCTGCAAAGACCAGTGTAGAATGCCTGGTCCTTCAAAAGACCTGTGGGGTGGGGATTCGCCCATCAGGGAGCTAATGTCATACCCTAGCTACCTATTCCAGATTTTGCTGCCAAAAGACTGAGTAGCTTCATTTGTACTCAGGCTGTCTAGACAGAGGTATATCCACGTGTTCTGTGTTGTTACCTTCTGCCCTAGTACCACTGAGTCCTTCTAGTTGCTGCTCTGCCATCTGTAAAAGTATTCTTATACTTCAGGTTTACCCTGGCCACTGCAGCAGATTCTCAGAAGTGTGATGCTATCAAAATAAAGGACTATTTTCTAAGTTTTGTTTACTTCAGTAAAACTTGAAGACCATTCCAATACATAAGATGAAGCACAGACATTTTTCTCAATATAATGCTCTTCACCTTGGGATCTCATTTTGCTATTGCCAAGTATAAAATAGCAGATTCACATAGCAAGTGTTTTTGTCTTGATGGTACATTTCTTAACACTGTCTTATTTTTGGTGGGTATTCCTGATTTAATTTCCTGTTGTGTATTAGAGCCAGAACACAACATTTCGAACTCTTGCAAAGCATGTGCTTTGGGTAATCCAAAAATCTGGCTTGGCATCTTTAATCTTTATTCATCAGCATGGCACAGCAGAAAAGAGTGGTCTTTTAGGCCTTACAGAAAGTGACTGGACTATCTAGAATAAATTCTGGCAAGTTTTCTTGACATTAGCCTTGTTCCTTCAAGAATAATAGAATATTTTTAAGATAGAGGAATGAGACATGAAGAGCTTAGCCTACATTCTCAGGTATTCAGTCAGTCCTGGCCATAGTTAATCTCCTTTTGAAAAGGTACTCGTACCTCTACCGCACAAAAAGTTCCTTGGGTAAAGGGGCTTGCAATCATATAGAAAAATCATAGAAATATAGGTCATCCTAGGCTGGTTCATTATAGAGAAACAACCTTAAGATGCAGGTTTCTCAAGCACCTTATTTAACCTTATTGTGTTGGGGGTTTCGAAATCCTTACTCTCATTTTAGATGGCAAGAAATCTCTTCAGAGCTTCTGAATCCCTTTCTTTTTTTTTGTTTAAACACCGCAGATTTGTTGTTTCTTTTTCTTTCTTTTCACTTGAGAGCTCTTTCAGTTTGCATTGTTCATAAATTTCCTCTTCACCTGATGGAAAATTTTTTAAACCAGGAGCTTAATATTTCAGCTGCCAAGTATGGAGAGTCATCGTTTTCCTTACTGGGGAAAATGCTTGTAGAGCATTCTGCCAAAGCTATAGAGTCCTGTGTCATCAATTTATGCAAAACCTGAGCAGAATTCCAGCCTGATTGTCACTGCAGTTTGATTGAGCTGTGACACAAAGCAGCTCAGAAATAAAGAGGTTCACTTGATATAAAATTTTTCCATGTGGAAACAAATGAGTGTTCTGTGTCTAACCAGCACACTGTTCACTAATGGTTATCCAAGTAAGAGGAGCATAAACTTCATTATAGTTGTATGTTGTGGTCCCCCAACAAACTGCTTCCCCTTTACCCCAGGATATAGAAGGCCCAGATATCCCTCTGACCCGTACCCCTTTCCCCTATCCCATTGGCCCTGGGCCAGACAGCCCACCAGAGATAAGGCCTATTTAAGTCCCTGCATTTCCTAGTCTCGCTCTCTCTCCACGTGGACCCCACGAATAAAGATCTTCAAACATCACGGAGGGAGCCTCTTCTGGTAATCCCGGTCCCATCTCTGAGCTATCTCCTCCCCTGGGCCCCGTGGGGAGCTAGCCTTAAGTCTTTGGGGGGCAGCAGGGGAGGGAATAGTCTCAGTTGTAAATCTTAAATACAGTTGTAAATCTTAAAACAAATTCAGGCAGTTGATCATGTGCAATAATGAGGATTAAAGTAAAATCTAACTTGTTCTTTCATGCAGTTGAGGATTAGATACATCTCTGAGTGTCGCTTACATTCAGCAGAAGTGCTTCATAGATGACAATGCGAGAGTCACCTTTGAAAGCCAGGGACAGGTACTCTGAAGGCACAATCAGAATATAGAATCATTGCATGTGGATAAGTAATACCAGTTTAACTTTGTCTCAGCTTCTAGGTATCACTCAGCTCAACAGCATCCTATCTCTCTGAGCTGCAGAATTACCATTTGAATTTCTGTTTCTTTATCTCAACCACTGCTTTCTCTGTGGTTGGAAGAACAATGGAGCAGAGACTTCATCTCAAGTGTGTTCCACTCTTGACAGGTATTCACAAAGACCATGTCAATATGCACAGTGTATTTATTGCTTTTTGCTGTTATTGCCAGCAGCTGGAAGATTTTACTGATCACCTTCCCTTTAATGTCAGGAACACTTCATTGCAACTCCCTGTGCATAGTACAAAGAAAAGTGTTTTTCCTTAAACTGTGGTGGTTTAAGCTTTTACTTAAAGACAGTACCTTTGAAAAATTATTTTTATGTCTAGGATTGAGCTGTGTTCTTCCTTTTGAAAATAGATTGTAGACCAGGAATATTTTCCAGCTCTTGAATGTGTTTATGTCTTTTCTAACCATCACAGAGAATAGAAAAAAAAAAAAAAAAGAAGCCTGGTTTGTAAAGCCCTTAAGATGCAGAACTGCATTTTTAAGCTGATAATGAAAGTTAAGTATATAATTTTTTATTTTTCTTTTTCCTTGAGGATCCTTGTCAAAAATATGAATATGCAAAATAAAGCATCTAGTAGAAAATGAGGGATGATACTCTGTACTAAACTGGTTTCTAACAATTTTGACTATTTAATTTACTTAATCAGCTGAACAAGGAACATTAAATTTCTCAAGAAGTATAACCTCCTGAGTAAGAAATCCTGCTGCAATCCGTATTCTATTCAAGGACCAAGGTGGAGGTGGGATAATAGCCTTTGAGGTGGGCAGAACTGGAGTATCTGTAAAAGCCTACACCAAACCGAATCTCCAAGTAAACAGACATGCTGTATAAAAAGTCTCATTTCTTTCTATACTTTTGCAGAATATGCTACTTTTTCAAGGCAGATATGCCCTAAAATGACCTGGGCTTGCCACTAAGATTTGTAAAAGAGAACTTTAAATTCTTTGTGAGAAGAGATGTAACTATGTATGCAGATCTTGAAGATATTTCATTAACTTTTGCCTGAAAATATCATTAGTGCAGTTTGTGAGCAGACAAAGATGGGAAAGAGCAGTGCTGGTCAGCCAGAACATGCGGTTGTAACATTTGACAATGGTGATGACTATTGTAGTAGGGGTCAGATTATTAATAGTGAACCAAAACTGAGAAAAATTGCAGCTAAAGCCTTTGTAACCTGGCATTCTTGTTAGCCTGGACATGTCTCTGTATGTGGTTAACCTTTGTCATTCGGAGAGTTGTATCTTTATTTTGCTCAGTGAAGTAGCAGCGTTGTCCTTTGGACATCCTGTCATTCATCAGCAGGAAGCTGGGCACTCAGTCTCTGTCAGAACATGCTACTGGGGCTCTGACAGGTTTATTCTCTCTGTGAGAGCTAGAGTTTTGTTCTGTTAACCCGTATAACAAAATATCTGCTGTGTGTTAATGAAGCTTCTCGTTAAGTGAATCCTTAAGCTCAATGAAAACAGTAGAAATCCTGGGTTTACATTGTAGTACATCAAGGTTTTGCTTTATTGTGCTTCCTATCAGAAGAGTGTTATTGTGGGCCATCAAGCCACATAATTTACAGGACCTGAGGTTGTGGCCTTTTGTCCTTGCCTTTTCAGCACTAAAAAAGGTTACTTACAAAAGGGAATGCATTGCAGGATTGGTTCTTCACAAACAATAATAATGAAAAAGAATATGTATTGTTTGTTAGAAATTGATTGTGTGCCAAAACCATCTTCATAAATTTCATATAGATTTGTATTTCTAGTTCTCCATTGATTCTGATATTTACTCTATTTTCTTTTGAAAATGAATAGACCATTCTTCCTACCATAGATTCATATAAGCATTGTAGAAGGTTCAGCTCAAATACTGTTGGATGTTTCTTTGTGTAAAGACAAAGGTTATCAAGGGAGTTTGGGGGAGAGGAAGTAGAAAAAGCAGAGTTTAAAACCCCCTAGTTCTGTGAAATTAAATACAGAAAGGAATTTTGGCTTTGCATTTGCTTTTGGATTAAGGGCTGCCTGTTGTGTTACAGGACATTAGCCTCTTACAGTATTGCTCAGAAGTGTTTCATGGACACATCTTGCTAAAATAGGTGAAAGTGACAAATTATGTGGGCCAAGTGCATGATGGTCTGGTCAGCTAGGGATGAAACCCAAGACAGCAGATACCGAAAGTGTAGAGGGGCAGATTAATCTTCCTAAAGTTGTTTCTGGATTTCTCTTGCTATATATTCATCTTGTCTTTGGATTTTGTGTAAAAACAGGATGAAAACATATAATTATTTAGACTGAGTTTACTGGCTGAACGGCTTCTGTAGAGATGACTTAAAAGTCTCTTATTCTTGATGGAAACTATTCAATTAGGTGCAGTTAAACACAGGACTAGAAAAAGTACATTTTTCTTTTGTTAACACCACATAGTATGCCACATAAAACTTATCACGTGGGGTTATTGCTGGAAGGAAGATTTTTTTAAGCATTTCCAGTGGGAAGAAAAGGTAGCATTTCCATAAAGACAGAACAAAATGTGTTTGGTTTTTTTGTTACCTTTTGTCACTGTTCCATAATGGAGATAAAAATTCAGAATGTATTTGCAGTAAAAACCCTAAAGCATGTAAAACAATGAACAGATAAATACAAGATTTTAATTTCAGGGCAACAGAGAAAATATAATTTCTAACAGAATTAATTCTTCAGAACTACTGTCTTGATAAATGAAAAGTGAAAGGATATTTTTCAAGTGCAAATGTGTGAAAATTTATGCTTGCTCAAGGATTATTGTGCTGTATTTGTGCTTTTAAAAAGAAACAGCTCTCTTCTAGGCCCTAAACATAGAAATCCTTTGGTGCTGTGAGATATTATGTAACTAAAAAGATACAGAATGGACTTACACAAATTTTGTAGTTGAATTTGTACTTGAAATGTGGAGTATTGCTAAGCCTGAAGGCAGAGGAGGAGGCAGTGTCAGGATGTCTGGAGTTTTATTCCCCAAATATTCAACAAGTGAATCTCTCATCTATACTTGCAGAAGCTCCTGTCTAAAAGAAGAAAAAAGCAAGCCTTGTCTTCAAAAATGCAATTAAGCTATCTTGCTTGTTTTGTACTTATTTTGATGGTAATATAGGAAGGGCAAATATTTCTTGAGTATGTGCATACAACTTCAGTCTGAGACAACACTGACACCGTGAATTGAAGATATTTTTCCCTCCAGGGTGCTTGCAGATGATATGTAATGCTGTGATTTTCCTAGCAGCAGCTCGAGTCAAGCTGTGCTGTAATGTTACCAAACAACTATGAACACAAGGATGAGGATTCTCCCTACTATACACCTATAACGTCATTTGCATATGCTATTAAAGCAAAGAGCAGGAAAAACACCTAGGTATAGAGTACTGTATCTTGAATCGTAGATGCATGGTTGTTCAAGTTGGCTAGAATTTACAGAGAGCACTGCTGACGTTCATTAATCCTGATGTTCTCTCTTCCCTGCTTCACTATTTGTTAAGCGTCTTTCTTTGTGTTCTGAAATATTAATTCTCTTTGTTTTCTGCTACTTCCAAAAATTTATTTCACAAGCAATTTTTAGTGACTATATCTACAAGGCAAGAGAGTGGCTCTCCTGGAGATGTTAATTGATTTGCAATTTAGCTGTCAAAAAAGACCCCCCAAGGGCAACCACAGCAAAACTTCATTTTCAATTTAAGACAGTGGTGCTGTGAGATGCTGCACAAGACTCCTTCACATCTATCGTCTTGGAGATCAAGCACATAAGGGATGTGCTGTCTTTGGCCCCTCAGGGAAGGGAGGAAGTCAACCACAGTGTAACTCTTTTGGAGGAGTCAGTGGGGGTATTATTAGCAGATCATCCAGGTCAGCCGGGATTCAAAAGTATGACAGTGGAGATCTGGGAATAAGAGAGGGAAAACCAGACTTTTGCATAGACTCTCCCACATTGTTCAGCACAGCATTCTTTGGCTCTTACTATACTATGAAGAAAAGGCACAGAAAAATAAACAATCTGCCTTTCCAGTTACTAGAGTTTTTAAAAACATAAAATTTTTGTGCAGGAAGAATTGAGTTGCATGATTTTTATTGGTTAGTATTTTGTGCAGAAGCACAGAGGATTTCTCACTTAGTGATGGTTTCTGGTGGGAAAAGACATCTTGGCAGTAGGTGGCAGTGGAGCTCTTTCATTGCAGAATTTGTGACAGCAGCATAAATCCAACATTTACAAAGCCTTTTCCAGATGCAGGCCTCAGGGCCTTATTTGGTCCTGCAATTCACTACTTATTGCTGGGGATGTCTCGTTAGGAGATTAACTGTTTAAAATGCAGTGCTAATGTGAAAGTTTTAATTGGGAAATCCTGTGCATATTAAATTAATCTTAAGTACTTTTATCTAGAATGCTTCTTCCTTTCCACAGTTTTTATATTTGCAACCACCTCACATTCTTCTGCATCATATTAAAAACTTGAAATCGACCAACAGTGCTTTTTACACTGCTGAAAATCCTAAAGAAAGATGGTTTCTGAAGCCTCCTAAATCCTGAAGTGCAGATGTTGGCAAATGCAATGTGAGGGGAATGGTAGCAGTACCGTAGTATATTGACAGACAGTTTGTATCCATGGAGAAAATACAGGGCAAAGGTTTCATCCCAACCAGAGCTTATGTTTCATGGATAAACACGGAGAGCATTAGGAAATTGTGAGAACAACTGGGATTTGCAGTTTGAAAGAAAAGCAGATAGTAACTCAGCTAAACATTTAGGCTGAGATTTTCAAAGCTGCCTTGGGGATTTTGGAGACTGGAATCTTGGGCTGCTTACAATATCCTCAGTCCTTAGGCCTGTTTTCTTTTCTTTAGGTCTTGTGCTGTTTTTAATTTGACCACATCATTTAGACAAGTGCAGGGAATGATATATGATAGAAGGAATATATTCTTATATGTAGAAAGGAAGAAACTGAAGTTGCAACTCTGCCAAGCCATAAATTCTGTTCCAGATCTTACTTTATGTGACCATTCAGATTTTGTCTGCATACTTTTGTGGTTATTATTGCTTTTAAAGTCCTTATCTTCCTCAGAGACACAGTACATACTATTTGGCAGTCTCTTTTTTTCATCATCCCAGGCATTTTTTCAGAGTGAGGGCTTTAGATAGACCAGTATGTGTATATCATTTCCAGATTTACTAGTCTGACTGAGCTCAAGCACTGAGATCCTTGCACTTGTTCTATATTGCCCAGTGTAGACATTGCTGAAAACTTGAGAGCAGTCTATAAAGCTGAAAAATGCAGACAGCTGGCCATGAGTTCCTTTTACATAAATATTTTCAACTTTGTGATTAAATGGGGTAATTTATTATAGAACAGCCTGTGGCCTTCCCTTCCACTTCCCACAACTTAGCCTATCAGGATGAAAAGTTTCTTGGTGTGTTGGTAGGTAAAGTCACTTCCAGAGATGCTAAAATAAGATTCAAAGATGAAAGGTGTATATAATTATTTGAATTTGGGTCGACTGAATAGTCTCTTTAAATCATATATAAATAATGTAGCATACGAATTGCTGTGTTCTTTATCAGGATTAAATTTAATGATGCTAAGGCTTTTTAATATATTTGTGTCAGCCATGAAAGCTAAATTTCACATTTATCTCTTGTGCAGAATGCTTTTAAGGTAAAGAATATGAGCCCATGCTGTGCCAGAGGAGCCAGAGCAAATCTGCCAGCACTGAGGCTTTCATGGTGCTTTAGCAGGTAATATTAAAATGCAGTACATCATGTTTGTTTGCATGATTTCAAGGATTCTGATGAAATGTTCCATATGATCTAGTTTCAGAAAACTCAAAAAAATACGTCAAAGGGCATGATTCCTGTTTTGTATTGCTATTTGCGGAGAGCATGAAAAACATAACTATTCCTCCAAAATACAAATATTTTACAAATTATTAAATCTTTCCACGTAACCCATTTTTATAGGTTTTATACAATGCAAGCATGGTGCTTTATTATTGAAGATGGGCTTTTACCTGCCCAGAACACATGGTTATTATTTGTCCTTAATTAGTAAACTGAAATGTTAGTAAGGCTGATTTGCCCCAACAGTGAGAAAATGGCTGAAGGCATTGCAGAAGATCTACAGCAGATAAGAGCCAGTAAACCTACAGATGTATAAATACACATAGAGATAGAAGCATGTGTGTAGAGGGAGGGGGAAAAAGGCTGAAGTAATTTTAAAAGCAGATATTCAGCATGGTAAGGTATTTGGAGAGAAAAGGCACGAAAACAGTAATCCTTGGTAAAAAAGATTTGTAAAGTTCTGAGCAAGGGCCTTGAGGGGAAGCCATATGAGGAGTGGTGAGGTCACTTGGTCTGTCCAACCTGAAGAGGAATCTGAGGGGAGACCTCAGTGCATTTACAAAGTCCTCATGATGGGGAGAGGAGGGCCAGGCACTGATCTCTTCTCTGTGGTGACAGTGACAGCACCTGAGGGAATGGCCTGAAGTTGTGTCAGGGGAGGTTTAGTTTGGATATCAGGGAAAGATTCTTCCCCCAGAGGGTGGTTGGGCAATGGAACAGGCTCCCCAGGGAAATGGTCACAGCACCAAGCCTGACAGAGTTCAGGAAGTGTTTGGACAATGCTCTCGGGTGCATGGTGTGACTCCTGGGGGATGGTGCTGTGCAGGGCCTGGAGTTGGACTCGAGTATCCTTGTGGGTCCCTTCCAACTCAGCACATTCTATGATTCTGTGAAATTGTGATACTTTGAGAGCCAAGTCCATCAGCTTTTTCACAATTAAGTGTCTTAAGGACACTTGTAGCTGAATATTGTCTTTTGATAATGGCAAAGGCATGGAAGTTTGAAAGGAAGCTGATAAATGACAAACTGCCTTGCACATAGGAAAGGGAAAACCTTGAAAGCCTTGGAAAAGGTGATCTAGTATCACACTGATGCCCAAAAAAGATTGGCAGCTACTTCATGGTTAACCTGCAATATTGATAAATAAAGTTTCAGTTTAGGGCTTTTAGTTAATGATGAACAATTTGTAAACATCTGTGGTTTAGTGTAAGTTAACCAATTAGATCTTAGAAAAAATATGTATCCAGACTTTTAAATGACAACTAGGAAAAACCTGCATAGAACAGATATAAGATATTACTAATTTAGAATTGATAACATCTGTTAATGCGTAACTTGTATTTTAAGGAGGGAAACTGGATTTTAATTCATATTGTGGACTATGTTTCCTCACTCCCCCAAAACTATGTTACCACCGAAGAAGATGTACCAATTGACTTCAACAAATACAGCATCTTTCTTTGCATGGGCTTTAACATAATATTCCTGAGAAGTGCCAAAGCTCTAAAAATACAGATTTTCCTATTTTTTATATTTTCTACTTGGTGCAGAAAGTGCTGAAAGGGTTAGAGTCCTGTGAAGGGGTGAACAGTTCCAAAGGTCACAGTGTAGGTCAGTCCCCAAATTACTTGATACAAAGACCCTCTCCTGAACAGTCAGCAGATGTATCCACACTGTATGGTGCAATTGCCCAAACGATAGGCCTGTGGAATATGGCACAGCTTAAATTCAAAAGCCACGGGGAATACATTTTCTCACTCCAGCTAGTATTGTGGCCTTGTCTGCAGCATGTGTTTACTTTGTTTTAGCAGTGTACTGACCCAGCTATGTGCCTTTCAAGGAGTTCTAAAGCTGGGCACACTTTGCTCACCTCTGGTCAGATGATGTCTTTAAGTGCCTGTACTGTATCAGTAATCTAATTTCATATAGTGCAACATGAATTAATTGGAGTCCTTGGATTACAGACATTTTGACTACTGTTAATCTGTACTGAGCAGCTAATCTAAACATTAAAGGCTCTGTATTTTATTGTTATTACTACTTCCCTGACTCATGCATTCCCCTTGCTTGTTTCATTGATAGAACATTAATAACTGGTCATGGTAAAGCATTATGTAGTTTCATTTGTCAGTCGAACAGCCTCAGTGTATGGACACTTCTAGTCCACTTAATTAAGCCAAGCTACAAACCAAAAGCAATTACTCATGATTTCATGATACATTGTAAAAAAAGATTTTTAAAAAATTATTAAAGCTTGGCTAAATGCTTCCTTGGAGGGTATAATTTACTGAGAAATTGATAGCACAAATGTGACAGAATTTCCTGTATGGGACTACTTCTGGAACTTCTTCATCTGAAATGGTTCATAAAACACAAAGTTTGCAGGAACATCTAGTCATATAAATAAATACATTATCCATGCAGCAGCCAAGGTGAAGAATTAGTTTAGCTTTTTCAGATTAATTACACAGTTTATGACTCTCACTCTTCTAACTCTTACATTCCTAGACATTAGGCTAGATTTTCAGTTGTCTCTGTATCCATTGTTTAACCTTAAGTAGTTATATTAATAATGACTCCTACTGAATATTAAAATAAGATAGACCTTTCATTACTAGTTTGTCGTGAGATGAATTAATCACAGTTGAACAACTTTTTAAAACTATGTCTCAAGAGTTTTTAAGCTATTAAATATTTTTCTATTATAAGGACTCAGAATTGTTCACTGCAGAGAATAAAGTACCACTTTTGCATACATTACACAAACACTTAGTGCTTCATGAATCCACAATAAATTTTCTTGCTGATTACTCATGTAATCTAAGAATCTCCTGCTGTTTTATGGAGAGTTTTATTAATTTCATTCAAGTAGTAAAATTAGCACCAGTAGAGAACCCTTTATGGCTTTTAAACTTTTATCATCTTTATAAGAACTTGCTTCATTTATCATGTAACAGTTGGTTTATTTTATCTCTCAAAGTATTTATTGATTCTTAAGGATGTTTAATGAGGTAAAAAGAAAGTTTAAATAAAAGGAATTATCATATCAGTAACGCTGCTTATCAGTGATATATTCAGGTAGGATCACAAGATCTCGAAGCTAGATTTTTATAGGGTTGAACACTGAGACTTGAACTGTTCTTTCTAAAGCTAAAAGGAGTTCTGAGACACTGGTGTGGAACCTCCTTGTCTGTTCCTGTGAATAGGAACTGAATTAAATTTTTATTTCCTGGTGTATATGTTGGGATTTTGTTCATGAAGAGTCAGAACCTTAACTGGGAATTCGGTTGTAAAAATAACACAAATGGATTGGAGAATACCAGAGACTGATGATAAATCTTAGAAAGGGGAACATCATGCCATTGAGGAAATTGGCCTTTCAGCTGAGGCAGAGAGCAGAAGACACTGCTTGAATCCTTATTTGATAATCAAGCTTCTGTCTTACTCTGTACAATATTGTCTTGTTCTTCTCTGTATGGCTTATCCTCAGTAATGCAAGTCTTTAGCAAACCTGTACATATGTAGTCTGAGATGAAACATGTTATAATTAAGTGCTAATGTTATAATGAGGACAGTAAGCTTAGAATACCTGAGTGAAAACAGATGAAAATTGTGTTATGGCTTACACACACACAAAGTGTTGCAGGAAAATAATATAACATCTTTTTTTTTTCATGAATTCTGTACCTCAAGCTCAGAGGTAATTTTATATTTCTTCTGGAAACTGCATATGTCCAGTTGTAGAAGTGACTTGGCAACAAAATCAGAGTATCACTGGGGGTTTTAAAGGCCAGGTTGGATGGGGTTCTGAGCAACCTGGTCTAGTAAAAAGTTCCCTGAACCTTCCTGTGATTCTGTGTCAGGTCCCAGCATATGGATTTCTTTATGATGGACAGAAGTCCTTGATTAAAGCCCCATGCTCATTAGAAACAGATTCTGTCTAAGCATTTGTTGTATTATATCCAGAACCCCTGGTCATAAAGTTGCTTGGTCTGTTCAGATGGCTGAATCTGTTTCCATGTATGCACTGTGTGCCCGGCATGGTGCTCTTCTCAGAGCTGGGAGAGGGATCAGAATTGCTTTGTTGCAGTACTATGAGATATCAGCTCATGACATGATAACATCCAGGACAATGAGGGTCATTTGGATGTGCATTCAGTGTTTCTTTCCTACCCTTATCTGGGATGCTACCTTTGAGATTCCATTAATAATAGTGGGGGAAACGAGGGAAGATGCCTTTCTTCAGCTTTTCATTCCCCTTTATTCCTTCAGGCCTGTTACAACAGCTTTTGAGAATTTTGAAATTCCCTTTGCATGTCAAGGAAAGCATGTTCCTGTTGCTACATCTGCCAGTCAAGACAGAGATTTCTCAGGAGGTTATTCAGAGCTCTGTCTTGAGGGTGGATGGCCATGAGTGTCATGGAAGGTGGGAGAAATTGGGCTAGCTTTTGAAGGATTATTCTGCTCCAATGGTTTGGAAGTTCATTCCTGAAAAGCCAAAGTGCCCTGATAAAGTAATAAAAGAGGTGAAATAAAAGTACTGTGGCAGAAATTTGTATGGAACATGCCATTGTTAGATGCTAAAGTGTTTTTCTCCATTCTTTTAGGAGCAGACTGCAGGCCACAGTTTGCTTTTACGTGGAAGGGTGCGCAGTACACCTGGAACTGACTGCCCCAGGGGTAGAAACACAGCCCCACTGTTTGCCATGGACTGGTCCCAGCTGCACTGGAAGAGGGTGAGGCTTCACAACAGCTGCAATACATTTATGTACCCACCAACCAGCAAGAAGGAAACACAGGCTTTCCTAGGCACTATGGGTTTTTGGAGGATGCATATTCCAGGCTACAGTCATGCTGCAAGCCCTCTCTATCAAGTCACCTGGAAGAAAAATGATTTTAAGAGGAGTCCTGAACAGCAAGTTTTGAAGAAATTAAACAGGAGATTGTTCATACAGTAGCCCTTGGACCAGTCAAGTTAGGACAAGATGTGAAAAATAGGCTGAAGTGACGTGAGACCAGAGAAATCTCAGCTGGCTCCAAATCCCACTCGTGCCGAATGAGGACCGCCCCATATCTGCCTGCAGACTGGACGGTGATTCAGAGCAGCTTTTGCTCTTGATGAGTCTGATATTGCTGCATCAAGGATTTGAAATAAAAGACAGGAAAGGCTTGCTTATGGTCCTGTTCCCAGAGATCCTTTATTCACCCCAAGCTCAGGAGGCCAGAAAGAGAGGGAGATCAGATTCACATGCAGTCTTTTAAACATGGGGGAAAGGGGGATCTGGCCCACAGGTGATTGACCCCCCAGGTGGATTGCCAGGGTCTCCTCTATGGCAGAGGGCAGGTTCAGGGGGAGATGGACAAGGGGACTGAGGTTTCAGGAACACAGGAGGGTTGGGGTGAGGCTGGAACCTGAGGGAGAGAGGAGAAAACTCAGGCAGAACTGGACAGGATAAGGAAGTGGGGGGGGGGAAGGGGGGAACAGGGATGGTTCTGGGGAAAATAAACAACTTAACAAACTTAAAATACCACACTGAGCATTGCAGTGAGAATGGGCCTTCCTGGAATCTCTGGCAAAAAGTATCAAGAGAAACTGGAGGATGACCCCTGAGATTCTGAATTTTGGGACACAAAGGATCCAAGGCCCATTACACCCCAACTGAAAAAGAGATCCTGGCAGCTTATGAAGGGGTTCAAGCTTCCTCAGAAGTGATTGGCACCAAAGCCCAGCTGCTTCTGGCGCCCTGACTACCTGTGCTGGGCTGCATGTTCAAAGGGAAAAACCTTCCACACATCATGCCCCCGATGGTGTGTGTGGTAAGGGGGTTGTGCTGATCACAAAGGAAGCTTCAGTAGGAAACCCCAATCACCCAGAGATTGTGGAAGTCATCACGAACTGGCCTAAAGATGAAAATTTCAGACAAAGATCAGAGGAGGAGGAGGAGAAGGTGACATGCTGAGGATGCCCCATCATATTATCAGGTACTAGACAATATCAGACAATCTCTTCAAAATGCCTTCTAAGTGTTGCCCATGTCCTTACTTTCCTCTTTTGAAGCTGTGACCAGAATAGTGTTGATAACACACCAATGTTTCACCTGTTGCTCAGCACTGCTTGTGCAGTGTCAAGGCCTTTTCTGTTTCTCACTGCCCCTTTATGGGATCTGTGTATTAATCTTTGGAAAAATGATGACCTACATGACTTCCTGTATATTAAGGACATGAGAGCAGTGTGCTGTCGTTTAGGAGTCATGTAGGCAGGAGTACTGGTAGTAAAATTCAAGTAGTCTCTGTCTCTGTAATATCTATATACAATATATTTTTATTACTGTGATGAAGCATTTATTATGAAACATGACTGAAATAACTCATTTTTTTGTTTTCTGAAGATCACCCAGAAACAGTGACCCAGTCAGGTCACCAGACAAATAGATCTGAAAGGCAATTAAAGAAATTCACATCAAATTATATGAACTCACAAATTTTGGCACAAATTCTCTACAAACAGAGCAGAAGATTAAATTTCTCTGTGAAATTTTGGAGGGTTTTTTTGTTCCTCCAGCAAAATACAAAAACTAAAGAAAGTGAAGAAAGGTTTTGGAATGGCGCCTAATGAAGAACAAAACTAATATCACAAATGTTGTGTGCACATATATTAAACTCTGCTCTCTTGTCCTATCTTTTTCCTCATTTGGATTATATATGCATATTTTGATATTCAGTTTTAGACATTCCAGTCTATTGATGCAGAAATGAAATGGTCTCCTGCCTGAACTAATTTTTTCTCTTACCTTATTGAAGTAGAGAAATACTAACAATGCTTGATTTAAATTATATGAAGGCATTGCAGTAAGAATTTAAATGGCAGCAGTTTCATAATTCCTATGTTATGAATCATTTTTACCTGAGAATTATCTTACTAATTACAGCAGTTAACTATAATTATTCTGCCTCTTAAGGTACCTCATTACTGCTTTTTAACAATGAGACAAAGTCTGCCAAAGTTAATTATCATAATAATAATTTAGTGCACAATTCTGATCTTTTAAGGAATACAATATAATCTTGGAGAAATTATCTTTTCCATGTTAATCAGTCATTCACAAAGCTGTCTTTCATGTTTCTTACTCCTTTGAGAAGTGGATTGAAGCTTGGTAATTGGAGAGGCATCGAGTGACAGAAGGGAATGTATTGCTCTATTTCAGGGTCTGGTTTTTGCCAAATACTGAAATGCTTTCAAAGGCTGAGTTAAGTTTCCTCACAGTAATATAAATGTGACAAATTTTAATAATTCCCTTTAAACACCCTTCATTCTTCTGATCCCAAACCTCTCAGATGTATAAATTTCTTACTCAGTTAGTATATCACCAGAAACTATCAGACAAGCAGAGACTACAGCCTTTTTTTGCTGTTTTCTATTTTTTTCAATCCAGGTATTTTGGATTTATATAGTTTCTTGCATCTGGCCATAATTTCATGAAATTGGCACACCCCATCTTTTCCAAGATGATAAAGTACACTTAGCAAACCTGGTTTTTATTACTAAGATAGGCTTTGATCTATTTTAATTCTTTTTGTAATAAAATCAGTGACACTGGTATTCCTTCCTTCATGAATAATTGCCTTTCTCTCTGTATTCAGGTGAGATAAAAATGAAGCAATCCTCTCTGTGAAAGAGACACTCAAAATGGAATTCTGTCACAGAACCCTTAAGAATAAGTTTGTTAAACTAAATTTTTGTTTATTGATTGTGGACTTGAAGAAGTTTCTCTACAGGTGTAAGACTGTGTATAAAGAAAGATGAAAACTTTATCATCTAATGTATCATAGTAGTGGAGCAACAATTTTAATATGTTTGCAGAGACCCTGAGTAGTTGAATTTTCTAAAATAAATATTGTACTTATACTATGAGACTTCATGCCCTCACAAGCCCCCAGATTTATTAATCTCTTCTGTATTGAGATATTTGTCCGCTGCAAGTAGATAATGTGGACAAGGCAGATTTTAAATTTGTGATCCAAATTTGTACAATCAGCAGCTCAGGCCTCTCTGGTGCTTTGTGAGCTAAATTTGTCTGACAGTATTTGACAGCCATCATAAGAACCTAAATTTGTAAAAAAAGTACATTGTTTCCAAAAAAAAAAAAAGGTCGTGGAATTTTTAAATAAGGGGTTTGGAGATGTTTAAAAAAATGGGGATGGAAAAACAATGAGGAAAACATAAGAGGAAGACAGTCTCTTTGAAGCTGTCTGCTTCTCATAACATATTAAGCACTGTTACTTTTTACAGATGCAACGTATTTCTGCTGACCATTTGATACAAAATGTTTCTATTCAGTATAATTTTTTTCTATTTTTTGTTGTAGCCTTTCATGCTTTTACATTATTTGAAAGGGCTATCTTCTGGCTGCAGCTAAGTTAATTCTTATGCTTAACATTCCTGAATTGTTTACAAAGTATTACAGATCATAATTTTGACTCTGGGAGATTAGTAGTGTGTTAAATATTTAACTCAATTCCAATGTGCATTGCTCAAAATATTGTTTGTATAGAGAAGGCTTTTGGTCTTTTCAACAATATAGTTATATCTGAGTTCCATATCTTGTTGTTTAAAATCCCCAAAATATGAATTTAAACCTGGAGATTCACTTTTAATGGTACCCTCTATAATGGGCAAAATGGTCTTCATGGCTTTGGATTTTGCTCCTCTTAAATATCTGTGGAACAGCCAGTGACAGCAAGGGTGCTGAGTGTTGCACTAAATATAAGGAACAATTACAAAGATTTGACAGTATTAAAATTTCACT
The DNA here is from genome assembly GCA_013398995.1 of Alaudala cheleensis. Classification (NCBI taxonomy): domain Eukaryota; kingdom Metazoa; phylum Chordata; class Aves; order Passeriformes; family Alaudidae; genus Alaudala; species Alaudala cheleensis. The sequence continues at coordinate 339,369 of VWYE01016210.1, forward strand.
CAAGCAAAACTTTTGCAGCAAGATATTTTAAGCAGTTTATTTGTCATATACACAGACAATGAGAAACACTAGTCCTCTGATTTTTTTTAAGGTCTTTTTAGAAGGCCCATCTGCAGGTGAATTTCATACGTTACTCATGTGGTTCTGAAAATTATATTATGATAAATATTATAAAAATTTATGGATTTATTTTTATTTATTTCCTATGTAGAAAGATATAGTTATCTAAGGGTTTTTTTAGATCACCAGAGTTTTTAAAATGACTGAAAAATTCTCAAAATTTACTTCTCATCCTCAAAACAGTGCCATTGAAATATGAGTGTCACTTCAATAGCTCATGTTCTTTCCGATTTATTTTTATTTCATGGTGGTATTTCACAGTATTACTGTGGCCAGCACTGTAAGCTTGCTTGAATGGACAAAGCAACATTGAGACAAAAGCCTGAAAAACCATTTGCTGAAGTTTTGTGATTTTACAGACAAGTTCTGTTCTCATATGTAAGTATGAGTATGCTCTCATAATCTTCAGAGCTCCTAGAATTTAATCTACTCACGTGAATGATATCCCAAAATTAAATGAATGGCATCAATATTAAAATAAAACTTGCATACAGGAAAAGAGAAGCCATAATGAAGGATATAAACAGTGCTTACGCTTAGAGATAACTTTTCTTTGGCTTTATTGGCTATTGTTTAATTTCAGTGGTAATTAACTGTCTTTTTCTGTGAAGTAGTGTATCTTACAGCCCTCATCAGCTCAGGAATTGCACTTCCTCCCCTGAAGTTTTCTCAAAATCTGCTCACACTCCCTTTTTTGAAATAGAAGTTTTAGGAAAGCAAATAAATTTATTAAATATAAATGCATAAACAGTGTATTATGACCTTAGCTTACCTATCACTCGTCTCTTTTTAAGCCCTTCACTCAATCTCTCTCTTTGTTGATACTAGATTTTGGGGCATCATCTTGCTCACATCTCTGACTGCCCTGCTTGGCAGTTCAGCTCAACCACAGGGATGCCATTTTCAGTAAGAGTGGGGGGGATGAGATGATGCATACCCTTATCTCAGAAGATAATCAGGTTATTGTAAAGATGCACATGTTGATTCTTCAAGACAGACTCTGTGATGAAGGATTGTTTTCAATACTGTGCAGCACTGACTGTACTTTGAATGAGCTGTTTTAAATAAAAACTCAAAAACATTTTCATGGATTTTTTTTATAGGGAAAAGATAAAGTAGTTTAACAGCCTATCTGCTTTTACAGGTAAGGAGTATTCTATGAGGACAGCAAGGTTATTATGTGAAAAGTCCAAATCTCAAATACCTGCATTCAAATCATCAGTAGGAGTGGGCTGTATTACACCAGTGATCTGTCATGTCTTCGCTTTCTAACTGATGGCATGACGAAGCAAAATATCACAAAACTATTACACAATGACAACCCCACCAAAAAAAAAAAAGAGATATAAAAGCAAACAAACAAGCCCAAAACAATCTTACTGAACAACCCAAGATTTATTTGTAATTTCTTTAAGTAAGCCTGATATTTCATTCTCTTGGATGGTGTTAGATTAGAACATAACATAGACACCACTGCTTGTGAATAGGAAGAAAAATCAGAACTGTGGTTGTATTAGAGGTGGCATTAAATTTCTGCATTATTTCTTCCATTTTTAATAGAAGATATTAAAATACTAAATAGCTGTCTTGACTGAGGAAAAGGTGCCTGGCTGCCAATCAGTTTAAGATATTCTATGTACATATTCATATTATTAGGAGGATTCCTTGAGCAAGATGAAAAAAATACACTGAACAGTTCCAGGAACTGTAATAATATTCAGTGGTATGAGATTGTCAGCTTATTTAGGGTGAGGAAGGGAGGAAGGTTCAAAAGAGATGGCTGAAGAATTAGAACAAGATTAGCATGCCACACATGAAGAGTTTAGTGTCTCCTAATAGTAAAATCTGAGCAAATTCTGTATTGTTACCACAGCAAGCATTAGCATAGCAGTGTTGCTCTACATGATAAGTAGTGTAGCAGGAATTGACTTGAAACACAATTACATTTTTAAATTCAAAAAGGATCAGTATTATTCAACACAAATATCACGAAAATGACAGAGCTCTGTGGAAGAAGTAAAAGAAGAATCCATCTAATCCATCTAACTTGAGATGGGCAGCCACTTCAATAAATAATGGGATGTGATAGAGCCACGGTTATTGCCTTGGATATCTAGGGGATGTTTCTCAAATGAGGAAAAGTCATTGCTACATTAAAGGAGAAATTATGAAGAAAATCAGTGTATATGTGCAGGATGATAAACAGAATAAAAAAAAATCTTCTTTTCCTGATAATCAGACTTTACATAGTGCACACTAAGGCTAGGTAAAAACTAGGCTTTTGACTCTGTCAAGGTTTTTATGAGGAATTGAAAGCTCTGTCTGAGAGCAACATAGAATGAGGAAAGCTGTTTGAAAACTAGAAGTTGACCGTCAGTAGTATTATTTCCTTCTGATCTTTGTTTCTGAACATCTAACACACTACCATCTTTCATATGGTTTGTTTTTGCCGACAAACAGAATACAGAACATTCATATTTTAAAGATAATGTTAATAATAATTAACATGCTCATTATTAGGATATACTGCTAAATAAAAATGTAATAATTAGAAGTGGAAGAAAGATAAGGTTTATGAGATCCTCCTATGTTTGATTTGGAGAGAAGAACAATTTTAAAAGTTAATAACAGCTTTAAGGACATATTAATGAAAGTGGGAGTATTACAATAAGTTTTCTTTTTGGCTGCAGGTTGAATATTGCAATTTTGTTTTAATGTCACAATATATTATGAGTAATATGAAAAAACAGTGTCTTTTCCATAATATTACTCACAAGCCTACATAAAAACCGTTTCTCTTGCTCCTGAGGTTGTTTTATTGTCTGTATGTCACCACAGCTGAGTTGTCATTTTTGAGGGAAAGTTTCACAACCCTTCTGTAACTCTAGTTTGACACTTAATTAGACTTGGCTGCTCTGATGAGATTGCAGCAGTAATTATGTCTGCATATCCTTTTTCATGTGAAATATGTAGTCATTAGCCATTGTCAGCTATTTTGGCTTTTTGAGAAGGCAGAGCCAGCAAACAATTCTAACAGCATTTGAAATAAATGTCTAATTGCCTGCTGCATATCTAATTAAAATCTAAATCTGGACACTGATGAAAATTCCTAGACATTCTGAGAAAACTAATCTGAAATAATTGAGAAATCTGGTCACTTTGTAGATACCTGCCATTGTGGAAGTGTAAGCTTGACTTGTCATTCTAATTACAGTTTGCATTTGTCTGCAACTGGATCTTGCCCAGTGCTGAATGATAGAGGTGACACAGATGGTTTTACCATAAATACTGAATACCACACAATACATCAAATACTTCATATTTCTATAGAGCACAGGGTGGAGCTATTGACCACAATGGATATTGTTAAACAGTACAATCAATATTGATTAAATACATCAAAAGTGGCACTAAGGACTCCTTGTCAGTTGGTTTGGGCTGGTTTTTGTAAATGTCACAAATTGCCTGTTTATTTATTGCTTGCTATTTTTAGCTGCTTTTTAGTGACTTCATAATTACAGAAATGCTTTTTCTATGTCAGTGAACTTGTGGACATATTACTGCAGCCATGGTCAGGTAAATGTATGAGGTGCTACGCATATGCTGTGGTCAGAAGATGGAAGGTGTACATTGTCCATGGACTACTTATCACAGTATTATCAAGAGGACATTTGAATTCGTTGTGTAATTCGTTGTGTACTGTACTTTATTGTCTTTTTCTGCATTTCTAGCACACTGTCTCCACCTGTGTGTCTGGGACTCATGCAAATTCTTTAGACCCACATTTTTATATGATTACACCCTTTCTGGTTGGCACTGCCATATAATCAGAAGTTAGTTTATTACTTTCTTGAAAGGAAGCTCAGCACAGCATTAGCCATTCTTTGCCTGAGTATGAAGATAGATTGCTTGTAGAGATGACTTAAGTCAGACGATCGATCTGAATGACTCAAACTTATGGAATTTTTAATCAAAGTATTTGAACTATATCAAGAATTCTTATTTTGGAACAATGCGACAGCTTTATAAATCTTCCAGTTTGTTTAGTGTTCTTTATGCTATCACACAAGTAAAAGGAGTAGCAGGTACAGTATAAACTCTAAAGTATATTATTGAAACTTGCGATCTGCGCTGTGATCATATTCGTGGTTGAATTTTTAGCTATGTTTGCCAGCAAACAAAAGACACAGGATGGGTGTTTCCAGGTCTTCATTCTGCATGTTAGCAATTTTTGGCATCGTGAGGAAGCAAACCTGTGTTTTAAAAGGGATGCATGGGATGCACTGAGTGCAGTGTTTCAAGAGAGTTGGCATCCAGCCATCTTAACTTATGTAGCATCAGCTCTTAGACAAATTTATGTGACACTGAGCCAAACGTTAATCAAGGTTTAATTGATTTGCCATTATGAGGCAGAAAAAAGTAGGTCTTCTTCTAAGCAGAACAGGTGTTCTGCTATTCCACACATGCTGTGAAGAACGGACTTTCTCTCTCAGGAAAATACCAAAAAGAAACCTTAGAAGATAAAGGTATCCTCTATAATACAGATTCAAATCTAAAGCTCCAATAACTCAATAGATATAAATGCTTTATATAACAACTTCTTGCTGGCAGTTCTTCAAAGGCAAGATTAAGAAAATAACTGGTCATTAATTTTTTTATAGCAAGAGGTTTATACATTGAAATCCAATGCTTTGAGCAGCTCTTCAACCAAGATAATGAACTGAAAAAATGATATCATGGAATTGAAATTTAGAGGTTGATATTTTAGAGGATGATAAGCATTATTATCAAAGTTGTTGAAAGTACAGTACCATATTTTGCATTAATTTTCTCTCATTTATTTCTTCTTTCTTACACTATTTTTATAAATAAATTCGGTTTTGTCAGTTTCTATGTAGTTCAAATAAATGATAAGGTTTTTTAAAGTTCACATTTAAACTATGTCTTGTTTCAGTTATGTCATTCCTTAAATAAAAAGTCTAATATAAATCCCTATGTTTGTTAATAGTAACCACAAAGTGGAGACTTAACTGAGCTGGATTCAGCATTCTGTTAATAGGCATGGAAACACAGTAATTATTTGTCACATTTGGAATCAAACAAGACTGCAGATTAATAATTGCAATAGACCAAACTAATGGTTGGTTTACAAAGATGAAACACTATATATTACTTTTCTGTTACATGCAATGTCTTCAGAAAGCACAAACAAGAACTCGTTTACATTGCTCTTTGGTTTTTTTGCTATATAAGTCATCTTCATTTTTAAACTTTTTTCCAGTCAATGTTTTACTAAAAAACAGAAGCAAACCCTTGTTAGTGCTTATGTTAATGAGGATACTAAACATACACAAAGATTTTTTATGACTAAAAGGCAATCAGATGATTGTTTTTCTCTCATATCATTCCTCTAATGCTTGTGAAAGTGGGAACAAAAAGCATTGCATGCTTAACTTTGAAGCCAACATTCAGTGGAGAGGATGGCACATTCTCATGTCTGTAAAACACTCAGTATCCCAGAGGGATTCTTAAACTCTTCAGAAACCACATTATAAATCTAGCAAAAGAGCCAGGGTAGAACAACATACCAGCCAAAAACTCTCCTAAAGCTCGTAGTCTGGAAATTTGGATGGCCCCCTAAAGATGTTTAAGAGCTCATGATTAAGGCTATGGAAACAGAGGGCTTGTGGGGTGAGCTGGATCAAACAAATGAATTTACTGAAGCTTCTTTGGTGGAAAAGCATTAAGATTCTTTGTTAACTGTACTGCTGTTAGCATGTGACAGCTTGATACAAAAGTAAGTTGCGTATAAATCTAGGGATGCTACTGTTTAGTTCTTCAGTTTCTGAATCCTCTCTTAGTATTCATATCCTACATCCATGGGACTTCTCTCAACAGGACATACAATGTGAAAATTATTTAAGGTTTGAAAACTGTAGGAAATTGGAAGGAGACATTTTATGCTGGCAAAAAATTGTCATCAGCATTAAAGAACATGTCAAAAATTGTCATTTAACAAGTCAATAGAAAAATTAGTTTTTTAGAGGAAAATCTTGCATAGTTCCCCCCTCAAGACTTTATTTTCTCATATTCAGAAAGAGAACACTTGATGATAATTCATATAAAATCTTTTTATTCTTCTTCTTGAAATATCTTTTAGTGGGCAAGAATTTAAACAATTCAGTCAACCTTGGATCTAGAGGTGTGATTTTGAATTATGTTAATATTTCCTGTCTTCAAACATTGTTTAGGTGTTGATGCAGAAGCCCTAACATGGACTTTGGGGCAGATGGTTGTGCATAGAGGTGGTGCAGAAAGCTGCTGAAAAGCAGCTTTGGGGAGCTGGAAGAGAGGAGGCTGGCTGCAGCCAGAGCAGCCTTTGCCCCTACAGAGGTATAAAGGAAAGTTGTGGGTAGGCAGTGCTGGCTATTACACCAAAAGGAAGGGAAAGTTGTAATGTAGACATTAAAGGCAGTCCTGGTAGTTTAAACATCTGAAATGAATAGATCAAAGGCTCCTTGAAAAGTTATCTAAAATATTTATAATTTCCAATACTAGTGGGCTGATTACCTGCTTTATATTTTATTTGGGTTTTATTTGCCTTCCTGTGTATAAGGATGAGAGAAGAAGTATGGATTAACTGAATACATTTGTGAAATGGGAGAAACAGAGACCTTTTCTGTGTTATTGCTGGAATGCTCCACCTTCCCTTCTGAAAAAGGGTGTCTATTAAAAAGCAGAGAAAGGTGACAGTTATATTTGACATTACAGATAGCTACATGGATGCTAAGAATAAAGAATTATAAACAGAATCATGTAAATTTACTTTCTGCTTGCCCAGACCAGCCCATACCGAAGAGGCACAGAAACCATCCTCTTTAGCTACAGAAGTCAGTCGTAAGGATCTGAGGCACAGAGCTGCAGTAGTTTAAAATAGCTGGCCCCATTGCACATTTCTAGACCCATTCAATTCCTGGCAAGAATAGCACTGACCCAGATTTCTAAATAACAGTGTAAGATAATTTCATTTTACTGCTTGCAATTTTAATTAGGAAACTGTTTTTCTTATTTGGGTCATATTGAAGTAGGAAATGGTCAGATAATACCAATGTCTCAAGAAGCTTGAGCTAGAGGCTAGTTCTCAGCAGTTGTATCATTTAATTCCAACAAGCAAGGGATATGCAGTTTTTCCTGAAACTGAGGATTCAATTTTAGGAATTTAAAAAAATTAATTTCAGTATTTATTTGGACTCATGTGAAGATGCACACACTCACATAAATACATCATCTGGCTGTAGGACTGTACTGTGGCAAACAGAGTTCGCTTAGGTAGGCAGAGCCATCTCCTATTTTGCTTTCATAGTAGTTTAACACAGGCTAAAATTTAAATAAATGGATGTGAGCCACCTGGGTAGCCAGGACTGGTATCTACTAAATGGGAATAAAGTTGCTTGATTTGAAATAAGAAGAATAAAAGGCAGCAGAAAAATAAAGAGCAAAGTTTGAAGGCACAATAGGACACTTTCTAGTTGATTCTGTGTGTTCTTGACTCTTGTTCCTTGAGGATAGCTGAAGCACTTCAGTTTCATTGCTCCCTGAGTATTTCATGAATATTTCAGTTCCAAATGGTTGAATGTTGTTTTTTATTAGTGCATTTAGATTGCAGCACAAATACATTTTTCCTGCATGTGGCTAAGATTTGGAGTAAGGGAATATTTGTGGCATGAGGCAATAAACAAAAAGTAATGCATAGTGTACAGTTCAATACAGTTACAACAATTGAATGCTTTTTACAGTTCACACTCAGAGTACTTCACAGTCCTGGGACTTGACATAATGTACCTTTTATTTTATATTTTAATATTAATTTCTTGCCAATAACACTGTGTGCTTGTCTCCTCCTGAAAACTCATCAGACCGTGAGAAACAGATAATCCTTATAAGTAGTTTATTTTTATTTTTCCAGTGCGGTTTTCTCATTTGCTCTTTCAGCTGTCCTCAGTGCACCAGTGGACATCATTGAAAAGAGCAGCTATGCTGAGCCATTAGCAAGAAACATTTGTAAAGCATGTTTGTATGCATCAATTTGATTACTTTTTTTTTGTAATTGATTGCAGGCACACATAACAGATCCCTGTCAAACTGAGATAGCAGGTAAGGAAAAAATAGGATCTATTAAATATCTGTCAATTGGTCTATGCATATTTTCTTTGTTTCCAGTTTTTAAAAATATTTAATTGTTATCCTTTCTTATTGGTGAATTTACTGGGGTTTGGTTCTTTTATAACTAAGACAGGTAAGATTTCCTGAAATGCTTGGCAAATATCAGAATGTGATTTCTAAAGAAGTGTATTTTAAAATATTTTGCATTGGTAATGAGAGACAGGATGTTACAAGGAACAAATCCCTTTTATGATGCTTTCTGCTGGAATTTAGCATAGAGCAGTTTGTTAGGCACTAGCATCCAGTCTAAATGACCAGGTTATAGAAATGAGAAGATTCCTAGGGATGCTTTTACCTGTGGAGATGTCAGGTAATGACAAGGTCCAAAGGCCTGCAACTGATAGATACTGTTCCAGCATCCAGAGGTATCTGTGTTGCTTCTAGATTTTTTACTAGGTCAACAGAAGCTAATTAGATTGTTGATCGATCACTTAGTTTGCTGTGTTGACCTCAATGCCCTTTGGAGTTTGTATTTGACTTCAAGAAATTAGAACATCTTTGTTTGGGACTTGGGATATTTTGTGAGTCTCCCACAAGATTTATGCAGAGCATGGTTCTGTAGTGAACAATCTTCACCCATCACCCATCCCCCCAATCCTAATTTTAAGCAAAATTTAGTTGTCCTAGGGGCACATCACACTTATCCACCAAGTAGCATTTAAAAACCAGGACTACAATTTGCAGCATCTCTGTTACCAAGAAAAAACAATGCAGGTTTTAATATGTGCATGCATAAGTTAATTCTTTAGGAAAAGGGCCTTAAGTTACAGATATATAAAAGAACATCAATGGAATATTGTTACTGCCAATCAAATCAGATGTCTCTGAAGGGTGTCCAGCTATGTGCATTTGAAAGAACATTATCTTTCCTCATTTTCTTTGCTGACACAAGCAGCACTCTGCTGATTTTCATGTAATTAAGGATTGCATGATGAAGGCAACAGACATATTATTTGATATAAAGGCTTAGGTGAAGGTACCAGCTAAATCTGGAAGATTCTTTAATGAATGTGATGTGACTGCTGTCAGGAGCACAAGCTTGCTGAAACTAGATCTGCTGGCTACCACCAGAGTGGTTGGTGAAGTGAAAAATGTACATGCAGGGCTTAAATGGGTTTCTTGAAGTCACTGACTGTATATTTTCACATATCACTCCAGTGCTAAGAATTACAGTGTTAACCTTCTGTGTACCAAAGCTGAAAATTTGCATTTGATGAAATTCTGAAGCTGTTCTGGATCCTGACTGTCAAAACAAAAGCAAAGCCTTATACTGTAGATATAAAGAAAGGATTACAGGTGACATGGCCCCTGATAAGTCACAGTTGTACTAATTACCAAACAAGAGGAACAGCCTTGCCCTTAATGGGTTGCAGCTGTGACTAATAAAGGTAAGTGTGATAAAAGGGGTGGGTTGGCTGGTTGGAGAACTTTGAAGAAGGAGGAGGTGGAGGAGCCCTGAGGAAGAAGGAGTGATCCAGAGGAAACACAAAGAAGGACAGATCAAGGCAGAGAGCTGCTGCTCTAAAGGATCTGCAGTGAGGTCAGTCTGGGTCTGATGGGGTTAGAGCTGAGCTGGATAAAAGCCTGGTGTCAGAGGTGGCAAGAAAATACTTGCAATTGTATTCCAGCAGGAAATAACCAGCAGACAGGGTCTGCAGTTGGGCCCTACAGTAGGAGCTTGCTGTAGTCAGGGTCAGGATGTCTAAGCTGTAAAGAAGCATAAACTGGACCCTTTTCACATTGTTAAATGCCTCATGTTGTTTTATGCATCGAAACGTTGTCAGAGAAGGTGTAGAGAGAAAATATCAGATATCTTGTGGGATATTCAATACCTATGCTTGTGAGCAGACAGTCCTGCCCCCATTCTTCTCTGTATCTCTGCCATGCACTCACTAGAGCAGGGGCTGGAGGCCTGTCTGACCCCTGCTCCTCTTGATTATACCAACAAATTGAAGGTGTCAGATGTATGGGTAGATTTCCTCTAACTAAATCAGTATTTGCCTTATATCTTTCTGTGCTTTGGTGATATTTTTGTTTAGTTGTCTTCAAAAGAAACCTTGAACTGAGTAAGAAAAATCTGGATTTGGTCATCAGAGTGTGAAGTAGAAACTTGGTGTGTCTGTGAATCTTGTTATGTCATATGACCTACTGGAGTAATATGCAATATTTGGATCCCTGGTTTGAGGGAAAAACACAAGAAAAATTTACAATTTGCTCTTTTACCTGTTTCTGGCTTTCCCCAAACACATGACATCTCTTTGTCAAAAGTGCTGGTATACTTAAGAACTTATGGGCTACCTGCTGGGAATCTAGACTGAATCTTTACTTAATCTACATATGCTTTTTTCTTAATACTGTAGGGAATAAAAGTGTTCTTGTACTTCATTAACTGTTAATTGCCACAATATGATTTGCAGAGTCACAATTTTTGTTGCTATAGGCAGCAACATTTTATTAGTATGAAAGCTTTTCAATTAAATAAACAAATTTCTGTGCAATTTGGTGCTGTGAGTTTTCTGAAACTCCATGTAGGTGATTCCTTTAGCCAGGGAAGAAAACATCTATCAGTATGCAAAGGCTACAACTGCTTGAAGAAGCTATGAGGGGTCAGTAAAAAAACTTGAAGGCAGACTGGAAATGAAGTATAAACTGTCCATTAACCACTTAATTACTAATCTTCTGAGCCTCATATGACTACAGGCTTAATGAAGGCAATGAAGTGTGTGGAATTTGTATCCAAGGTAATTACAGGGACACTGCAATTTTCAAAAAAATATTAATTTTATTAATTCTAGGAATGTGAATATACAGAGAAAATTTGTAAAACAAAAGCTATGGCAAATGAGATGAATAAAAATAATGTCATTTAAATTAGTTTAAATGTTTGTTTTATGAAGCTCCATTATGGCCCCTAAATTCACTTGCAAATGAACTACTGAAGCTAAAAATGGAATGTGGTCATATGCATGTGTAAAACAAAAATGTGAGACTTAAGTGTTTGTAAATTATCAGATTTATTGGCATCTGGGAACTGGAATCGGATTTACAACTGCAGTCCCTTTCACAGCGTGGATCAGCTACTAACAGTTGTAGGTGATAGGTATTACAAAACCAATTATTGTTCAGTTATCACTTCACTTGCAAAGTGTATGCTTTATGAAAATAGGTCATAGCAGCTGTGTTTTCTACTTTTTTCCCCACCTTGTGTCTAGGGTGACTTTATGATGCCTGTATCCCCAAATTTTCTGTTCTGTCTGTGTTGGATATTGTGTTCTGTAGCTTTAAGGCTGGTTCTGAGAGCAAAGGGGGAGAAAAGTGTGGAGTTTTTCAGAAAAGGAGTGCACACCTTCACATTCCAGCTCCTGGACGGTTTGTCTGAGGCATGGACAGGTGGTGGGTCAGAGATCTGCTTTGCTTTTAGTTACTTTAGCCAGTTAGGGCAGAGAAATTCGCTGGACTGTTTTATTTTCCTTTTTCTTGGGACTGTTTAATCCTGCTCTTGGACTGAAAGACCCACAAGAGTGAGAGCACCAGGAATCCACACCGATGGGCCATCGGGCCCAGGCTGGCATTTTCCTGTGCCGGAGAGACTGATAACAATCTGAGAGAGCTCAGCTCCCACAGCAAGGACTTTCTCAATTTTGCCAGGTTTTGTTGTTTCATATTATTAATTTTTATGTTTGTAAGCACTTTTTGTTAAATAAATAATTTTTTCCACTCATCTCTAAGGAGATTTTTCCCCAAACCAATAGGGGGGAGGGACCATTTCAGTTTGCTTCCCAGTGGGACCCCCATTTGGGAGGTTTCCTCCCAGATTTGCCCTGAACCAGGACACCTTGTTTCAGGTTCTTTTGTTCTTTTTAAAACACTGATTTCTGTCTTCTAAAACAATGTTCATTTAGGCTAGCCTTTTCTGTGTTCTCTTATTGTATGATTCTCCCCAGATTATTAAGAGTACACTTACATGAAGTATGCATAAATTACTAGACTTTACATAAATAATACAATTTTCATTCAACAAGTGCCAAACTTCCTGTTTGGGCTGCCAAAGATATCTTAGTAAAAAATTCCTCTCTCCTCTGTTTTCTAAATCTAGAAGGAACATAAAGCCAGATGAATATATCCTGTATTCTGTTATGGTTTTGACTGAGTTCTGGGGGATGGTGCAGTTTCCCAAAAGGGAGGGCCGCTCCACTGAGTTGTTTGTTCCTTTGCTGAACTCTGCATTAGAGATCCCCATTCCAGGGCTGGATCCTTTGATAATTTTTGAGAGGATGATATTTAGGTCCACAATTTAATTTTGTCCTGTCACTGCTTTAAAACAAGAGTCATTCTTGATGATGGAGACCGATAAGTAATGGGGGGGGGGGGAAAGAGGAAAAAACCCCCAAACCAAAACAAAAAAGATAATAGAAAACATAAAAATATGTTTTCTAAGCATTTTAATGAGGTAAATAGCTATTAACCCTGAAGACCAGACTTGATAGTTAATTCAACTAGGTATTTTAAGAAGTGCTCTTTTCAAGTATTGTGCTGAGGGGGATGAATTCAAGGATGGCCACGGGTATAAGAAGACTTGGAATTCATGTCCATTAGGATAACAGACAACTTGCTGGATGGAGCCAATTGAAGCAACCATTTTCCTTTCCAAATATAAATGTTGCACAGTGATTAAAATAATGAACTGCTGCAGTGGCTGGGACAGAGTTCTGTTTCCATTTGAAGGGTTTTTGTTGCAACAAATGCCTCTTTCACTGTCTGAAGATTTTCAAATTGGAAAAAGCCAAACAAACCAGGAGTGGACAAGCCTGGGTTGTGGAATTATAACAGCTGGGTCAGTAGTAAATGCCACAAGTTATTTCAGTTAATGTCCATATTTTTGTGGGATTCGGTATCCATAAATGATTTAAGGATCATCCGTAGATAATTTTTCCAGTAGGCAAAAGTGTAATCAGCTAAACTGTATTTTAAACTCATTAAACAGGAGAGGTATAAATACCATTTCAAGCACAGCAAACTAATGTGTTCAAAATTTTTTTGGGATGAAAAACTCCTTTGGTGTAAGTGGTACCTCATAAGGATCTTTGATCTTTTCTCCCCAGTCACCAGTTGCTCAGTATTTTTGTCAGTGTCCTGGTTTAGGGCACATTTGGGAGGAAACCTCCAAATGGGGTCCCTTTAGAAAGCAAACCCAAATGGCCCCTCCCCCAGTTGGTCCTGGAATAGATCTTCCTAGAGAAAAGTGGAAAAAACTATTTATTTAACAAATGAAGTACCTGCAAACATAAAAGTGGATAATATGAAACAATAAAACCTGGCAGAATTGAGAAAGTCCTTGCTGTGGGAGCTCAGCTCGCTCAGTCTGTTATCAGTCCCTCCAGCACTGGAAAATGCCAGCCTGGGCCCCGGTCGGCCGCAGGTGTGAACTCCCCCACAGGTGTGAGCTCCTGGTGCTCCTGTGGGTTCTTTCCAGTCCAGGAGCAGGTTTAAACAGTCCC
>VWYE01016210.1:353235-366322 GCA_013398995.1 Alaudala cheleensis
AAAAAAAAAAAACAGTCCAGACAATTTCTCTGCCTCAGCTAACTAAGACTAACTAAAAGCAAAGGAGATCTCTGTCCTCCTGTCTGTCTGTGCTGCAGACAACACAGTCCAGGAGCAGAATGTGGAGGAGCGAGTGCAGTTTCTGAAAAGAAACTTGGTGCTTCTCTTTCTCCACCTTTGCTCTTGTATCCAGTCTTAAAGGCACAAGACATAATATCCAACATAAACAGGACAGATGGTTTGGGCATACAAGCATCATAAAGTCATCCTAGGACAGTCAGCCTGCTGTATAAGGGGAACTTTTAATTTCTACAATAATTTTGTTTTTATTTGTGGGTTTTTATAATCTCTTGTTTGGATAATGATGGTTTGCATTTTTTCACTAGTTTCAGTGATTAGTTTTTCACATACATTTGTAAGATTTCTGTATGTCAGAAAGGTTTTTACAAACAGCACTGACTTACCTGAGTAAGCAAGGAAGAGTCCTTAATGAGAGGAAAGAAATGAAAAATTTTGATTTCAATTATATTTGCGTCCTCCTTTGGCCTAAAATCTGCTTGGATCCAAAATGCTAACAGTGTGCACATTCTGCTTCCCAGTATTTTGTTCAACAGTTGGTATGTTGACAAAATCAACGAGAAATTATTTAAATATTTGATGACAACAAACTATTAAATTAGGAAAATGAAACCAGTGTTGTTTGTTTGGGATGCCTGTTTTAAGCTTTCTTTTGAGATACAGAATACTAAGCAAACACAGGCTGCATTTTTGGAAGTGCTGGGGTCAATCTGAGCTTCAGTTACATTACAGAATGGAAAATCAATAAACTCTTGATTTATGAATATACCTTTAGGCGTTCAAGTATTGGGGCTAAGACATATGAAAATGTTATAAAGTAAGAAGTATAAGAAGTTATTACTGCTTATAATGGTAACTTAGTGACCTAATTTTCCAAAAAGCCCATTGAAAGTTAATGGGATATATGTGGCAAAGTACTCTGTTTGTTTTAGAAGAAGCTTTCTTTTAGTTACAGCTCTTAAATGTCACTGAAAAGCACTATGTCACATTTGGGTTTCAGTCCAACTTCAGTAGTATATATTGTGTTTACTGAGACAAAACCAAGACTTTGTTTTCACATTCAGAGGCTAAGAATATTATAATAATTTATCTTTTTCCAGCTGATAAATTAAGTATCTACTTTTCAAGTTTCTAGTAACATGATGATAACTTCAGATGGATTTTCTGTGCCAATTTTCAATACCATGGACTATCATGTGCTGAGGCAAGATTGTTTCATTATGATTATGTGGCATTCTTTACGACTTTTCACCTGATGTGCTGTCATTAGAACTGATGAATCAATGAAAATATCTGACTAACTTCTATTAATTTTATTTTAACCTGATTAACTCTGCAATGTAAACTGTGTGGGTCACAAATGCTATATCATTACATGCTGATAAAAACAGTAAAAAAAGTAGTAAGGTAATGAAAAATATTGGGAACTGAAAATTTTGTAGATACATTTTTAGGTCATGTGATAAATATTCCTTACAAGTTCAGCATTATTTGTGGAGGTTAGCATAAAGGTTTGTGCCTTATTTGAACAGAGAAGAAAAAAATCCCTGCATGCTCTCTTGTAAAATGAATTAACATAATAAGCTGCAGAACAGTAAATGAATGGTTAATAACTGAGCAAATTTCACTGACAAATACATAGAGCATAAGTAAAATAGAATTTAATCTCAAAAGCATTGTATTAAGCTAGTGAAAAGAAAAAGGAAAGAGTCCCTTTTATATTTCTCTGCAACCAACTTGGTCTCAAGAACTTGTTTGAAATGCAGAAGTTTCTGTTACTGTTCTGCATTTATTTCAGTTCCCAAGGGAGATGTTGATCAGTCTTTCCAAATGCATCCCTGCTTCATTGATAAACCTGTTAGAACAGTGAAAAAAGAAATATGAAATCCCATCTCCACTGAACAAAACTTCCCTTTTTTCAGTGCTATCCAGAATTTTCCTCTGAGGTGTGTGGCTGTGCAAGTAAATTAACATTTTGTTTTCAGAATTGTATGTGTAAAATTCCAAAGATATGAATGCAAAAAGGGTCTCTTATATGCTGATTTGTAGATTCAGGCATCTGGAGCTCTGTTTAAGAAAACATTGTTTTGGGAGTCTCTTGAGAACTCAGCGTATGCAATAGAGTATTTAATTATTCATCCCTTAAGTGTGAAGAAAACTTACAGCATTTTACCCTCTTAAGTGTTATTAATAGATGTGTAAACAAGATGCCATTCACAAAAGGGATGAGGCAACCTGTGTTCACCTTGTTAGGGTGGCAGCTGGTAGAAAAAGGAAGGAACTAGAGAAAAGAATTAGAAGCAAATAGCTCTTTGTGGGGCCTGATTTCACTGATGAGCACTAATGGATTCTTTGACCAGCCTCACCTGGGAACTCCCACAAGCCCTGCTCAGGGCTTGTCTGAGGTGTAGACCTTTGCCCAGCCCTGTCTCTTGTCCCATCAACAACTGCTCCTGGCAGGAATTTATCTGGACTTGATTCCTTGCTGTGTCTAGGGCTGATGATGGGCCCTCTTAGCAGCACTGTGTTTTGCCTGCCATGCTCAGAGTCTGGGGCTGCTGTGCTGTTGGTGAGAACAGAGCCAGCATGGGACTCTCCCCTCTGAGCTCCTGGCTCCCCATCCCTAAGCAAGCAGCTGGCTCTTGCTATGCCCTGGCAGCAGCACTTGTCAGCTCAGTCCTCTGTGATGAGTTCATCCTGTCACAGCCAAAACTGAGGCCCACCGGCTTTCCCTTTGATCGCCTCCCTTAACAGAACACATCTGTCAAGTGTACAAAACTGGCACACGGCTATCAGAGTCACAAGCTTGAAAGGGAAAAGAAATAGCTCCTTTACAAAACCAAGAATGAAAACAAGAGCATTCTTGTAGTATACTACTTGTAAATACAATAATAAAGCCATTGCAGAACAGAGGGAGAATTATATGCTGTTTCCTAAAGTTAATTTTACATACAGATGTTACATGATTTATGCTATTACCAAAATAAGATAGCAAAAAAAAAAAAGGCATGGATTTCATTGGAGCCATAATTTGCCTCTAAATCTTTGTATTTCAGATCTCTGTGCTGAAGAGATCCTGAACTACTCTGACACCAATAGGGAAATTTCTGCATGACCTGTTATTATGCTCCCAAGATAGGTCTCATTTCTTCTGTTTTATTGGTTACATTGGTGAAACTCAGAGATCTTTAAGCTAATCAATACTCTATCCCATATAGTTATACTGAATTTTAGTTTCCACTCCAGTGGGTTTTTAAACAAATGTTGAGACAGAGCAGATGAAGAGCCAGAAGATGAAGGTGTCTGTGATAATGGAGTGATTCAGTTTTGCTAAGCAGGCTTTTCTAGATGAGTTGTTTTGTTTCTTATCAACTGGGACAATTTTCAAGATATAAAGAAGATGAAGAATTTCACTGACAGAATGATGTGGTTCTGAGGACTTTAATAAATGTTCTCCCATATAGAAGGACCAGAATAGGAGTATAGTTAAGGGAGCTTGTAAGAAAAGCCCTTTCTGAAAATTAATAGCAATATTGGTATTGATGCATTGGGATATTTCACTTTGATGTGAAACTAGATCTTAACAAATTACTAAATCTAGTAATCCGTATATCACAACAAATACATGCTTACCTCTGTCATTGGCAGGAGTTTGATTACACCCACCTTCCACTGAAGGAGAGTTTAGATTGTTCTATTAAGTAGTGATACTTAATGACTCTTAGATATTAGTACAAGATGGTTACAAAAGGGGAATAATGAATGCAAAGATGAAGCCCATAACTATTTAATAACTTTAACCATATTTAACATGAAAAGAAAGAAACAAATCCCAAGCTTATACTTCAGAACAGACAGTTCTATTACCATGACCTGACATAGCCAAAAATTCCAAGAGGAATGAGCTGTAGATACAAGGCTCATGAGGCAGGAGGTACCAACTAATAATTATTTTGGTATGCCATTAAAACAAACAAAATGGACACAATTAAAAAAAAATGAAGATTTCAGAAGACACCAGGAAAATAATTAATCTTGAATATTTATTATGTAACCAGTATATAGTACCAGCATCTTATCAGAGAACATTTCCGGATATATGTCTCAGAAATGCCTAATTTGGGATATGTCATCTTCAGTTAAACAGTTGTGTAATAAACTCTGATTCAGACCTTCCCTAAATACCAACAGTTTAACTTTGCAACATTAATGAAGACTTTAAACATAGCTTTTTATCTCCAAATTATTTACTTCATAGATCAGTTCTTACAGTTGATACCTTGAGAAATGTCTCTGTGCTCTGTAAGCTACAGCTAGACTTCTCCCAATCTTGATATTGTAAATTTACTTCAGAGAGATCCCTTTGTTGACTTAACAAGCATTAGCACATTGCACTGGATATCCAATTTAATGTGAAATTTATAGGTTTTAGAAGAAAACAAGAGTATCTGCCTGAATTACTGTCTGTAAAAATACTCTGTGTTCTGGTTTTGTTAATTTTTAACCCTTGGCCTCATGTGTAGTTGAAAAATGACTTCCCCTGGTACATGGACAGGCTAAGAAAAAAAGGAAGTAAAAAAGCCTCACAAAAATGGTGTAATATGATTTTCTGATCTACAATTCTTTGTATAGAATCTCTTTCAATTAAGAGGGAAGTACCTTACTACTCCTTCTGCACTGTATATTCTCCAACTAAAATATGTATTGATCATTGACTGAACTATACAACATGTAATCCTTTTAGAGTTCATATTAGTAGCATTCTCTTCTGTTCTGTTTACCCATTATGCAGTCTAGGACAACTGCATAAACCTATGACTAATTCTCTACATATAGTTTACGCATAGTTTCTGTTTCAGTCTTTATTAAAATTGATATATCCCAGAATTAGAGGCCACGCTGGGAATCTGTTTAGATATGAAGAACAGATCTGTAAATGAAGCTGTTCATGTTTCACAAAAATCACAGAATGTTCTGAGTTGGAAGAAGCCCACAAGGACCACCAAATCCAACTCCTGACTGAATGGCCTACACAGGAATCAAACCTGAAACCCTGACATTTATAAACACCGTGCTCTGACCAGCTGAGCTTATCTCATTATTTACACTATAATTAAATAATATGGAGGTTTTTTTTTTTTTTAATCAGTGGAAGCTTAGGCCACTATCATTGGCACAGCAATAACAATCACACTGACCCAGATAATCTGCTCTACATGCAGCAATGCTCTGTAATGGAATTACTATTTTACACAGTAGCAGCAAAAATGATGACAATAGGAATCCGACCATTAAATAGAGTCCATCTGCAGTGGGCTGGGAATTGGTTTTATTGATTATAATAAAAATTACATGTTTAAGGTTTGATAGCTGCATAAGGTGAAATGGCTATCAAACTTTTCAAGTGCTGTATCTTGGGTTCACTGGTATGGAGAGCTTTCTCTCATCAATGTCATGGTCACACATGGCCTGTTCTGTAAAATTCCTTACTTCTACAGAGAGACTGTTCCTGTCAGACAAATTTTGTATGATTCTCCATGTCTCATATAATTGAAACAAAAGCTAAACAGGCATTGAGCTTCTTAGTTAGAATTGTTAAAATCTTGAATCTCTGAGGATTATTTTACTATTGGTAGATGCCCTTTATGGGTCATAAAACAAATTCCTAGTATCTTCTTTTTTGTGGTAGTAAAAGAGTAAATTTGTATACATATACTTAATATAAAATGTAAATTATATCAGTATAACTGTCACCTATTTATGATATAAAATAGGTAAATGTAAAAAGTTTTAGTAACAATATCCCAACATTCCCCATATTTTTCTGCTGCTAGTTAGAAGCTTTCAGTTCTTTTATTGCTCTTCAAGAAGTTACTCTTTTCCTCACTTCTCGTGGGGATTTTTCCTGATCTTTAGTTCCCGTTTGCTTATTATCATCGATGAGCTTGCTGCCTGACTAACAGATACCTGTGGCTGCAAATCACATCTCTTCTACAGTTTGTTCTTTTGGAATACCAGCCTAATGGGGAAGGAAATTAAAGAGAGTTTCCTAAATGAAACAAATAGTTCCGGCAACACCATTCACTTGCACAAGATCCTGTAGAGAAACACCACAGATTCCAAAGGAAAAAGGGAGATAATATAATACTCATCTTAGTCACAGCAAAGTTTTGGGAACTTATGCATCTAAAACTAAAGTTTACTTGGATTGTGTGGTCTGGTGCTGAGCTTCTTTAGAGCCTTGGCTGATTTGTGACAAAGGAGATTAACTTTATCACTACCACTGTAACCTACAAATAAATTCTATAGCCAAGCCAAGTATCAGTGAGAGTGATGCCCTTCCCTTAAACTTTAGAAACTTGGCTTATTGCAATCCTATTCTCTGCACTGCTGTCAACATCCAAACCCTGCTCTAGATAAACCTGGCTGGCCTATATTGCATTTTCAACTTTTTAAAGTAGTTTTGTAGATGTAGTGGTTTGAGCATAGATAAGGTAGAGTTTGTAGCGTGAATTGACATCTTTTGTTGTGCCAAGTGATATAGCTGACAAAAAAAGGAGTGCCACAGAGGGGTTTTTAATCCCTTACAGCAACAGTGGAACAGAGAGTACTAAAGAATGACAAAACTGAGCTGAGATTTTCTTCTTCTGGGAGGGAGTGAGAAATTTAAAAAAAAGGAACTTTTATCCTCTATTGTGTAATGGGATTATACAGAAGCTAAAGTTTGGTGTCCTGCCCATTCATAATTTTGAATGGAAGAAACCTGTCCAACAGCCATTCCCAGGGAATCCAAAGGGAAAGAACTACTTTGTAGAATATCTGGAGGAGGCTGTATCCTCACCCAGGCAGGTAAAACTGTGCATAGCACTGTTGTGTGCATCCTTTTGGAGAGGGAGAGGCAAAAAAGCAGTAAAAGTGTGAAGTTTCCTTGGTCTTTTTGGAAGCAGAGGGATTTTGTTTGATGTTTGGGACACCTGGCAATTTGGATTTACTTGTCTGATTTATAAATATCCTGAAATATATAGCAGGAGAGTGGCAGAACTTTGCATACTTCCTCTCAACTAACCAAGCTTTCAGTGATCAGTAAGTACTTTCTTTTGATCTTTATTTAAGCCCTCCCCCCAGTAAATTTTTTTTTTTCTCTGACAGGTTTCTGGAGTAGCATCCAAAATTTTTTTCTTAAAATACACCTAAAGAAATTGGTGAATAACCTGCTCTGAAATAGTACTTGAAATAGGGTATCAATCCTCCCCATTCTCTCACTTGGCCTAACACAGTCAGTTAGCTACTTGTGAAATACAGAGTTATCTTCAGTCTGCTTGACTTTCCAAATCTTTTAGCTGCATTTATCTGCAATATATAACTAAATCTGAGATGCTGTATACTGCATAGATTTGGTATTACAGTATCAAAACCTCCTTTTTAGGTTATTTGTAAAGCCTCAGTGATGAAGCACTTCATCAAAGCATGTGGAATGACAAAGCTAAAAGGAATTTAGGTTTTATTTTCCTATAGAAAGAAAGCAAACTGCCAAGAGGAATAGAAAACAAACAAGGCTACATGCAATATATTCTGTACAAGAATATTATAAAAGGTCTGATATTTTGATATGCTTTTGGTGTGATCTATGCCTTGATCTTAAGTAACAAATCAATCTACTAAAGTAACAGAAACCCAAAATTTGCATATCTAGCTGAATATTCATGTGACATGTATTTAAAAGGCATTCAGCTGCAACGACTTCACTGAGTGTTTCTGTAAAGGCTATCTAATACTTTGCATTTCTGTAAATGTTTCTGAGTTAAGCAGGTAACACCTACTTCCAGCTTCCTAATTTGTCATAGCAGGAGCTGTAAGAAAAGCTAAAAAAAAATCCCAGCTACCCATGAGGCCAGAAGCTATTACATAAAAATTCCAAATCTAAGTACTGTGCTAAGATCAATCCTCTAAAAATAACATAGGTAATTTTTAATTAGAATTATTATTTTATTGAAAATGGGCTGTGTCACTGTCATTCCACCTAGAGTCTCTTACAAATTTTCTCTGACACTATTTAAAACAAAGCCACAGTATCAAAGTCAATCATCTGCCACAGATCAGTAAAGCTGACATCGCAGAACTCAGTTAAATTAGGGAGCCATGTCTCAGAGTACAGGCTATTGATACACATTGTTATTAACTGGAGTTTGTAAAATTTTTAAAATTTTCATAGAGTTTCAGATCAGAAGGCATTATCTTGCCTCATTTAGTCTCTTTTATATCACAGGCCTTTGTGGTTCATATTACCAGAGTCGGGAGATCTTAGAGTCAAGTACTTTGTTCCTTAGAACGCTGAGACAGCAGAGAGCACAGAGATTTTGGTGTGATGATCTCTGTCTTGGCAGGTCACATCTACATAGATGATTTTAGCAGGTAAGCCCAGCCTGCAGAGGATATGCTAAACCTCCAAGTGGTGTTCTGTGGCTGCCTGGAGCGGTGACAGCATGGGCTCTTTGTCTTACCTGGGGAAGCGGGAAAGTTTAATGAGGACATGAATATGCATAGATGCCAAAAGCTATTGGTTGCTGTTATGCTGTCACTCCCTGACTCCTCTGTCAGTCCTGTGGTAGCCACGCCCTGGACCACCAAGGTTATAAGAATGCTTCCCCAGCCAGATTCCTTGCTTTTGGAGCACTGCAGCTGGAATAAAACTGCATGTTCTCTGGAAGCCAGTGTCCCTTTATCCTTTCTCCAGAGAAACCCTACTTATGTTAGAAATCTCCCCCTTCCCTCCTTTCTGCAGGAACACACGGGACCGCCGGCCATTCCCCGAGAGGAAGAAGCTGGCTGGACCCACACACACTCTAGCCGGGACAACAGAGCAGGAGGGAGAGAAGCAAGGGACATTTTTCTAACAGTGTTCTACATTGAATGAACTTTTACAGGGAAATTTTCTTCTGACACCAAGGTTGCTTTTGGCTAAATCTGTCAGTTTAATATGACAGGTTCACATGTCCCTGTTTTCTCTTTTGTGGAAATCAGAATACAGGGTCCCTGGACCACTACCCTCCATGTATTTGGCATATGGATAAGAATTTTTCCTTCACCTTTAGTGACTGGGATTCCTTTTTGCTCAGTGAAGCATAGCCAAAGAGACTGCAAATATGTGAAAAGGCCAGATCAGATACAATTTAAAAAATAAACCTAGCTGCAGTAGTTCATCCCTTTCAATAAACTGCTTCTAGCTTTGGCTAATTTATCGTTCTTCAACCAGAACAAATCCTCCATTCCTCACAGGCAAACCTCAGCATTCGTATGTAAAAGCTTTACCCAAGAAGATGACAGTGTTAAATTGTGATGCAGAAAACTGACAGTAATTCTTGTCTCTTATATGAAGTGTCATAGGCCTATGAGGTAGTCTGTCAACTTCTATCTTATTAAAGCCCCAGACTGGAAAGGATGAACAGTAGGACTTGTCAATCCACAAATTCCAAGGCCAAAGGTAACTCCCCTTTTGGGGATATATAAAGCTGGTTTTTTTTCTATGCAGCTCCAAATGCTAGCTGGCTCTCCTAGCCATGCTGGCTGTGAGAATATGACTTCTCAGTTTAAATAAATATATATATACACACAAATAGAGGCGTTTTCCTTTTTTCACCCATGTAAAGTATTCATTTATGAAGACTTCTGAATCTTTTGCCTTCTGTTCATGCTGTAATTTTTGAGGTATTGGGTGTTTGTAATTTTCTTAGATTACAAGAGTTTCACAAGGTGATTGATTGTTAGAGAATGATGAAAAAGACCGTAGAAAAGATGCCTTTAGCTCATTAATGTGTGACTGGGATAAAATCAAGTATCTTATGCTTAAGACAAGCAGCAATTTTTTTTTTTTTAATATTCTGGACCTTTCCCCCAATTTTAAGCTTAGAGAGCTAAGGATACTATTTTTATATCTGAGTTTCTGGGCTTTTTTTCCCCCTAGAACTTGCCTAGTGCTTTTTTTGGACCTATATAAATGTATCACACATGAAAATCTTTAAGAAGTTATTTTACTTAACTAGAGTGTTGTCAAGAACCACTTAATTTTTTTTTTATGACTTTTCTTTTTGCTAGTTTAATTTGATACCTCCAGGTCTTAATCTGAAAAACACAGTCAGTAGTTGATGTCTCTTCACATTCCCTTTTCCACTCTGTTTTATACACCTCAGCTACATTCCTTCCAGTCATCTGGATAATTAACTCAAAATTACTTTATCTTTAAGAATTTCATTATATACTAGTAGTTCCACTAATTTATAGGGGATAATTGTCAGGCTGATCTGCCTATAATTCCCTGATTTTGTAAGCTGAGTATATTAGGATGTTGTTGGCAGGACAAGGCTGTCTTTGGAAGGTTTTTATTTTGCAAGATTTGTTAAAAAGTACCATTAGTAGTTCATCAGTCTTCTAAGCTACATTGTTTAAGGCTCTTGCTAAAGATTTTCAGGCTGCTGGTTTGAAAATACTTTTCTTTTAGCAACAAGTAGGTAGGAGCTCCCTGCTCCTCAGCATCACCATCATGGATATTTGCTCTTTTTCTATTCCAGCTGTAGAACCTAGGTATCTGCTCAGCACACTCTTTTAGAAATTCTACCATCTGCATCAAACAGTTGATCTACACAAACCTTGGAATTTTCTTTTTGTTTCTTTTGCTAGAAGACTTCTTTTCAGCAAAGAGATTCAGAGCAATTTCTGACAATCAGACCCTTTCAGGTCAAAGACCTAAAATTCAGGCATCTGAACTCCCCAGTCATCTTTTACAAATGTGAGTTAGGAAACAGATTGACTAAAATTTTGCACCTTAGGGGCAGGAGGCACATGCTTTTAATTAGAATGGAAATTGGGATGTTTTATACTCACATAAAATCAGATTTTTTTTTTTTTATTCAGCAAAGCTTTTTTCTATAGTGTTGGTGACTTGCTGTTAAGGAATTATTCATTGAAAATATATCCTTAAGAACAGGCTAAAATACAGCTGAAGAAACATAGAGAAACTGGTATTTTGTGCTAAAGTAGTGCCATAAAAAGATACTGCTTCTCTTTGCTCTCCTAAGACATTCCCATAGGAGTTTTTGAACACTTGGTATAATTACACAACATTCTACTGTAAGAAAACAAGAGTACCCCTTTATCAGTCTGCAAGATTCCTTAATTGGCCTGGCAGTCTTGGTTGAAGGAATTATCTTGCACAGCTGTTTGCCACATTGCATGGTGTGTTTAGAGTTGACAGAGATAAATGACACCATAATTGACAGTTTACTTTTCTTCCGTACAGTTTTTTAAGCTAGAAGATTGATTGGACATCTCCAAACTTTGGAAGGGAGACACAGCTCTCTTTCTATGTCCAGTTATTTTTATTCTGCATGACATGCTGAAACCTGTCCAGTTTTAATGTGATTCACTCTCATAAAAATAACTTCTATTACACTTCATCAAAATAAATGATGCTGCTAAGGTAATTTGAGGCATACATCTCAGTTTATTGTGAGGCTGGAAAACTTAATATAGAGAAATACCCAAGTAACTTATTTACCTCAGATTAATCATGCAAAAAAAAAAAAAAGAGAGGACACTTCTGTGGGCAAACACAAGTCGCGTCTTCATGGAAGTCTTTCTAAAATGGTAGTGGTACCGGGAACTGCAAAACAAAGCCAGACTGTCACCTGCAGTGTTGCTACCGCTAGTTTTCTAGGCAGCAGTCTCAGATGACTGGATTGTAACCTGTTTGTGTTGGAGATAGAAGTGCTGACCTTAGTGGTGTACAGGGTGTGCAATGGTGAGATAATGGAGTGCAAACACACGTGAACTTAGGAGATCAGGTATGAAATCTTTTCCTGAAGGAGCAGCCTGCCTGTGTCTCCTTCATGATAGCCTACTGTTCTCTAAAATGTCTTAACTTTATTCACTCTTAATAAGTAGGCAATTGTACATAGTCTGACAATGTACTTCTTCTCCCTAATTATCCAGTGTTAACTAACATGTATGCCCTTAGTCCAACACTGACCAGCAAATGAAGCTGAAAAATAGAGTTAATGATTTTGCCTTTCTAAAAAAAAATAATGAAACATTTGATTTTCTTCTCTACATGCCCATCTTTATATTTCTGAGCAGGAAAGAGAAACATGATGGAGATGTAGGGAAGGTAAATTTTCTGTCAAAATAAACAGGGACTGCTTCCAAAGAATCCTTGAATGTGTGTGGATGTGCACATGAATGTGTGCACGTGGGGGAGAGACAAGAGCTTGAGAGGTTGGTGGTGGTTGTGGGGATGTGTTGGGGATTATCTACAGGCTCCTGACAGGAATTGACAAAAGTATAGAACAGGAGAGGTGATTGATGAGGAAGGCTAATAAGAGCAGAGAAGAGACTGAAAGAATGCTGTACAGGGAAAGAGGGAAATTAATTAGGTATGAAAATATGCCAATATAAATACCAGAGTAATATAAATTTAAAGAGTAAAAAAAATACAGTTGAGCAAACTGAAACAATGCAAAAAATCAAGAAAAAGTAAAAAAAACCCCCTAACATATGTAAGGAGACCAAAGAATTGAAAAAATGTTTACTTAATGACAGCTTGAGGCAAATAGGTTTTCTCTGTTTTAAAATGTTAACCAGGAACAAATTAGTAAAAGAGAAATAAGAAGTCTCATTTCCTGGTTTGCCTGAGGCAGCAAAGGGCCCAAAGCTTAAATGATGAAGGCACATTATTTAGCAAAATTTGGTGTTCAGAAAGGGCTGTGATCCTTTGCATTGTGAGTGAATGTGATTGTCATGAAAGAAAGAAATGCTTTTTATGAGCTGGAAGATGGCACATCAAGTAAGCACTTTTGGTCCCACTGTGCTTTGATTTCATCTGCAGGACATCCTGTTATATCAAGACACAAGGCATGCCTTTCTGAGCTGTGCTGTTGTAAAGCAGAAAGCTGGAAGTGGCTGCAGTGGTTATGAATGCTTGATGAAAGCAAGAGTAGAAAGATGATTTTTTTTTTTT
>VWYE01016210.1:366330-582104 GCA_013398995.1 Alaudala cheleensis
TTTTTTTTTTTTTTTTTTTGCTTCTGATATTCATTATCCTTCACCAAGCCTGTCCTGGCAGCTTTAGATCATAAAGAAAAGGTCACACTTGAAGAAGACACAGCACTAACTTTAGGGGTCATAAGGCCTTAATGCCACTGAAACAGTAATGGAAGCCCACTGTCTTGACAATGTGGAGTCCTTCTTTGCAGCTATGAACAATTGCATGAAGAAGGTGGGACAGAGTTCTGTATTGCTATGGAACCAACTTTCTTTCACATTGGTATTTTTTGAGGGGTGAGTGGGAGTTACAAACTTGCATTTGTACATATATGACAAAACACAACAGTCTAAAAATCTTAAAAAAACCCTTAAGTAACTGGAAAAGCTAAGGGACAGGCTCACTGTTCCTTGACCTCCCGGGAGTGGAACATGATTTTACCTTGGTAACGCTATTCCAGACTGTCAGCTTCCTGCATATTCCACACCAGCAGAACAGGCCAATGCAATTTTATTTTTGCTTTCCTTTCAACAGCTGTGCCTTTGCTGTAATTGGAAAGAATGCATCAATTAACTGGAACAGCTTCTGTCCTTTGCTTTAGCCTCACTATTTTTTTTTTGTGCTCGATTATTTATTTAGACTCTTTAGCAAGGCAAGTGCATACTTCTTTTCTGTGCCCATTTCTTATTTATTTTCAATGAAATCAAATGCACACTAGAACTGCATTTTTGTGTTTGTACGTAAACAACAGGTTTTGTTTTTCCAGTGAGCTTTAATGTATATGTTCTTTTTGGGGGGATAGATTGTCCTGACAAGCATTTGTATTAACCAG
Organism: Alaudala cheleensis; assembly: GCA_013398995.1. NCBI lineage: Eukaryota > Metazoa > Chordata > Aves > Passeriformes > Alaudidae > Alaudala > Alaudala cheleensis. The sequence continues at coordinate 367,143 of VWYE01016210.1, forward strand.
TGTGAGTGTAGAGGTGGAAACTTTCTTCACCAATCTTTGGCTGTTTCTTTTTGATATATATATCTGAGGTTCGGAAGTAAAAGGGGCTTCTTTCCTGTAGTGAACACTGTGTATCGTGTGGTTATTTCGTGCAGCTGGGCGACAATCCCCTGCTTTGTTCACAAGGCTGGCATGCACCCTTCAAGGCACTTAATTGGTCAAAGTCTATCATCACGTTGAGCTCACATTTATTTGAGGTTTGCATTCTTGATGGTCAGTTTCTCAGACTCTTCATTCTTATTTTAGTCCTGCTTTTGCCTCAATGGCCTTGGTGAATTCCTGAGGATTTGAATAACAAGACTTCAGGTGTTCTGATAAGATTACAAGGAGTTTGGCTGGTACACAGAATGACCCAACTTGTGCAAATAGATTGCTACACATATTATTATATTTTTTTAATATATAATGCAAGCATATATTAGGAAGCCAGTAGTAGATATACATCTTCTGCATCATAGTGCTGTGTTTCTTTTCCAAACTCATGAAAAAAACCACAAAATCTCAGTCATTCCATTACAGCAAATGTGCTTCCTAAAATGCAAACCAATGCTACTAAACTTCTTAGTCTCCTCCAAGGCTGACCTTGATAAATTTGTGTGCATTATGTGGTAGGGCTATTCAATCTTGTCTCTTCCTGTTGCTAAAATGTACAGCAAATTAATTATTTAAAAAATCCCATTGTTACATTTAATGTCATTGTTGGAAGTGGAAACCAACACATAGACAGGAAAAATTTTGTCCTGCTCTGTAACAGATGGGTTAACATTTTTGGTTGCTTCAGATGTGAAGAATGCAGATCTAGAAAATTAGATATTGTTCCTTTCTCATGTGTTGCTGAAGACCCTCAAGAAAAAAATATTACCCAATGTGAACCTTGGTTATGTTTATGCTTTCCTTTCAATAAGGGTACTTACCATATTAGTGGAATAAGCACATTCATTTTTTAAGGGATTCCTCTTAGATAGTCATCTACATACTGCTCAATAAAAATACATTTAAAAGAGTTCCTCAGTAGCCAAAAAAATTATTGAATTTGTGCATGCTTCGCTCTGCATTTGTGAAAATAACTTTTTGTAGGTCAATCAAAATGTCAAAACATAGTATCAAATACTGCACTGAAACAGGAGAAAGAAACAATCAAACTTTTGGACATTTTAAAGTGTTGGCTAGGAATTTCACTAACTGACTAGCTAGAACTGCACTGTGTACTTTGAGCTGGGATATAATGTAATTGCACAACTGTGTTTGGTCTCTCCTCTTTACTCAAAATCAGAAGGAACTTATAAAAGCTCAGAGTAAATCATCTAAGAGTTTGTGTGTGATAGTCTCATTTACTGTCATAAGTGGTTTTTTTGAGTATGAAGAAATATAAACATAGAGAAGGAAATTCTATCTGGAATGCAGAGAGTATCAAGGAGAAGTTGGGCTGGTTACAGAATGGCATCCTTGGAATTTAGGCCCTTTGTTCTGGGAAGAGTAGAAAATCTTGGAAATGCATTTTATACAGTTATAGCAGAGTCATTTACTACATTTAGAACTCTGATGTTAGGTGATTTCCATAAATACTAGCCAGTCCCTTTACAGCACTGTGAAGCACTCTCACTCCTTGAAGTGTTGGCAGAACAGAATCTTACAGACACCACCAAAATAAGAGAAGCTTAAAAAAATAATCTCATGCTTAAACAGCTGTGGAGTATCCACCTCACAGGAGAATTGTGGCAATCCTGCTTTATCTCTGTTCTTGAAACATTGAGTCCAACTTGGTCCTCAAGTCCTTATCCAATTGTTTGTGTATGTATTGCGCCAATTTTTTTACTGGGTGTGTTCTGTATGCTGGGGTCAGGATAGATGGAAATTATAGTAGTAGGGCTTAGGGATAGTAGTGATGAAACCCGCTTTTACAATTGCTGCTGCTGAAACCTTCATGATTTCCCAGCAAGGGACTGCAATTCTGCTTGCAATTGTTTCTTCATGTGCAGCACACAGCAGGATCATAATCCTGGTTATAGCGATGGGAAATGGGACAGAGTGTCTGACAACAAAGAAGACACCTTCTGCACTGAAGCAGCCTGATGAGCAATATTTTGTCTATTTAGAGTCATACCTGTAGTCTGTACTAATGACATTATCTCCCAGGAGGCCATTATCTGATGATTGCATCCCATCATGGATTGCTCTGAGTGGCTGGAGTCCTTCTGGAAAATATTATTTTTGTAACACCTGCTACATCCCTGTCTCATGTTGGAAATCTAATTCCTCTGTTGGCCTGATGCTTTTTCACATTTCCCACAGTCTGTTTTTCTCTGTTGCAAAGCCAGTTTGGTTTCCTGTGGAATAGCTGTACAGGGCTACTTGCTCCTATCAGCCTTGTCTTGCTCATCATCTCTATCTCAGTCTTATCTGATGTGGCATCATCTTTGCTGCTGGCATAAAAATTATGTTGTTGATTTTCTGTGTTTTCTTTGACTTAAGGCTTTTAAAAGCATGGGATCTCTGACAACTTGCCATTCCTGGAATCCATGACTGTCTTGTATTAATTCATCTTATAAAACCCACTATTTCTGTGTTCAGCAAGGGTATGAGATACTCTGTTAATGTTCTCTGTTGGTACTTCTTCATTACATCTATCAATATTTTTCTGAAGGGTCTTGCTTTTAGACACGTCTTACATATTTTTTTTTTCATTTCTGTTTTTCCCTCTGTCATTTCTAGGGAACTGACTATTTACATTTCATTGTGTGGAGCAAGTTGTTATATTTGTATAAAAATATAGCTGAGATGAAAATTGCTGTTTTCAAATTAGAATTTCAAACCCAGTGTATTTATAGGTTTCTACAATATGCCATATCCTTAGAACAAAGTTAAAGGGCTGGATTTGCATAGGGCTTGCATTAAGCTTCCTATGTCACCTGGAGGGTTTCCCAGTACTTTATTAAAATCATATGCCTTAACTTTTCATGATTAGAAAGATATTTGAAATGCATTAAAATATTAAAATTGTGTTAGGATATGCTTTATCTTACAGCCTCATAGTAGCTATTCTCAATTTGCTTTATCCGTATTTTTGAGGGATTAGTCATTCTTACCCACTGAGGTGAGTTACTTTTTCTAACACTTCGTATTAAAAGTGTGGAAAATGATACAGTTAGATGGTACTCTTTTTGTCCAAAAAAGCTACATAAAGAAACCCTTATTTTAAAGACTTTAGGGCTTCTGAGATGTAAGAAGAAACAGAATTTTAAAAAGAGAAAACATCTAAAGGCTAATTCTTGTCTGTCTGAATCTTAAAGCAAAATCCAGTCTTAAGAAAAGCATCTCAGATGAACAGGGCCCCTTAAACTGCAAACTGAGAACTCATGTTACAAAGCCCTTTCATTTTCAGAACTGCATGCAAAAATTACTCTGAACTGTTATGCAGGTTTTCCTTTTTCAGGGCTTTTTGAAGTTCTCCTTTAACTGTCTCCTCTGCATTCTGATTGAGGTTCAGCACATTTGTATCCAAAGGAAATCACATCATGGCTGAAAGTAAATGGCATTGCTTCAGAAGACTACTGCTTCTTAAAGAAATAATTTTTCAACCTCCTTTTGATCTTCCAAAAGAAATATTTATATAATTATTTGAAGCAGAAAAACCTTTAAGCTTTCAGCCATTACCATAGGCTATAAAAATAGCCCTTTGTAATAAATTAATTACCTTTTCCATTCATGTATTCATTTTAAACTGTCTGTGCAGAGTCGCAGTGTTACCTGTGAGTGTATCATTGGGTCCTACCTGTAAGTGGGAGCTTAAACAAGGTTAGGTTATTTTTTGCTTCTGAACATTTTTAAACCAAGTTACCACTTTTTAGTGACCCTAGAGTGGAGAGGTATGGAATGGCTTACCCAGATATCAAGAGCAATGATTTATAACTTTTTTCTGAATCAGCCTGAAAAGCCTGAGACTCCTTCGAAAAAATGATTTGCTGGCAAGCTACAGTTAACAGTTGAAAAGGAGGGATTTGGGTGGTATCATTTATCTTGTTCTGATTTTTAAAAAAAAATTTTTCCCTCCACAGAAAGTTATCAGGATGATTTTCATGCCAAATTGGAGTTCTAGCCTGTGAAGAGAGGGGCTCGGCAGTATATGCAGTGGGGAGTTACATGGGTTTTTTGTTCTCTTGATGAAATATTTGGCAGAATTTATCATACAGTTAGACCCTCAAAAGGATCTCTAAAATGTCCACAATGGCTATTGACTACTGTGAATTGAATTGAAGGCCAACTGCTGGAAACTATTGTGTCCATAGTATTTTCACCAAGGCAAGTCAATATGACATGACTTTGGCTTATTTTATTTTGTAAGAAAATGCAAAATCTATCTTTCAGTCCAAGCCTTCCCACAAATGCTTTTAAACAGTAAACTCATTAGACTTCAAAGTAAAATTATGCTACATATGAAACTTTCTGCTTGCCAGCCTGGAAAAAGAGAAGAGAAAGATATTTCTTATACTGCTCCTTAGAAGTAGATGCTTTGGTATCCACCTGAACCAATTTTTAAGCTGAGGCTGACTGAAGTTTTTTTAAGCTGGTTTCTCATTTGAGAAGCTGCATTTCAGTTGAGTGGTCTGGTTCAGTTGAGCAGGAGAAAAAACCAAAACCAAACAGTTTCTTGCAAGGATAGGCTCCTCTGTCCATCCACCTATGTCAGGCAGTGCCTGTGTTTATTTATTACCTTCAGTAGTTGTCTTTGAAAACTGTCTTTTATTCAGATACAGGTATTTGCCCTGAAATGAGTGCCTTCCTCTCGTAGAGTGAGAAGTTTTGGTTTCATCAAAATCAGTTAGCTTTTGTGGACAGAAACATGTCTGCTCTTTATTAAATACTACACCTCCCATGAATAGGAAATGTCTCAAATTTTAAAGGAACATTTATAAGACTGACTTTCTTTTACGCTTTCTTTTTGTTTTCAATGAAAAAATATTATAGCAATAGGCTTTACAGGATCTTTGGTGAAATATTCTTTTTTCAACAGCAATCCAAGTTAACATAATGCATCAGTTCTCCTTGATCCCATCAGTTGTGTTTTTATTTTAAAAAATCATAAACCCAAAATTTTTTAGCTTGCGATTTAGCTTTTGAGTGCCACTAGCATGGTGTTCCTCCTGGTATTCCCCAACTGAAATTTATTCTGAGCTGACACATGTAGGAAAGTTTCTTGCAACTTAATCCCACATGATTAATCCCAGCAAATCCCACTGACTTCTTATTTAAGTAGTTTCTATGGCCCTTCTGGAGTGTTTAGTGGATACATTGGTTTAAAAAAAAGTTGCTACAGATTTTTATGTGTTCTGTAAAATATTAATCTAGATGGTTAGGCAAAAAAAAAAGGGGTGTTTTTCTTGTCATTTTACCATCAGCATCATAATTGCTAGCAGATATAGATATAAATTATCATAATAATAAGATAATGAGCTCTTTGGATCTATTGATCATTGAGACGTTCCTTGATCTTTACATTGGTTCATTTCTGTTGGGCTTTCTGGGAAGCAGCTTGGGGAAAGAGTGGTGAATTCAGAAATAGTAATTAAAAGTAATAATAAACCAGTAATAATGTGCAGCAGAGTGGTCTGAGATAATATGGTTATCTACACTGCAGACTGGAATATCAGTGACACTGCACCAGGACAGAGAGCTCCCTGTAATGCCTCCTGAGGTAAAGCCACCATCACCTTTGCTCAGTGTTGTTAACACTGAAGGAGGCTGCAAAACAGCTCATTAGCCGCAGCCAGATGTTTTTCACTCCAGGCCACTGCTATTAAATGACAGGTATTGCCTGGCCACAAGGGTTAGACACACAGAGCTGTGACCTGCAAATTGTATTTACTTACCACATTCTACACAGTGCTCCTCTCCCTGGTAGTGTTTTCTGCTCTGCCCTTTATGAAATGATGGAATTTTGGATTTGCTAAGGAGGATTTATTTCCTTTCCAAACAGAAGTTAGCAAAAACTTTTTTAACACGCCAGTATACCATATGGGAAGAGAATAAAATAACTAATAGTCTAAGACAGTACTTTAGGATCAATTTCTTTTCAACTACCAATACAACTTTGTGGCAGACCAGAGTATCTCTCTGGTTCTCCTGATGGGCAGGAGCCTGGACAGGGGGGTGAATCCTCCCTGGCCTGTGCCAGAAACAGTGGTGATTTTAGGTCTCAGCCCATGGAAAAAGCACTGTCAGGGTTGTCTGAGGATTTGGAGGTCATAAGGGTTTGATTTGTGTGATTTTATTATATCACTGGGTGCGTAGATATTAATTTTAGCTTTCTCTGTATTCTTAATATTGGGCAAAGATGGAGGCAGATCAGTGTGATAAGAGCACATGTTCCTGTCTTTTTCTTCCTCTTCCTTTTTTGCAAAGGGCTGTGGGTTTTTAGGATTGGTAAAGGTAAAATTTCACTGCATGACATAGGTTTTAGTTATTGGTGTTTAGAGAAAAACAATATTAGCATAACATAGATTATAAAAGCCCAAACACTGTTGGGCGGGGGGAGAAATCATTTTTCCAGCTGCTTGTGAACTTCATGCTGGACAGAAAGAACTGAGAGATAAGATTTGTAAAATAAACATCTGAAGTCCGCAACCCAGACGTTCTCCGATTCCTTCCTTCAAGCATGGGCAGGTGAGAAGAAAGATTTACACTCCCGGGGTTAATCTCAGAAGAGATAACTCCAACACAACTTTACTGCAGTTAAGTGCTCAATCTGAAACACCAACATAGGTAAAATTAGAATTTAGATGTGAAATTTAGTTTTTCTCTGGTGCGGTCTAACCCATAGTTGTGAGAGGCCAGATCTTTAGAATTTGATTTTGATCTGTTCTTCAGCACTGATTCACTTTGATTTTTAGAAGGATATTTTTTCACAGATCTCTCCCTGAAAAGCAAAGATAAAGAACTTCATATTGAAAATCATCAGTCATTACATGAACTTTTGTTTTATACACTTTAGAGAAAAGACTGCTGTTCAGAGCAGCCTGCCAGAATGAAAGATATATCTGTATGTACCTCTTTTCTTCCTTCTTCAACACCTTTTACATATCAGTGTTTATCCAAAATCAGGTTTTCTCTGGTTGTCTTGAAATCGTGGAACATAGGTCACTCTTCCATGGGGTACAGTCCTTCAAAAACAGGCCTGCTCCAGTGTGGATCCTCCACAGGACCACAAGCCCTACCAGGAAGCCTGCTCCACTGTAGGCTCATCTCTCCATGGGTCTGCAGATCCCTGCCAGGAGCCTCTTCCAGCATGGGCCTCCCATGGGCTCACAGCCTCCTCTCAGGCATCCACCTGCTCTAGCATGGCTCTCCTTCACAGGGGTATCTCAGCTCTGGAACACCTCCTCCCCCTCCTTCTCCACTGATCTTGGTGTCTTCACAGGTGCTTTCTCCTGAAAGCAGTGTTATTTGGGGGAAAAAAGCAACTAAGTAAACAAAGATGAAGTGCTGTAGAAAGAGAAGGGGCTAGAGAAGGCTCCACAGGGAGATGTGAGACATCACTGATAGCTGCTATCACTGAAAACAAACCAGACAAGCCAGGTGTTTTTTATGTGTGTCTTGCCTGAGGTAGAAAGGGAATGAGTGTTTTCTTGCTCTAGTGGGATATTTCAGTGGGATTTGCCAGTATTTTCTGAACTGAGTTGGAAGGAGAATTCGCAGAGCAGAACTGAGGCAATGTGGAACACTGAATTGCTCCTTGTTTCCTGTGTGTAACATCTTTCTATGTCATGAGGATGTTTAGTGGGCTTAATAATTTGTAGGGCCCTGTTGGAAGAAACTTGCCAGAGAAGCTAATACGGAATATACATTAACTACTGAAAAGGCCATACAGAAAACTCCTTTGGGCCACTCAAAGATATGAATTACTGGTGCAGCTCTGTCTGTGTAGCAATACAGAGTTTTATACAGTCCAGCCAAATGGCTTTAGCATGCTAACCTCACTGCAGTTGGTCCATCAGAGATAATTTAGTGTGTGAAAGAATGTGTCCGCAGCAGAGGACAGTAAGAAACTTGCTTGATTGATAATGCAGCAGGGAAAAGGCACAATCTTTCTGGTCAGCTGCCTAGAGCTCACCATCTGATTCATAAGCAAAAGAGGATGTGAAAATTCCCTATGGATTAACAAATATCACCCAGAACAATTTACAAGAGCTGTCAGCATAAGACAGAAGAGGGCTCTAAAATATGGCAAGCTGTAGGAGAAAGATTATGCGACTTGATTCTGAATTCTCTTTCAAATCTGTCCTGTTTCTCTAAAACGTAGACTGAGGAAAAAAAATGTCCAAGTCACACATCCCATGACTCTGTGCACCTTGATCTTTTTGTAAGCTCCCTAACTGAGAGGTGAATTTTGCTCTTTGGTGTGGCTGTCACAGATTCTGCCATGTTCTAAAAGCTGGGTGAGAACTCAGACGGTGGGGATAACATCCTCCTCTTGCCAAGCGGTTGTCACCCCTTGTAGAGGAATATTGTATAACAGTGAAAATAAACATGCTATCTCTCACACAGCAACCTTTCATTTTCACCAGTGGTGATGTGAGAGTTATCACTGGTTAGAATGCATGCTCTTTGCCTGTTTTAGGATAAGAAAAATGGATATGGATATATGTATCTAATTTCAGTCAGTAGCAAAACAAAGAATGGATAGGCTATTAAGAAGAACTGAGATTCCTGCTGCTTTTTTTTTTGGCAGCTGAAAGTTTAAATTCTTTTACTCTGTAGAAAAACAGATTGCTGAGATTTCTTCCAATTCAGCAAATTTCTTCAAAACATTGTCATGGTCTTTAGTAATGCATATTGAGACTCTGCCTGATCTTTTGGATTGCTGCAAAACATAAGAAATGTCAACCAGGAAATGGTTAAACACATTTTTTTTAATGATTGGAAATGGGAAAGAAAATAACCTCTAAACCAAAGGCATGTATTTTAAAGAGACTATAACATTTATAACAGTAAATATGTATTTAATAATCTAAAATGTCTTTTTTCCATCTTGTCCAATTTAGTATTAAAATCGCTTCTATTTTAGATGTGCATTTATTAATGGAAATGTTAAAGTAGCAGTAATTTAATGAAGCATATTTATTTTTTAGTAAATTGTTTGTCCATTGAAATTTAAAAACTTAATCTTTCATGGAGAATTGCAGATTGAGTCAGTGTCTGAATTTATATGCTAATGACTCTAAGGAAGAAAGCAGAATTAACATATAATGCTTAATTATGAGAAAAAAAGAGCAATAATCCTATAACTTGGAAGTAAAGTTCTGGTGCATAATAGAGGTTTTAATTATGTACTTCCAGTGTAACAACTCTTAAGTGACAGTTCTGGCACTGGCTATAAGAGAAAAGAAAAAGTCCCTACAAAAACTATTGAAATAGAATAATCTTGTCCACTTATTTAGTATTTAGCTAGTAATTTTGAAAGCTCATTTCTTATGGTCTTGTTTGTGCATTTACATCATTGAATAGAATGGTTTCCCATTAAGGATTTCATGTAAGAGTGTTGAATGCTACAAATGCCTGCCATTGTGCATTTTCTTCAAAAAAGAATCAATGAGTTTTGGATACTGGGTTCCAGGGTTATATTTAAGGTCTTCTTCTAGATTTTTATCCATATCAGTGTTCCTCTTTGCAGTGTTTTTGTGGTCCAGAACGGCTTGTGCTTCAAGCTACTCCTGTGGTTTCTCTGCAGGCATTTACCAAGAAACTGCACTTTGAGATTAAGAACCAGCCTACACTCACCAGTTATTAACTGTGGCTGGTCCAAAATAAAATGACATCTCCCCAAATTCAGACGGAAATTAATCTCAGAAAAACTGAAGGAGTTTACTATTCTTTGCAGTAATTTTAAATAAGTGATTTCTCAGCATTTTACTTTCAAAGACCTACTAAGAACAAAATTGATCATAAAAGGCAAAAAGTGCTTCATAACATTTTTTAATCCATTACCCATGATATTTCAGTTCCTCACACCACCTCCATAGGAAAAATCAATATATCATATAAAACAATAAAGAAATACCAAATGATCTGCACACATATATCTCTTTCATTGAACGATGGTATTCATAAAAAAGCCTGACTACTTAGGAACAGTCTAAATGTTACACAAACACATTGGTATCAGGTTTAAATAAGAAAAACTTAAGAAAATTAAACTGCCAGGCTCTGCAGATTCAGGACTGATATCTGATACCAGGAAAGAATTCAAAAGAAAAAAGCAGCAGCTGACTTACTGTCTGCGTGTGTGTGTGTGTGCATGTCCAACTTCCGCTTCATTAGAGTATAATTGGGTTGAAGGTAATTTTATATAGGAAAAAAGACGAGTGCAAAGAAAAAAAAGAACAAGAAAATGGGAAAAAAGACGACTGCAAGGAAAAAGAAAGGAACGTGAAATGGGAAAAAAGACAAGTGCAAGGAAAAAGAAATCTTATGGCTCAATATCATGGCTGCACATCATGTCTCTCAGGAAATAAAAGGGAATACTCAGGTTTGTTTTAAACATTTCAAATATGAGGGAATCTAGAATGGCCCTAATAATGTTTCCTCTCTGGTTATTAATTCTTACTGTTTAAAACAGACCTTATTTCTAATTTCCATTTTGTGAGCTTTAACTCTCAGTCAAGGAATATAGTTGTATCTTAGCCTGCTATGTGGAAAAACCCTCTGGTGAAAGATACGCTCTTCTGTTCTTAGAGATCCCTTGAGCTTGACTTTGATGAGCTAGATAGATTGAACCTATCAAATCTCTTTTCTGTAAGGCAGATTTCCTTTTCCAGTCTTTAAGTCATCCTTGCAATTTGCTATTTTCTCAAATTTTGCAGCGTGGTTTTAATCATGTGGACAATAGATACATTATTTCAGTAAACGTCTTGAATAATATCTTCACTTTATTATTGTCCAGATATCCACCTGTTAAACCCTGATAAAGACATTATTAACTCTTTCAGCTGGACATCCTTCTCAGAAGTCAGTCTGAAATGAACATTATAAAGACTTTTCCTTTTCTCTCCCAGAATCACTGCTAGAATAGGACCATAAGTATGAACTATAATCTTTGTTTTAGAAGCATGGCATTCAGATCAGAAAAACTTCAGGTATATTGTGCTAAATGAGTTCTGTGATATAATAGTAGTTCACTGCCTAATAAACGGTATTATAGCTTCCAAAACATTTTAAAAAAATATTTATCATAGAGTCTTTAATTGGAAAATCTTAGCAATTCTCCATGCTTTTCAAAAATGGGGGGCACAGATAATGAATATATCTGGCAGGAGAAATGTTATTGCCCATGCTGTTGTTTGGATGGGACCATTATGTGGTACCTAGTGATTGTCTGCACAGACTATTTCAAGCATGATCAGGACATCTTACAGACAGAATAAAAGGCCCTCTTGTCCCTATACCCTTTACAGAATTGTAAATCAACCTTTCAGCACAACCTTTTTTTCCCCCAGTTTATCGTTTCACACATTCAAGCTGAATTGGGAGAGTTGCAAGTTCAACCTTATAATAATTACTACAGTGCAAAGTGACTTAGTGGTTTACTTTAACTAGTTCTAAAACAGGGGGAAAAGAAAATATGCTTGATTCCCTGGTAAATCACTCCCAGTGTGACTTTATGAGGACCTAGAGCAGATTTTTGGGAGTTCTATGATCTTGACAGAGTGTATGTTCTCATATACATTCTGTTCAGAATTCTACCATTAAATAACTGAGGAATACCTACTTGAAAATGTCAAATCTGACTCTTCACAATGAAGCCATGTATGAAAAAGAAAGGTCTTAGTGCTTTTAAACTATAGGTATAAATTTGTATTATAACACAAAGGATCTTAATGTTTGATATATTCTTTCTGTATTGACAAAAACTTAGTGAAAGGTCTCTTATTAAATGGAGAACCCAATTAGACTGAGTGGATTCCAGCAAACTAGATTAGGTAAAAGATGATTTAACTTAAACTTCAGTTAAACTACTACTAAAGTTGACAGCTGAATTAATGATGTCTGGGTCAATAGCAATTCTTTTAAGGTTAGAAGTGACTTGGTCCAGGAGGCACAAAAACAAATAGTTACAGAACAAACAAGTTATAAGCTCCACTGGGAAAGACCCAGACATGATAGCTCAGGCTCAAGGAAGATGTGTACTGACAGAGATCATGAAGGAACAACTCAAATATCTTTTTTGAACTTGTTTTGTTTTCTTTTTAATAGACATTAAATTGAAAGTGAGTGTTTAAAAGTACAAAATGTTTTCTGTCTAAAGTTTTGTTCCATTTTGATCAAATGCTCAAAAGGCTGGCTCTTTGAAAATTAGCATTATTTCCCTAATTCTAAAAGAATTCTTCATTCCCTAATTCTTAATCAATTTTAAAGTCCCATTAATTACTTTGATATGTAGTAAGTACTGTACACCCACAAGTATTCTAAATTTGAGCAAACCCAAAATTGGAGTAGCCTGTTCAACCCCAGCTTTCTCATATGGCTTATGAAATATGCATGTCTTCATAAAGCATACTCACACTGAGCTGTGCAGTGAGAAGAAGGGAACTGAGCAACTCACTACTTTAGTACTATTGACACATCAACAAGAAGAAAAGACAGATGTTTTTTCTATTTGGAAAGTCCTGGTATTGTCTGTGTAAGCAAAATGGTGGGCTATGGTCCTAGTACAGAATCTGCAATTCAGGAGAAATCCTGTAGAGCCTGATGGGTGTGTGGGTAATAATCTGTACAATTCTACAAGGTCTTGCAGAGCACATGCAAGGCATGGACATCCCACTGGCTTTTTCAGTGCTCGAGTTTGTATAAGTTTTCATGGGTATAGGAGAAGATATACTTGCCTGTCCCTGTAAAGACTAATTTATCTCTTAATTTCGAAGTGCTACAGCATGGCAGTGGAACGCAAATGAAACAAAAAGTGGTATCTGAATCCTTTGAGTGATTATAGTTAGGAGCTCTGCCTGGAGTTGTGCAATGGACACAGGAGAGCAGCACACTCTGCAGCCTGCCCTAGATCTCTGGAAATCCCCTCCTACTGCCTTTTCACATTGAAGACTTTTTGCAAGGACTATTAGCAGCATACATCACAGATCTTTTGCTGAAAGGATGACAATTGGGAAATTCAGCAATATATATAAATTTTGAGAGATGTTTTGACTCACTTTCCCTGCTGCTTAGAGCAAATCCAGGCAAGTCTCTTTTTTGCAGCTAATTTTTCTCTTTCACTTTCTTCCAACAGAACACTTTTTCAGAGTTGCCTGTCTGTGTGACAGATGTCCTAGTTTTTCATTAAAATCTGATTTTTGGGTAGCTTTTCTATTAAGCTCTGTGAATATTCATGAAGAGATTTTGATGTACCTGGCGTTGATTTAACGAGGCAATGAATCAGTTGTTGCTAAAACCTATGTTAAAAGAGAACTAAAAGAGAAGAATAGAGGAAAAAAAAAACCCTAAACATCTTTCCATCCTTTTCTGGAAATATTGCACTGATTGGGAATAATTTGGGGCTGAAAGAATCTCTCATGGGTCTGAGAGTGAAACTATTTTGTCTTTCAACTACATGGTTGAATCTAGCAGGGTCTGAGTGAGAAACTGTAGTGGTTTCATGTTCACTAATTTTGCTTTCCTAGCCAATGCACCAATTAATGTAGTGGTTCTAGTGTTTTTCTGCTGTGGGATAGAATAAGGAGAAGCAAAGCAGGCTCAAAAGATACAGTTTTATTCACACATACTGAAAGGAAAAAAAATAATCAAAATGGAGCTTTCAAAACACTTCCCCCTCTTCCATTAGCTTTCTTTCTTTTTCACAGACATAGTATAAAGGCAAAACTCAGAACCTAAGGTCTGTACTTCTTATAAATAATCTTTAATCAGTCTTTTGAGAGAGGGAAGTCTCTCAGTCACTGTCGTGGTTTAGGGGAAGTGGTCCCAGAGGAAGTAGTTAAAGAGAGGTTAGACACACCTCTGAGAATCCAAGGGGTTAAAAGCAACAGGAATTTCCGGGGTGCTCTCTCTGGCTTTCTCCTGCTGAGGTGAGCACACCTCCCCCCCAGCTCGCAGAGAAAGCTTCAGGCGGCAGCGAGAGAGAGGAGCAGCCTGGCAGCGGAGGGAGAGTGCTCCTGCGTGGGGGAGGTGTCCTGGCCTGGCAGCGGAGAAGGAAAAAACCGGGCAGACGCAGAGAGAGTGAGAGATAAGGACATTAGAAGAACTTTTAACCCTTTCTTAAGCAGAAAGGAATCTTTTCTAGATATTGTTTCCATTTGGATGCTGGTTTAAGAGTGAGAGAGACAACTTGGGACTGAGATGTTAAAGGAAGCTGAGAAGAATTCCCGATGGGCAGAGAAGATGAGAAGTGGCTATTGAAGCTAAACTTTTCTTACATAATATTAGCCACAGACGAGCCTAAATTCTCTTGGAACTGTGATTTTTGGGTGGATGCTGTTTGGCCTTGAGCCGAAAGACTGGAGAGAGGAGCATGAACAGAGATGAAGAAGAAGAGGGTGTGGTGGAGCCCTCTGTCTTCATGGGGAAGATCTCTGTTTTGAAACCCTTAGCCCCAGGGGAAAATGGGGGACCGGAAGTGGTCACAGCTTTTGGTATTTAATTAAGCATCCTTAAAGAACCCAATGTGCAGTTTGAGTCCATGGATAGTAGTGAGAGCACCAGAAATGGAGCTGTGGGAATGTCTGTGGTACAAGAGAGACTTCTCTCTCCTTGCTGAAATGAAGATTAGTTTCTTGAGTGGTATAAAGCATGTAGAATAGAAGGAAATGAGCTAAGTGTATAAGTTTTGAGTGTGGAAAGTTTGGCAACTGGGGAAGAGGAGAAGAAATGTTCTAGAAGGTTTTCATTTCATTTAATCTGTAGTTTAATAAAATTTTGTTTTGTCTTCAAGATTTGGGCCTGCTCTGCTCTGTTCTCACTCACATCCCACAATAGTTGTTGAGAAATATACATTCATGGGTGCACTGGCATGGCCTGCCAGGGCAAACCTATGACAGTCACTCTCCACAAGAACAGTCTACTTGTGGCTCTTAGCTCTCACAAGACACAGCTGCCTGGGAAGCTGTTTCTGTGGTTCTCCCATATCACGCAGCTTTTCCAATCAGCTGCACTTGAACCATGGACTCTGTGCATTCAGGGGTGTCATTTTAAAATGAACAATTCAGGTGCAAAGGAGAGAAATATCACTCACTTCCCTGGCACAGAGGCTTCTCAAGCACATCTCAACCTCTGTTCAAAGCACTGGCATAGAGGACTTTATCACATCAAGCATCCTGCTTAAATACCTCAGGGGACCATAGGGTCACTGCTATATCAATATTCACTTAGTCCATTACAGCTATCTTTGCTCAAAACCACCGATCAGAACAATCCGTTTCCCCAGTTCATTTTTCCACCGTTTAAAGATATATTCTAGCATATTGTAGTCTGTTACCACAATTCCCAAAAGATTTTCAGCCTAAGGCTTCTTCTCATCTCTTCATCCCTTAAGATACAGCGTCTCTTTCACAGACCTCAGTGTCTTCATGCAGCCCAAATAAAAATGTCCCCACTATGACTTTCTTTTCACTCTAGAGAGGATCAATGTTCTGCAAGATTCACCTTCAAAGAAAGTGTTAAATCTAGCTCGGGTTTGCAGNCTCCCCACTCCCTTCTCAGGAGTCACCAAGCCTGGGCCCGGCAGGCATCTCGGGAAAAGTCTCAGCTAGGCAGGGCCCAGCAGGCTCCAGCTCCCACTGAGAGGAGGGAGCCAGGCTGCCTTCTTACCTCTTCGGAGGCGGGGAGGGAAAAGAGGCAGTTCCCAGGGTACTCAGCTTGAAATGGGTAATTCACAAAGCCAAACTTTGCTTTCTCACTGGCTGAACAAGATGTCAATCTCAAGTCCTTGCAGGGAACTGTTTCCTCTTAAACTAAAACTGTTTCCTCTTTAACTAAAAGATGTGCTAACTCATGCCAGAAACAGAATCCTGATTTTTATTTACTCATTCTCCTGACTCAGTGTTCTGCCCCTGCTGATTTCCCAGTTGTTGCCAAGCTTAATCTATCCCAGGGTTAGTAGTCACACTCCTCTAATTTAGTAATTGTATCTTGAACTCTAGGCATTTAAACAAAAGAATTTATAACTTATTTTTTCTTTCCTATATGAAAAAAACTTTGTCTCAGCTCAGTGTTCACATAGACTGTTATGTCTATGCCTGCTTGATTTGTCTTCTATTTATAAATAGAGGTGCATCTCCAAAGAGGTTCATTTATGAGGGAGATCAGCTCTAACCAGTAGTGTGAACTGAACAGATTGGGGAAACAAAGCTTTGGAGGGAGGCTAAAATAAAACAAATTAACTGTGTAGCTTTCATTTGGTTTCCATTATTCAAAATAAGATAACACTGTGGATTTTTTTAAAGGAAAAGACACAGGAATGCCAATTATCCAAGCATCCACACCCAGAGTCACTCTTTCTGATGAATTTTCAGCATCTTTACTCCCCAAATATTGACTTGCTATTAGTCATACTTCCATTAGTTGTGCTATCCCAAAATATCCATGTGAGAGTAACAGTTCACACTGTTGGTATGTACAAATAAAATAATCCTCAATAAGAATAGTCATGCTTTGGGACTGATGTTGAGTATTCTTCTTTCATCCACAGAATCTTTTAGAACTTGAGTTCGGTAGGATTTTTCATCCCATGGGTGAGATTTCACCTGATGCTGTTTCTAGCAGAAGTGCCTGCATCTGATTTCTGAGTCTCATGTACCATCTCCCTTTAATAATTTTTTACTTCACAGATGGAGATAACGTATCTGTGTGCCTAGAGATACTAGTACATATCTGACCTTCATGTCTTCTGGTAAATGTTTAGAATTTAAATTGCTTGACTGGTGCAGTGTTTCAGCTTTTCCTCACAAGAGCTCATCTTCTGTATTTGTGAGGCCCATTAAAAACAGTACATGGTCACATCCTAGGAGATGAGCTCTCGTGTCACTTAAGCCAGTGTGATTCCTGAAGTTCTATTTATTATATGACATTAGTAAATAGCATCCTGCTCAGTAGAATATAGGCTATATCTACCCAAAATCTTGTTGTGCATTCTAAAAAATGACAAATCAACCTCCTTTGTTCCAATTTTACAGCTATGTTTATGGGAGAACCACAGGTGCTAAGTGTACATCAGGTACAACTTAAAACACTAATTCAATTTCTTTGCCATGATTTTCTCAAAATCTCCATAAAAGAATATTCTCATTTTTTTGTCTTAGCCTGATGCCTTTCTATCCCATAATGCCTCCAGTCATAGTATACACCAAATATTTAAGTAAAGCTGGCTTCACATTCTTAGTCCCATCTGTGTGTATATGTGTATGTATAAATAGAGAAAAATGAGACGTCCTCAGAACTGATGTATATATCTCCTTTCATGAAATTTAGTGGTTTGAGTAGAATGTCAGCTTTCAATAAAATAAAGGACTATGTAAGTGAATGTATGCATATGAATTTTTCTGAAGAGAATGAGAGAGTGAAACTCGCTGTTCTGGATTGCTAAAGTCTGAGACTTGTTCTGACAGAGCAAATAGCTGACAATACTCCCCCAGATATTACAAATAAATGCAGAAAAAAATTTGAAAATGTAAATAGGAGACTAAGAAAAAAATGCTGTAGAATGAAACACTTTGATGCTTTGCATTTTTTACAGGCTGTCTTTCCCTGTGACAAATCTTCACAAGTAAAACAACAGGAATTTAATCACTGGCAAGTTTCATCCTTTAAATTTTAGAGAAAATCTGCAAACCATTTACTAAGAAACCTAGAAGAATAAGCTGTGATGAACAGCTGACTCCAGTGTTTTTAAGGACAACGTAAGATGGTTACATGGACCAGCAGAACACTGCAAATATTCTTACAGAAAATAACAGCTTTCTTTTCTCGTAATTTTTGAATGGTTGTACCTTCATCTAACAAGTTTACAGTATGAAATGCTGTCAAACTTAATCTAGCTATCATTTTTCTTTTCCCTAATTGTGTTTCTGTATGTCTTTCAGGAATAATTACTGGTGAATCTCTAGAATATGATAAAAATGAAGTTGATAGCATACTTGAGGGAAAGGAATTCCACTTTTTTTTTTTTGATAAATAAAAGATTTAAGTCCAGCATGAATTATTCAATTCAATTGCTTTAATTCAATGGGATTATTTGGGATTTTTTTTTTAGCTCTAAGAGTTGCTGCGTCTTTTTTGACCTGAGATCAGAGGGGACACCAACTCATATTTGTCAGTAGTATATTTTAAATCACTTATTCTTACCAGATGGAGTTCAAGTGCTCTAAGGTACATGGTGTGACTCTTGGGGCTGTTCTGTGCAGGACCAGGGACTGGACTTTGATGATCCCTGTGGGCCGCTTAAGACTCAGGATGTTCTGTGATTGCAGGAATGCTAGCCGTATGATTTAAATTCAGCATGTAACTTTTTTGAAGCCTTGAGTTCTCAGTAATTTGTAAAATCCAACTTTATATGAGTAAGAATTACAGGGCCAGGCTCAGAAAGCTGGGACATTATTTTTAGACAGCATCAGTTGCTAAAGAATAACTTGAAAAAAGTAGCACCTTGCCATTGTTTCTGATAGATATTACCAACCTTGCTCATGGGTCACATGGGGCATTTTGAAATATTTTTTGCTCTCTTCCAAACATGCCAGAAGCTCCAATTTACCTTGCAAAGGCTGAAACTGGATGCAAAATAGATTTAGTAGTGTCACCCTAGAAAGTAAGGAGAGGAAAAAAGGTTCACAAGGCTGAAAGGATTATTAGAATTCTATTGCAGCCATTTTTAACTATTCAGAGGAAATTTGGAAATCTTGTGCTAGCCAAAGGAGGTCTTGAGACAGAGGTGCTGCTATTGGCTCATCGTGTGGTGCAGGGGCACATGCTCACTCAGGGTGAAACACTAGCCTTTCCCAGCCTCAATCAAATTAAGAACATCAGCTTTGATCTCCCCACCCACACGAGTGAGTCTACATCCAACTGCTTATGCTGTGTGCAAATAAATACCTATAGGGTTATATACATTTAAATTTATTACATTTCTCTGCAATGTGAAGTGTATCAGAAATGCTGGGATAAGCATGTTTCCTTTTTTCTTTTCTCTTTCTTTTTCCCCTTGGCAGAAACAATTTGATTGTAATTTTGTGGCGTTTGGCCCCTGACACAACTAATTTCAGTGAATCATCCTTGACTGTTTTCTTTCTCTGAAGAGATGCCCAGTTATATGCAAAATACTTTAAAACTATGGCAGCTTTTTGAATTTCAAATCACGTAACGTCAAATCACCAATGACTTAAATTTAAATTTTAGAGGCATATGTAGAAAGCAGGAGGACATGTAACTGAATGAGCATGCTTCTTGTTCGGCAAGGTTTTATTCAGGCTCCTTCTAAATGACACCTTTAGTAGTACCTCAAATTCAAAATTTAGAATAGAGGAGAATGGGTTGGTAATATAAAAACAGCCATGCAGAACAGAACATTATTGAAAAATCAGACTGATTTGGGAATTTTTTTTTATATTCCTGTTTTGACAGGAATAATTTGTTCTAGGTTTCTTAACAGCAAGTTTTCCTAGTCTTGCTCTGGACTCATGAAAACTGCCTTGAAAATTTACTTTTGTCCATAGTAATTAAGATGTTAATGTGTAATGAGTACTTGGTAATCATGGTGATACTACATCGATATGTACTATTTTAAGTTCCACTCCTTGCTGCTTTCTTAATCTCTTTCTCTCTGTGTGTATGATTGACTATATTACTTACACATTTTTTAGCAGTGTGAGAATTAATGCCTATTTGCCCTCATAAATGGGAGCTGCTTTCTTTGAAAGATTTAACAGCAGATGGCCAGTTAGACACTGAATTGTGCAGCTGGATTAGGCAATGCTGTCACCATCCAACTATAACATACTGGCTTTGTAGACAGTGGAAGAACTAGGAAGAATAGATTTTGCCTTAGGAAATATACACTGGGTGGTTTTTTCCACAGATGAAACAGTACGCTAATTTGGCATACTTGGGACTGTGGCCAATGCATTCCATTAAAGGGAATTTGTTGTGATACACACCAATACAGTAACAATTTGAAGAATTTGAGAGGTCAAGGACTGTCTGAGCCTTTAGTATAATATTTCATGGAAATCAAATTGATTTTATGAATAAGGAAGACCTTCATTGTAATGTTCGCTGTTTAAGTTACAATTCCAGAAGGATTCATGTGATTGAAATACTAAATTCCATCTGGGAATTGAAATTTCTGAAGTCTATAACTAGGAGTTACAGTACTCTGACAGCCTCATGGTGGGTCACCCAGCGTAGTTCTGACATTGTAATCACACACAGCCTTTTCACTAGCACCATGTAGCAGGAAAGTTAGAGACTCTCTAACTTGACACGGCTGGAGAAGAGTCTCGGCTAGCTCAGTTCCCATCTCCAGCTTCCGTGCCAAGCGGGGCTGCTCCCGGGTCAGCCAGCGGCCCAGGCAGCAGTAAAGCATGATGCTTTGGATTCTCTGCGGTCGCTGGTGTTGCCGTGCCTGGGTTTTGGATTAAAAGACTCAGGGTAGGCTCATTCCTGGTCCAGTTCTCAGAGACCTGTCGCCGTCCACTGTGCGCTGGTGCTGTGACAAGCTGGGGACTCCCCTGGGCTCTGGCGCTTTGGACAGTCACCTATGGCCAACGCTGGAAAAAGGAATGAGACGGTTTCTTGTCCAGAAGATCCGAGAGTCCGTTTATTAACAAGAACAAAAATTATACACCGAAGCCTAGCAGAAACACAAAGCAGCCCTCGGATACAACGCAGGGACAAGAACACTAACAAGAGTGGGATGGCAGGTTTTATAGGGTACATCCAGGGCGGAGTTTAGGGTCAGGGTCCAATTACAAGAGGAGCAGGGACTGCAAAAGGGTGGGCTGACTAAGGAAAGGGAACTGAGGGGTCCAGACGGACAGGACTGCACCCCACATCTCCGCCTCTTGGGGCGGAGGCAGTCTGCCACAGAGACCCTTCATTACCCCAAGCTTGGGGGATGAGAAAAAGAGGGAGAGACACCTCACAGCTACTTAAATAACCCAGGGAAAAGGGGGTCGGGCCCACAGGTGATTGGTGGGGGTCTCAACGGCCAAGAGGCAGGGTCAGGGAGAGACAGAACCAAGGGAAGGAGAGGATGCTATTTGGATGGAACCAGGTAAGGAGAAGGAAAAGGAGAGGGGGAACAGGAATTGTCCACGAGGATAAAAAAAGCCCACCATAACATTAACCAGCTGTGGCAGACTGCCTCTGCCCCAAGAGGCGGAGATGTGGGGTGCAGTCCTGTTGGATTGGACCCCTAAGTTTCCTTTCCTTAGCCCACCCTTTTGCAGTCCCTGCTCCTCTTGTAATTGGACCCTGACCCTAAACTCCGCCCTGGATGTACCCTATAAAACCTGCCATCCCACTCTTGTTAGTGTTCTTGTCCCTGCGTTGTATCCGAGGGCTGCTTTGTGTTTCTGCTAGGCTTCGGTGTATAATTTTTGTTCTTGTTAATAAACGGACTCTCGGATCTTCTGGACAAGAACCCGTCTCGTTCCTTTTTCCGACGTTGGCCACAGGTGACTGTTTGAAGCACCAGAGCCCGGGGAATCCCCAGCATGTCGCTGCACCAGCGCAAAGCGACAACCAGCCTCTTTCTGCTGAAATATGAGTTTTCTTTGCATTTTGGTAGGGCTTGTATGATCAGGTGATCTGAAAAAGGTTATCAGACAAGATGAACCCCGCATCTGATTTAGCGTTTCAATCCCTGTGTTTCTACAGTTAGTTGCCATGGGAAATCATAGTTAGAGCATAGTCCAATACCAGGAGGGAGACAAGCCAAGAATTTTACAGTTTTCTTCAAAATGAAAAATGTGTTAAAAGTCATATTGGTTATTTTAAGCCCGTCTCCCACAGCAGTGTTGTTCAGCACTATGACTCCTCCTCGTCTGTAGTACGCCTGGCAGGTGAGAAACAAAGACATTGATCTGCTATTGACTAAATATACTGGAAAATACTTTGTACTAACCATTTGAATAGGAAATGGAAGAGTGCTCTAAAATAACATTTGCTACCATGCTTCATGATATTACCATAGAAACTAAGAGTTTAGTCTGAATGCTTTGCTTTTGTATTTGTATTTTCACACAGAAAAGGGACATGCTACTGGTCTTAAATGACAGAACTGATCATTAATTTTGCATTTTTAAAAGTCTCACTAACCAGAGCACATATGCAAAAAGATAGGCATCAAACAAAGAACAGGTCAGTTTAAAATGACAGAAAACTATTATTCAATATACCATTATAATGGTTTATTTAAGTCTATGTTTTAAAATGGAATTATCTTGCAGAGCCTTTAAAAGTCTAACTAAAGAAAAAAGTGTCTAGATAGCAGCTTTCAATAATATGTTGAAGCACACATCTATTTATGTCCTTTCAAAAACAGCTTGAGTTGGCAGGAAAACTGTTTCAAGACTGTGATTTGATAGCACTAGTAAAATGCACTTGTGATGTTCAGAGAGCTCTTTAAGTATTATGAAATGTAATGGCAATGCATTGGCTGCTTTAGTAATGGTGATGGGAGGATGATGCCATGAAGATATAATATACAACTAAGAGACTTTGAACTAAGAGACTTCTCTCTGGTGGACATATCTGAAGATGTATGTGTTATGCTATGGTTTCTGTGTCACATCTCCAGCACCACAGTAAAGCTACCTGTCAGCTAATCCCAGTATGTTTCATATCCAAACCGTGTTAATAGCTTAAAATTATGATTCAGATAGTCACACTGGTTTTAGTAATTAATAGTGTTGGTAAAACTGACAGTAGACTTAAATGGTACACAATTCCTATGATTTTAATTAGGATAGTACTTCCCTCCATCCTGTGCGGGTCCAGAGAACTACAGTGGGAGAGGACTAAGGGTTTAAGTCTCATTTTGCTCCTTGTGAAAACAGTGTGATACAAAATGTTCATGGAGGTTTGCTTGTCCCTTTACACCGTGACTCCACTAGGAGTGTGACACAGCAGTGGATTTTAGGAAGCAAAATATGGGTGAGCCCAGTGCAGAATGGAGAAGGAAGCAAACAATACGGAATGGTTGTGCTGAGTCTTAAATAAGTAAAAAATAAGTACCTGTCCCTGCATCAGAAGCAATTCTCTTTCTGAAGCAAAGAGAAATTCCATCACAATGATGCAGCTTCTTGACTCGTAAAGTTAGAGTGATTAGACATACATGAAACATGAAACTGGAATGGTCTCTGTGATGATCCCTGAACTGCTAAAGCTGATACAGAGCAGCAGCAATTTATACATTGTCAGGAGGAGTGTTGGCCTGTCTCAGCTGAAGTACTCAAGCTCTTGATTTGTACACATGAAATTAATTTTAAAGCTTTACTCAATGTTCCCATGATTCTTTTCTTTCTTTTTTTTTTAGTGTGTGTTTCATTAAATCCACCAGGTATGATTACCACACAGTTAAAATAAGCTTTTCCTAATGAAATGCATGAATTTGTATCTTTAACAGTCATATTGCTTGATTTAAAACTGACATTAAGTACATTTAAAAATGCCTTTATAGAATGCAGCTAGCATAGATAGCACAGATGTTGCCATCAGTGTAAAACACTGTAATAAGTTTAATAGATTAGCAGGAAAAAAACCTACAGCAAGTGAGTAATAACAGATAACAGCTTTGAAAAACTAACTGCCGTAGGTTAAAATCTTTGGAAATATTATCATTTGTAGCACTGCTGAGTATTAGTGCAGCCCCATATATATCCCTTTAGGGCTCTTTAATGGTACAACAGTGCAGCATGGAATAGTAATGAAAAATGTATGTAATTTCAAAAAAAGATGTGGATAATATTAATTCATTACTGGTCAAACTTTTCTGGATGTTAGAGAAGTGAGTCAACTCTAAGTGCTTGTTTCAGACTAGATTTCAGACTAGAAGTAAGAAAAGACATTTGCCTTCCAGGTACTTAATGATTCCATTAGACAATGATGGATTTTTTGTATTATAGAGATTCTTAGAAGATGAAGAATACTGATTGCTTCCCTTCTCTAATATAGCAATAGTTCATGTCTCAGAACTAGTTTTTTTGTCAAAGTGAATAATATTTTAATATGTTTAGAGATGGCCTCATTCTTCTTGGTGGAAAAATGAAATTACTTTTGACATGAGGGTGTTTTTTTATCTATTCCTTGAGTAGCATCAATATCACATAATTTTGATGGCATGCTCAGGTGTGACTTCTGAGTACAAAATGCAAGAGAAAAAATGTCCCGAATGCATCACAGTTTAAGTTCTTTCTCTGTAAATAGTAGTTGTGTGTTAGAGCAAATGTATTTGGGTTTTCTATGGAATGGAATACTAAACTAAACCAAAGGTCTCTATCAGAATGTTCTCTTAATTAACACAAAATTTAAAAAAGAATAAATCTCTAAATTAGAATTTAAAATTTTTTTTTTCTTTAGCATTAAAATGTTTACTACTTTATCACACAACAGTTTTATTTCTAAGCCTGACCTCAGTGAACAATGATAATATGTAAGGGAAGTTCTGAATGAGAGTAAGACTCTACCCACTTTAAAGATAATTTATAGTCTGATTTATCTTTATGATAAGTGGCTGGTCACTTTTTTTTTTTAATTCATGTACATAAATACAATTTTTTTTCATCTTCTTAATAATATTATGACTGATACCAATCAGTTTTAGTGCTCTCTCTAATATTATTACAGTCTTTTCATTCTCTGTTTTTCATCATGACATTTAAGTTTAAAATAAGTGTTAGAAAGGCATCCTCCATCTGGGAACATATAATTTATTACAGGATCAAATGCCAGTGATCCAGTTTTACATATCTGCCATTCCCAAAGGGAAAATTAACTTGGACTCAAACTGCTTCTGTTCTTTTTGAATTAGGGAGGAAAATTTAATCTGAGTTCTAGAAAAAGTAAAAACAATTGTGGACAAATCTCTACATTTTACACGCAAACAGAATTTATCAGTTGGAGTGTTAAAAGAGAATAATTAAAGAGCTCAGTTTCAGGAACATAGAGATTTTTCAGGGACATGGTGGTGTTACCTAGCCCGGGGTGTTTTGTTTATGACAAAGTATCTGTGTATTTCCAGGCTCTCAGGTTGATTACAACAGTTGGTATAGAAGGGTGACTGTCTGAAGAAAGGAAATAGGATATGCTGTAAGAAAATCTGCTTGGGTATCTACCATAGGGATTTAGCAGGCATCATGTCTGTCCAATAACTTAGCTCTTCACCTCTCTGGGTTTGCTGGCTTAGCTCCTCCCTTTACATTCCATACTCCCTCCAAGTGCAAAAAATTTACCAGAAACCTGAGGAATGTTTTGTCTTCTTGGCTTTCTTCTGCTACAGCAGTTCATGCTAATATTTGCATCATTTAGAGTGCTGGCAGCTGAAATGGTACAAAAGCAGGGAATTGACTTAAAAATCAGGGATTAGTACATTATCTTGCTGTCAAAAGTAAATCCTGAACTCAGTGGCATAGAGTAATACTGAACGAACACTGAACACCTAGAACCCCAAAGAAACTTTAGTGCAAGAGTATCATGTCCCTTGTTTAGGCATTTGTTCTGTGAGCAGACTCTGTCGTGTCGCCTCCCTGTGCACTGTGAGGAATATGAGAGTCTGACAGAACCATGCAAGACAGAGAATCAGCTGAAAAACACTGTAACCGGCCAGTAGGAAATGGTGAGGACAGGGACATGTCTGCCTCTCTCTGGGGTTTGGGCATCTTACACAATGCTTTTTGGCAATTCTTTCCTTTGCTGGGATTGCCAGTACTAAGCCTCCTGTTTGCTTTAAGAAGTGAGTCAATAAGAGAAAGCAAGCAGGCAGAGTTCTTGATGCTTTCATCCCTTTTCTTTTACACAAAGTTATATTAGGTGAAAAAAAAAAATCCTAAATAATTCTGTGAAATGCCTAGTTTATGCCTTTTTTAAAAATACAAGTCTCATTGTTCTAGAAGGAAGGGTGTTTGTCTAAGTCCAGAGTCCTTTTCAGGTAGCTGTTCCTGGACCCCTGCTTTTGGGTAACTGCAGTATCATTGCTCAACCTGACTTCTGCTTTGTCAGCCTTGCAGAGCTGAGCTGGCATCCTGTTTGCATTTTTCATAACTTCAGTTTGCCTAAGCTACACCCTTTATCTACTTCTCCAAGGCTGTGCTGTTCTACTGTCCTTATCACAGTAAGGGGCTCTTCTGTTCTCCTGTCCTTATCGTCATAACTCAGAGGCTTCTCCAGTTCAGTGCAGGCAAGTAATAAATGGTGTAAGCACCACATCCAGCAGACACATCAATCAATGAAACCCATTTTGAAATGTATTCAGTGCCATAGCAAAGAAAGCAGTTGACCTACTAAATAATCAAAACAAACAAACAAAATAAATAAATAAGAGAGAAGGAAAAAAAAACTTTGGAGGCAATCTGTGTTTTTACAAAAACAAGGAATAACGAGTAGGAAAAGGGACTGTCCAAGAAAATCACAATGGGAAAGATTCTTGTCTACACTTCTCTATTCAGTGAATCTGAAAATTCAGCAAACCTGATGTAAATCTGAGATCATTATACTGAAGTAGTGCTTCAGAGGAGAAACTAGTCTGGAAAGAAAGAACCCAAGACTGAATTCCTACAAAGCACTTTTTTTATTATGAATGTTCTTTATCAGTGTAACTAGGGAAGTATGCAATCAGGATAAAAGCACAGAAAATGTAAAACTGTATAAGACAAAAAAGAAGCTAAGCACTCATACTAGAAAAGGCTTTGAAATTATTAACATAATATTGGACCATATCCCTGCACCTGTAATTAGTTGGGGTGACATCATGCTGCACTGTAATGGTGGTGGGAATCAGGGTAAGAAAGATTTGTGTTTATTTCTATTTAGCCAGATGGGATTATCCATTAATCCATTGGATTCTCATGATAATTACAAGATGGTTTGAGACATTGCAGCTTCTAGTGTTTTGCCGGTTGAAACAGGCAAGACTTTTGCTATTTTGTTAGACTTCTGTAATGCTTAGAGTAACTCCCTTCCCTCCATTTTCTGCAAAAATGTAAGTAAATTCCTGTCGAACAACCTGAATAATTTATGTCTGCAATTGTTGTTTAGAGCTTCAGATACTTGACATTGCATTCTGTGGCAGCAGTTTTTCTTACTTATCTACGTATTTATCTTACCTATCTAGAAGATAGTTAAGATCCCTTACACAATAGTGTCCTAGGGTTTGATTTTAAAATCTTTCAATCATTCATATTACTGCCTTGATTCATTAGAATGTTTAACTGGAATAGCTAATTTGTATAGGTTTATAAAATATTATCTGCCATTCTCCAATGACTCTTTTCCAGTGTGAAAAGTATATTTTAAAAAGACTGAATTGTCTTGTACTTCTCAAGTTTTCCGTGTAGCTTCTCCTCTGCCAGACACACTCTGAAACATGAAACAAGAGAACAACAAATACATGCATTAAGAAGTAGAGTGTAGAGTTTCTAATATGTATCCTAGTCTGAGTGCTTTCTCTCACTGCATTTCTTGCTATGTCGAGGGCACAGCTGCTCTCAGAGTCTGTAGCCAATAGTGTAGTTGTCACCATAATATGCAGCAAGCAGAGAAAATGGGAAATCATTACGTTAGTCTGAAAAAAAAAAAGTGAAAAAGGTGTGTAACACAGACATTTTAAAAATAATTTAAAATCTGACAAAGAGGCAATCAAGTCTGTTAGGATGCTGATACAGTTCAGCTCCACTGAGGATCTGAGTTGCTTTAAGCTGTGCATGTTGAAGCTTGTGACTGACAAACCACTGTATCAAAGAGGCGTACAAACAGGGTATTACAAAAATCCAGACTTGATGTTATAAAAAACATGAATCAAGAGCTCAGCACCCTGTGGAGACAGTAAGCTTTAATCTTAACCCACTACTAAATTCCTGAAATGGTATTAGGTACTTACAGCTCTCAAAGTCTCATCATGTGTACTGACCTGAAAACGGTAACTTTTCCGTTGACATTATTTAAGTTTCCACTTCCTCTACTTCAATTAAGTGATCTCCAAAGTTTCCTTTTTTAATTGATTAGGATTTCTTAGGCTGTCATTCATAACTCATGCAAATTTCTACACTCAGATCAATTCAATTCCTTTTTTCCTTTACCTTTCCAGCAGTAAGATATTTTTAAAATAGAATTGATGATAGTGTTCCAAGGATGTTTTTGTCAAAACAGGGTAAAAGGCCTTTAAAGAAAAATTAGTACCTTTTAGTACCAAGATTGTAGCAGAAGAACAATTCTTCACTTCTTTAACTCATTCCATGATGCCACCTGACTATCACTGACCCAGAGTGTTAAGTGATATTTAACATATTTGGGTCAATGAGGAGGATATAGTTATAGACTTTTAAAGTATCTGTATTCCCTGAAATTGTATCATCTGCTGCCGAGGAAATCCTAAATGGTGTGATTTTTCATGTTGTATTACCAATATTGTTCAACAGAAAGGAAAGAATAAATACATCCTGGAGCATTTTCAATTTCCTATGACATGCCATACTTACGAGAGTGATGCATAGGTTTTTATTGCCTGGTTCCAGACACGAAAATCTAGTATTTCCTCAGCCTTAGATAAAACATAATTCCAATTTTATTTAAAAGGAGAATTTAACACAAAATATAGCAAAGAAAAGACTGAATAAAACTTGAAAAAATTTAAGTGGATACATGGCAGAGGAAAACAATCACAGACAGACAGAAAATGAAAAGAGGTGGCAATAACAAGGAAAAGCAAATTAAAATTCGTATGTTGCTAGCATTTGTAGGGGAGCATCACCCACATGTTCTGGCCTAGAACTAAGGTGTTCTAAACCTTTATAGTGTAGACATGGCCTCAGTGAGGTTAAACTTATATTTCCAATTGACAAACAATTGATAAACAATAGACATCCAAAACAGAAAAGAGGACACATTTCAGTTTTATGTTGTCTTATTATGTAAACCCTTTTCAAGCTAGAAAAGAGTGGAAGGTTTTTTTGGTTGGTTTGTTTTATTAATCTTAGGAGAAGGGGGTCATTTCCACAGTATTTCAGGGTATTTTTTCAGTTTCATTTCTGTTTTAAATACTGGAAGGAATAAATTTTCTTACTTTTTGCAATGCACACCAAACTATATAACTTTGGAAATATTTTTTAGGTGCTGACCAGATGATGAAGAGATAGAAGGCAATCAGACCACTCAGAAGTTAAAGCTGAATTGTATTTCCTTCTACATGACTTGTTCCTCAAAAAGGCACTTTCAGAAGTGCTGGAATGAGAATGCAATGTGTGGGAGACCAGAGTATTCCTCTGGGTCTCCTGGATGGGCAGCAGCCAGGACATGGGGGATGGGCTCCCACGGCCTGCGTGAAAGATAGCATTGGCTTTGACCTAACACCGTGGAGAAGGCTGCCAAGGCTGTCTGAGGATTTGGATGACATGAGGGTTTGATTGGTGTTTTTTTTTATTATATCACTGGGTGTGTAGATATTAGTTTTAGATTTTTCTGTATACTTATTATTAGGCAAACATGGAGGCAGAGCAATGTGATAAAGTCACATTTTCCTGTCTTTCTCTTCCTCTTCCTCTTTGCAAAGGGTGATGGTTTTTTAGGATTGGGTAAAGGTGTGATTTCACTGTGTGACTTGGATTTTAGTTATTGGATTTTAGAGGAAAACAATGTTAACGTAGTTTAGATTATAAAAACCCAGGTGCTGTTCATGGGTAAGGAGAATTCACTTTTCCAGCTGCTTGTGAACACCACTCTGGTGTGACTGAACTTAGAGATAAGACTTCTAAAATAAACATCTTCAAACCGCAACCCGAAGGCTCTCTGATTCCTTCTTCCAAGCACAGGCAGTGAGAAAACAGCCATTTATCACCATTGAGGTAATCTCAGAAGAGATACCTAGGCAGCAATGCTGAAGCCGTAGTTCTGAAGTACAAAAGTGTTTCAAAGATTGCAATAAAAGCCAGAGAAATGAAGCACCACATGAAAAAAACTGCCATAGAATGAAAATGGTATTTTTTTCCTCATTTCCCTCAATATCCCATAGGTTAGGGTATTCTCCTATGAGTTCTCTTTTTAGGAACTTTTACTTATCATGTTCCACCTACCAGGCAAATGTCTTAGGCTCCATATTGCAGTTATTTTTATTTTTGGTATGTGACACCAGTGCTATCAAAGAAGTTGATGCAAAGTTCCCTCTATCATTTGTGCATTTGTGATCCAGTGTGAGGCACAGTGGCCAGGATGTCACGGATGTGAGTTACAGTCTGAGAGGAACAACTGGAATCAGCAATATCTGTTTACAGCAATAAACTAGTAGATGAATGCTGTAACAGCTTCTATTTGTTTTTCCTTTGTTCCAGACAGGCTGGGTGCTTGGGTGCATCAGAAACCCCAGAGCATACAGATGAGCTGAGGCCTGGGGACTCACTGGGAGGTTCAGTGAGTGCTGAGCACACTGAGGAAAGAGAGGTAAATTTTCTTTTTGGGGAGAGGAGAAATTTAAGTTAATTTCTTCTCCTTGACTCAGACTGTGGTGGAGAAATTAATTTCTGATGGAGGTATTTATAATGAACACACTTTTTCTGTGTTCTGAGGATGTCCAAACAGTGTAACAAACAATTTAATATTCAGCAATAATATGCTTTCAGTTTTTTGTCATCTTACAATTGGGAGCACTGACATCAGAATTCAAACAGTATATATTTAAATGCTGCTGAACATGGTGAGAGGTATTTTTACAGTATTGCTTGAGTTACATGGATCTGATTATTCTCCTGGAGAATTTTCTTTAAAACTAAATAGTGTCTGTGCCTTGCAAAAAAAATCCCAAAAAAACCAAAACCAAACAAACAAAAACAAAAAAAAACCCCACCAAACAAATTGCTAAATAAGTACACATTTATTCCATGTGGTTACTGCCTTTGCTGCATATCTGTCAGATAAATAAATACACAAACAATTTACTGAGTTAAGAAGGCTTATCCCTAAATAAGGAAAATGATTGTTAGTGTTATTTCCAACCAGATTATTATAGTACATTTATTCTTAACTACCCTCTGTTGTAGATTTCATTATGCTGCCAGCTAGAAATGACAGCCTGACAGCTCTGTTGTTTCTCTGGGTCAGTTTTATCTCAGTTGCTGAATACTCAAACCTCATTAACTTGTTGCCAGGCCTCCAGAACTGCAGGGATTGATGTCTGCAAATATAACCCATTTAGTAACAAGTAGTTTTGCATTAATTTTATTTTTCTGATGGGTTTAAGGGGGAAAAAACACATCTGAACATTGGAAAAAGGGGCTATTGGTCTGGGCACTTCAGTGAGTACTTAAATCAGTAATATTTGAGTAATTTATCACATATAACAGATTTTTATTTTGCTAAAGAAACTGAATACAATTTCAAGTCACTGAAAAACTTTGGCCTATATCTAGTGTATTCTATTTTTTGTTGTTTTACTGTAGAGCAGTGGATTATTAGAATCTCTTCTGTTACTAAGCCAGCCTCACATGCGTATCAGTAAAGATCCAACCTGGCAACAAAGTGTTCTGCAGTGGAGTGAGCACCTGTGCCCAAAGAAATCTGTGTTTATATTCAAGGGGATCCTGATTATTATTCTATATTCTTTTGCAACTGCTCGTAAAAGTAAAAGTCAAGTCAGAGTTAAATTTTTATATAGCAATCTAAAGTAGTTGAAATTGAAAATGTATCCATGGCTGGCAAAGGAGGAATGTGGCTGTGCTTTGTGTGCCTTACCATATCAACAGAAGGAGGAAGTGGCAAACTTCCAATAAAAGCTCTAAGGTGAGACATATCAACAGATTTAGCAAGAGTAACCATGCAGCACAAAATAATCATTGAGATGACTCCTCCCCTTTCTCCATGGATGTATTTATCTCTCCAGTGCCTATTGCACAGCATATAAAGAAGAAATACCGAAGACATTTTCCCTTTGAATATTATCTGTAATTAAAGCAATTACTTAAAAAGAAACTAGGTTTTAACTGTGAGGCCTGAGAATAGGCTAAGCATTTCTTAAATTTTAATTGTCAGTTTGAATACAATGTAGTTTGATGATGTGCAAAATTACTAGGTGTTTTTCTCCATTAGCATCATATTATCTAGTGAAAAGCAGGACCATGAATGACATCATGAATGACATTGTAACTAGCCAGTATCAGAAGCTTACTTTTGGTTAATTTAATACATTAAAAAAATGTTAATTTAAAAAAAAAAGGGAGGGAAAGTCTTTATACTGAAACTCTTAAACTTGTGTTTTGACCATTTTAATTACTATGGACTAGGAGTCTTCTCCCTAAGTCACAAAAACTACAAGAAGAATGACAGATAATGCTATTCAAGAAGAAATTGTGGGGAAGTGGGAGCTGTGTGTCTCCTTACCTGCAGTTTCTTTCCCAGTCAGGACTGAGGCATCTTGGCAGGACAGTAAAAGAAAGCTCCAACCTTTTACTGCTGAAATGTGCTTGCCGGTGGCTATGAACAGTACATCAGCTGTCAAGGCTGTGAATCCAGCGTTTTTTCACATTGTAAAGGGAACAACCACATTCACATTTTGTTTCCAAGGTAATGCGTGTAAAAAGTATCAAAGACTTCCACTAAGCAAATCAAGGTATTCTTGTACTATGTAAGTGGTTTAGGTAAGTAATCCTAAACCTTTTCCTGACATTCAAAAAAATTCTGTAAGTCTGTAGTCTCAGAAGTTCAGGTTTCTGCTCTGCTTGAGCTCTACAAGTTAAAATCACTGGGGGTAGCATAGACATTGCACTAAAGCAGAAGTTACAGTGCTGAGCAGCACTGACTGCCCCAGGCTGCTTGATGCATGTACAGCAGCTCAGACTTGATTTCTGTTTTCATTATCTTTTGACCTTCTGAATGAAATGGAGTTTTGATAGTGAGAAATCTTTATCTTTGACCTAATCCTGCTTCATGTCTTTAGAGTAGAGTTAGCACCAAATAATGTATACACACAGAAGGGTCAGAGCTTCCCAGCTTAGTCTGTGTCTGATTACAGTGTAATCATTCTTGGTGGCAATAGCTACTTCTTTATTTATGTAGGTGTTTGGCTCAATAAATGGCACTGCTGTCTTGTAGAAAGAGTCTTCAATGTTTTGTAACAATTATAAACATAACTTTATAGGTGATTCATAAGCATTCTCAATCCCATGGAGCACACATAGGTACTGTAGCACAGATTGTTGAAATGACAATTTTTGGAAATGACTGCCTAATATTAAACAATTAAGGGTCTGATTTTTCAGGTGAGCTGAATATCTGCAGCTTTTGCTGAATAGCAAAATATCTGGATTTGACTGGCACTATCCAGGAAAGCCACACTCATTGAAATACCTCATTTCTTCAGGACTGTGTGCATTTTCAGAGTACTTCTTATGGCATGCAGGCAGAGCTGACAGCTTTCTTATACAAAAAGATTTGTCATTAAGATTTTAATTTTAATTATCTTTTTCTTAATACCTTTTTTGTAAATATATCCCAAGAATAAAGGTTGAAATACCTTGATAAATATATATAGTAAAAGGCATAGACACAGCAGGACATAAAGACATATGGCAATATGGACAAAGAAACTTTCTTGACAAAAGAAATAAATGGCATGTGTAGTTTGAACACCTGAGTAGGAGCAGTTTAGATGAAGAAGAAAGATAGGCAAATTAAAACCTAAAAAATCACTGAAAATTGGTACAGACCTCCCAGGCAAGATTTGAAAAGAAAAGAAAGATAAGGAAAGCCTATAAAAAGGATAGATCATTAATCATTGGAAATTCAATTAGTTTATATTGACTGGTTGGAAATTATGGACTTGATAAAGGGTACTCTTTCTGGAGGACAGGACTCTGTTCTGAAAGATTTTGCAGGCTGCTCAGTAAAAGTACAGGCTATTTTGTACTTGCTCCTCATGTTGCTGGAAAACAAGACAAGGATGATAAATAAGATAAAAGTTGAGAGTCATGTGTAGTCTAGTAATCTCAATGTCATCCGAACTTCAAATGCCCTTGAGGGTATCTCAAAATCACTGGACTTTAAAATAGAAATAAATAAAAACAGAGAGAGAATGTGGAAGGAGTGGGGAAAAAAAGTTGATTAAAATCAATTTGGGGTTTGGAAATTTAGTGTGAAAAAGTAGCTAGATAGCACAGAAACAGCCCTGGGAGCTGGCCCTCAAGAGACCTTGTTTAATGAGAAATGACTGGATTTTTGTTCTCCTGGATGGTGTAGTTTGGAAATAATTTTTTGTAGTCTCTTGGGAAATATACCAGTCAAACAATTGTTTTTCATGAAAGCCTTGTCTATTGCTTCAGAAGGCACTGTTTACTTACACTGATTCTTTAAATGAGACATTTCAGTGTGAAGGGGAGAGATTACAATAAAGACTGAAATACTTCTAGAAAAACATGGAAAATACTTCTAGAAAAACAGGGGAGGAAAAGTGCATTCACTGAAAATATTAATGACTTTGCAGATCTTCCTGTTAGAATAGGATTAATTTTATCCTCCCAGAAATACCACTTATCTTGACTTATGAAAAATCAGCATGTTGAGAAGAGTCAAGTAGCAAGGTATGCATATCATATGGAAGTCAAGAGAGTGTTCTGTTAAAATAAAATGGTATCATAATTTCATAGGACAGGTAAGGCTGATGTTTATCAGGGCTTGTCTAGATTAAAAGCAGTACTTGCTGTGAGT
This sequence comes from Alaudala cheleensis, assembly GCA_013398995.1. Classification (NCBI taxonomy): domain Eukaryota; kingdom Metazoa; phylum Chordata; class Aves; order Passeriformes; family Alaudidae; genus Alaudala; species Alaudala cheleensis. Next base: position 402,069 of record VWYE01016210.1, read on the forward strand.
TTTTTTTTTCTTTAGCTTTATTGCTCTGGTCTTCAGTGATCTTAGTAAGAGATACACCTTAGGGTATGTGCAATCTGCCAGACTGCAGGTAATGGAGTCAAAATTTTCTTTCTTCTCTCAGAACTACAAAGCAGAGACATCCTGTGTTCCACCTTTAATAAGAATACTTCCTAGTGTTCTGAACTGTGTGCAACCAGTAGCTCAGTGGTTAAAGCACTTTCATGAACCATTGGAAAATTCTGCTCAATTTCAGTAGTGATGAAGGAAATTAAGGCCTCTTTTCCTGAGTGAGTGAATACTTGTATTGCTGGGCTATTGATTAGAAATATCAGGGATTAATTCCTGGAAATTAAAGAAATTCTATGGAAGTGGCTTTTTCCTCCTTGCAAAGTGTTTGAGGTGAAAATGAATTTTAAAGTATTTTATAGAACATGTATTTTTCCTAGTAATGGCTTATGTTTGGGGAACGATACATAGTACTTTATTAAAATCAATTGTCCTGACATCCATGCACACACTACCCACTTCTTTATATGAAGAGTAGGCTTGGGGGTGGGTGTAGCTGTGATTCAGGGGGCAAAACACCTTCCCCCAGGGCTCTGTGTGTCCCAGGCAGCCACAGGTGGATCAGTAAAGAATGTGAGATGGGCCCGGCTTGCAGCTCTGAGAACTGTTTGTTATAAAAACACAACATAAAACACAGCCTATCTCGAAGACAGAACAGAGGCTAGGGCCTAAGAATCTCTGAAAGAAAATCAAAGAAAAAAGTCTCCCCCTCAGGGCACAGCAGCAGGTTTTTTTTTGGGGGGGGGGGGATGTTCAGGGTACGGATCCAATAGAGAAAGGGGGACAAGGCAGGGATTACGAAACTGAAACCAATAAGGGAGCACCAGAGGGACCTAAACAACTAATGAGGCATCAAATATTGGGAGGATTGATAGGGAACAGTCTGGTAGATGGGGTGGGGTAAGAGAATGATTGACAACTAAGCCAGTACCAACAGTACAGGGAAGGAGGGGGCTGTAAAACTTCGGATCAAATTATTAGCATAGGGGACAGCAGAAGAAACCATTTAACATAAAAACACACTGCAACAGCAGAGTGTAATTGTTTCTTTCATAAACCAAAAGCTTCCTGCAGTGAGCCATTTTCTCATTTCAGAATTCTTCCTGGAACTTTGGCCTCAGTCTATGGTGACATCTGAGGAGTTTCACATTGCAAATTACATCAGCTTCCTATTCAGTGTTTAGCAGGACATTAATCTGACCCATATCTCAAGATGTTTGCTTTTTCAGCTTTCTTTAAAGAAATTTGACAAGACAATTCTAACTCAGAGGCTCAGGGCTCAGGGAACAAATAGTGAATCTTATTTCCTTAAGGTAAACTGGTGGTTAAAGAGGCATAAATTTCAATTAGAAATTCAGACAAAATGACTGAGATATTCTGAATAACACAATGTTTTAGTTTTCGTGGATAGTGAACAATCTATCCTAAAATCTTTTTCTGGAGCTTGCAGCATAAAATCTGAAAAAGCATCTTGGATTTTCCAATCTTGATGCTGAAGTCTTTGCTAGAAAAGAAATTTATGTAGTTTTCAGTGTCTAAGCCTGCAAAAACAGAAAGAAAGAAAGAAAGAAAAGAACAAATTGAACTGTTAGGTCCAAGAAATTTTTCACTGATTTTGATTCTGGTTAATATCATGACAATTTTATGACCATTTATCAGACCTAAATTAATTTTGCAAATTAACCTGTGGCACTACAGAATGTGGATTATCGTAATTATGGAAATGTGGTTTCTATTACTATTCCATTATTATACCATCCTATTTATGACTGTATGGTAATATTTGCAGGGTATGATTTTCACTGATATTATCACGCCTCAAACTGCTCATTCTGTTGCACATTATTTCATAGAAGCTGTTAGGTGCACCTGCTTAGAATGTATACTGCAAAGTTAAATAATATTTCAAAAAAAGATTAAAAATTAAGAATGTCTTGGGAATTAATAATAGTGTCTAGATGCAATGGTGATAGGCCTCTCAAAAAGGCTTCTATCATAATGGTGAATTTTGGTGGAAGATATTATTAATGTTTCCCACTGTTTGTCATGGAAAATTAATTATTTAATTTGGGTAAACTAATTAAGTTCATTTTCGAAGATTAACTCTTCAGTAAAACCTTCCTCAGTGCCTTCTGCTTTCTCTTGCATAGCTTGAACCCAAATCTGTGCAATTTTTCCTAGGCAGGGCATGCCCACACAGATGAATTAAATTCTTTGCAGTTCTACTGGACAGTGATTACTGGAAACAGTAGACAATAATAACTACTAAGCAGCAATGTTCTAGTGCAGCACTGTGGTGTGTGCACAAATTATGGTTTCTGGGACAGTAAGAAAGAGTTTGATGTATTTTGGCTTAGCCCAAGACTGTGATCATGAAATAAAAATGTCACAGAGCTTTAGCTGCTGCAATATCAGCCAGTGCTTTGCAGATTTGTTCAAGTTCTGGCTTTTCTGATTTGAACAGATTCCATGCTTTACTCAGTTCACCTCAAAACTGTTCATTTTTTTGTACTCTTTAGTAGCCACTGAAGGTTCCTCAGCCTGAATTATTTTGCTGTGAAATGTCCCAGGTTCACTAAATGTTGCCTGTAACAGCTCAAAAAGCCAGAATTGTTGTCACGTCAAGAGCTGTTATGAGTGTTTGTTTTAAAGGGACATTATGGCTTCTCAAAAACCTCGCACAGAAGCAGCAAGAACTCCATTTGTATCTGTGGGCAAGGCATGATAGTGATTTAGAGAACCTAAATTTGATCAAGTAGTCCCTGGCACCAGAGGAATGCCAGTCATTTCTCGCAGCAGGCAATTAATATGCATGAGTCTAGAATCCTCTCTGGGTTTGTGTGATAAAACACCATGAAGATGATTGGACTGCTTTTCCCTTGCAAAGTGTAGCTTCCCTTTGATTCTGGGGAAAGTCCTAACTCTGATTATAAGGTCCTGCACAAATCCTCAAGGGAAGTAAGTAGAGGTCCCTGTGTGTTGTGTCTGTCATAATTTTCTTATAACGACTCTATTATGGATAATTCCCTGGAAGTCAGCTGTAAAGCTCAGCAGGTCCCCTTCTGATATCCTTCACATTTGGATAATTAACTGAGCTGTTTGAACAACAGAAACATTATCATGTTCAGCAGTGGGAGTCTCGCAGCTGATCAGCTTTACCTTCATCAGCACTTGTCATTTTAACACTTGAAGGGTAATGTTTCAGGATGAATATAATCTTCAGCAGGAAAAGAAAAGATTTTAAATGTACAGGAAAATAAGGGCTTCAATAAATTTGTTATGCAGACTGTAATACTCCTTGTGTGGCATTGCTGATGTACTCTGTGCTGCTGCCTTAAGAAGGATTTAGTCAGCCTTGTATCTCCACAAAACAGGCTTTGCTCCATTGCAATGGAAAAACAAGTAAAGAATCCTCACAAACACATCTCTGACATCCTGAGAAATGGCAAACAGGAAACCTTCCTGCTGATCACAGCAGTCTTACCCAGACAAAACTTAATTTGTTTAGAAACAGTAAAATTAAATAGCTTCTTATTTTTTCTCCAATTCTTTTAATAGTTAAAAATTACCCAACTACCAAGCCTCTCTGCATAGCTCAAACAAGCAGTTGTTGATTTCTACTGAAATTCAGGTCAATAGGACACTGAAATATGATCCAAATTGACATTTATTCATTATCCTACTGCCACAAAATTCTTTGTAATTAAGAGTGGTTCGTAAATCATGGTGCACTTCTTACTGGCCCGAAAGGTTGTTGCAGTAGAAAATTACTAATTGCAATGAGATGTTCTTTAGAGATGGCTAAACGTACCTGGAATAAGAAATATATTTTAAAATATAGCAAAAGCAACATGTGTACAGTGGTTAGGACTGTCCACATTTATTGAAGCAATGTAATCTAACTTTAATGACCTACAGTTCAAGTACCAAAATAATCTTCAAAAGTTTATTCATGTTCTTAAGTTTCTGGATGCATAGAGGCCTAAAAAAAATAAATATAAACTGACAGAATACTGTAAGTTTAAAAAAAGAAAATTCTTTATACTGAGATAATTATATCCTGGTTAAAAACATTTCCATTGATGAGTTTGTAAGAATGGGCATTGATTCCCATGAGGTTCATAGTGATGGGGTTACAATGCACTACATTAAGTGAGGTTGGTGTTTGCCTTCTGAAGAGAATTGTTCAGCATTTTCTTCCTTCCCCCCATGACCCCCACAGCTCGGTAAGAGCAAGCACAACAAATGTGCTATGTCAGAGTGACTGATAGCAGAGAGGCTGTTCTAAGCCATTCTTAGCACAAAATAGGCTGCTTTCTGTGAGATAAGTGGAATTCCTTTTCAGTCAAAGAGGTGCCAGTTCCTCTATATGCTCCTCTGAGATGTGAACTTACTCTTTAACAATACAAGCAGTGTCTAGGCTTGTTAGCACAGCCTCCCATGGTAATATTTCTTTATCCTAACAAAGTAAAAGAATATGTAATATACTAAGTCACTCTACAGCCAGGTTAACTTAAATATTTCATTAAGACAAAGACCATTAAACTGTACCTGCAGTTAGATAAAACAGAACTCAGTGTTAAGCATATCAGGATTTTCTCTGACATCTTTCTTATATTGCTTTACATATTCTTTTGTGATACTTAAGGAATATCTCTTTAAGTTTTACTGATCTCTTTCTTATTAATGCCTTGTGCTAGAATTGTCTCAGTAAAGCACAGCTGTAAAACAAACAAAAAAACCTGATATACTGAAAAAGTTTAATCACCTACTAGAGCTCAGATAAGCCAATATTAAAACACATTTATGCATGAACAACTAATAACTAATAACTGAAAGAAATTACATGCAACTTGAGAAACCATTTCTTAATTGTGACTCATTAAAATAAATGATGTTATAATATCCCATTTACAATGCTGGACAAAAGATAGCTGCAGTTGTTCTGTCAAGTTATCTTTCATTCTAGCTTTTTATGGCAGTTATGTTTTTGAAAATAATTTGTCCTAATCAGACGGTGTTATATTTTACCAGCTCATAGCTATACCTCCTTGTAAGCCTATCCTTAGAGAGGCATTAGTTTAAACATTAAAACTTATACTTATTAGAGCTAATTGAATGTTATTGTAGTGAACGTAAGGAGTTGTTGCTGTGGTTCAAACAATCTGCAAATCTATAGATCATCACAGTTTCATTGACATCTATAGCTTTATTTGTTGTAGGCTATAAAGGGTTATTATAGAGAGCTGGTGTGGAAAAATTAACTGAACACAGGCATAAGATAAATAGCAAATACTTTGTTATTATTGTAGTGAAGGTTCAGCTCATTCAGTGAACATGGCTTTTGGATCGGCTGTAGAGAATCTTGGAGCTGCTCCTTCAGCTTCCTGCATCTTCAGCTGGATGCCTCATCTGGAATTGGGGACACCTGGGCCCAAAGCAGGAGAGAAACCCACCAAATTGGGAGCACACTTAGCATCCACAGTTCCCAAATAGTATGTGTCCTTTGGGATTTGTGCCTGATTGGTAAATGTGAAGCTTTTGCTTGAATTCACTACCTCATAAGGTCTCGAAAATAAAACAAATTTTGGTTTTCTTGCAATCAAGTCGCAATTTACCACTTCCTTTCTTTGTTGTTAAATCAGTGTCTCAGGTGCCAACACCATAAGCACACAGGAAAAATAATTTTCCATTTTAATCTGAAATTAAATAAGTAATTTCAATTATATTGTCTATATTTCAAGAATATTATTCTAACCTTATTTTATCTTTCTCATGGTTTAATTCTCAATTTAGTTAATTCAATTGTCTCAAGATGGTTCTGTAAAGGATAACTACAGCTTAAATTATTGAGATGCCTACTCTATGGAGAAGAATCAGAGAATTTTCTGAAGTGACATCAGACTGAGCTTACAGAAAATATGACTGAAAATCTTCCAGTGCTTATAGATAAGAGTCTCCTTTATTAGACTTTATTATGTTTATTAGGTAGCATTTGGCACCTACAGGAATGGCTATAAAGTTGTTCTAATGGGTTTCCAAATCAGCTATTCAATGATTTTTGATCGATGGAACTGGGGATGTTGGAAGAAGCTTGCTGTCCTCTGCTCCTCCTTTTGCCATGATCTCTGCTTATTATAGGTAAGATTGCACTATTAACTCTGCCCTGCAAAGCTTTGACTTTGGGGGCTAATATAATGTTTTTCTGTTTCACCTCAGCTTTAAATATTTGTCTCTGTTCACCTGTGAAAGAGTGTGTGCCCTTCAGGAATGTGTGGCATACAAATAATAATTGCTTGTCAAAGGAGGGAAAAAGAAAAAGGTGAGACATGCAAAGATCATCTAAAATGAAATTGGGAGTCAGAGACACTTGGATAAAAATCCAGAAACTTAAAAGTTACAAAACAAAAATCTATTTTCAGTGACATTGTGGCCTAGAATCTGCCTCTTGTTTCTGCTTTTTTTGAGGAGGCTGTACTATTCAACTGTACAAATAAATTTTTTTTAGGTTGCACTTTAGAGACTTAATACAGTAGAATATGTATCACTTTGCTTCACTTATTGTTTCTCTGAGGGGTTGCTACAAAAGGAAGCAAAAACCCTTTACACCAGAAACGCTCTGTCATATAAGTTATCTCCTTCCATCCACACTACTATTTAATAGGCTGAAATAAAAAGTAGATAAAGAGAGTTGGTACCATTAGATGAACCCTCTCAATTTATTTTTTCCTGGGGAAAGGGGACTGGGGGAAGGAGGTCATAGTTGTTTATTTTAGAAGTTATTAAACCCTTGTTTTATTTGTGTTCAGTACAGATAACTGAGACTTAAAAGTTTGGAAGCCTGGAAAGTAAAGGAGGAGCCGGGAAAAATACAGGCAAGAAGGAGAAAAGAAATGAAGTGAAATAGAGAGGAATACACTAAGAAGATAAGGTAAAAAAACCTGTCATGAGTGCATCTATGTCAGTGTGAATTATTATAACACTTCTCTCTCTTCTCAAAATTATTCCCAAACTTTCTGATAAATGAATACATTCAACCACTGAAAATTTCATATTACCATAAGGAAGAATTAAGGCTGATTTCTAGCTGCACCATTCCTGGTGTCAAAGCTTTGTGGTATGCTCTTTAGTTATACAAAATCTTAGCCATTTTTTCCACAAATTTGCTACGTTGTGCAGTGATTGCATAAGATAAAGATCGCAGGATTGTTGAGGTTCATCATCCTGAATGACTTCCATTATTATACAATGCACAGTTCTTTTTTATTCATTGTTATATTGCTATTACTTGTCTTAAAGGAGGCTGGAAGTATGATGTTTCCATTAATTTTAAATATCAGACCTGAGACATATAGGATCTAAATTTTTAGGCATGCCATGCTAATGAGCTTTCAGCTACATCTGGTTTTCTGGACAGGTAGGACTCTTGTTTTTTTCTGTTTGAGATACAGACTGCATTGCTTTGAATGCAAAATGTACTATTGGCAGCCTCCTTCTGCATTTGATCATGGTCCATCTGCTGAGCACACACAGAGTTCCCAATTACAAAAGCTGTCCCTTCACTCTGTGACCCACACAAAAGCATAACTTTGGCTCCGTGTTGCCTCCCTGTTGCTTGTCCCAGCAGTCAGAAAATAAACTACAGTACATAAGGCTGTGGAGGAGTCCTCTCTTTTTAATTTCTTTTCATGAGAAATTCTCTGCTTCTCCAAGGAGGGAAGTGGCTTATGTTAGGTCTTCAGATCTAAACAACTGCCTATCCAGCTCTGTACACACTGTTTTAGCAAAGTCAGTATTTTGACTTTCATGTATTCAGGATACAAGTGTTTTTGACTTAGTTTTAGCTATTGGCCTTTAGATCTTTAGAAAATCAGACTTCAAACCTCTGAAGCAGAGTAACGTAAAAGGAGGCATTTGAAGTAGCCACTAGAGGAAAAGTGGGATTTAAATTAATTCCCTGAACCAAAGAATAACTGTACAACAGAGAGAAGGCATTCTACATGCACACACACATATCTTTCATTATTGCTACCTGACCAGAAGTTAATTCTTTCCCTTTCTTGATAACTAAGCCAGAATTACTATCCCAACACTGTATTCCTGTAGCTCATCACACTTCTGTGTCCTATTTCTTCATGTGCTCCCTTCAGTCAGAGATGGAAAAAAACCTGTTTTTCATTGCATTGACAAGTTGTCATTCAGTTCCTGGGGTGAATGGTAGCATGATGCCAGTTTACAAGTTAGGAATTGTTTACATTTCTAGAAATTTTGATTGAATGTGTTAAATCAATAGACACATTCCAAGACAAATAAAACTAAGATTCCCCAGAAAAAAATATGTTTCAAAATCACTTGGTATCCATACCCAGATTTAACTGCTGCAGACATGAGATTGAATAGGTATCTGAAACCTTATCTTCAGCCCTTTGTCTATGTAACCTCTACAGCACTATACAAAGTGCTCAAAAGATCATTTTAAAGCTAGAATTTGCTTTTTTAGACATTAGGCTGCAAGCAGCATTTTGTAGAGCAGCTAAAAGGCAACCTCAGCATACTGCATTCCTTGCTTTTCTGGCCCTTGGTTTAAAGGGAAGAAAATGTTTGACCTCTTCTTTACAATTTTTAATGCTGCTAGAGAAACATTCTGTATCTGTTAGATATATGGCACTGGTTTAGACAGAAAACCAGCTTGGAGACAGTAAAATGCTGGCTTTCCCTTTCTTTTAATGTATCCTTATGGCATATTTACTGTATAACCAGTAGATACTTTGCCAAGTTAGGATTAGGATGGAAAAAATGAGGTTCTGTGAAACCAAAGACCAAGAGCTTAATTAAAGTAAGAACTTGGCTAGTGCCCCCCTAGGGAACTGCAAAGTATTACTAAGCTATAGATACTGCAGAAAGGATAAGAATCCTTATGGAAAACATCTCCCTGCTTGAATGAAAATGGCAGTTGGTTGGGGCAGTAGAAATATCAAAAACATAGTACAGTATTTGTACTGCTGTTATAAATTAGTATTAAAGCAAACCTAAATTGTATTTTCTGTAAATTCACTTTCTGTCCATCCAAAAGAACCAATCAAAACCAACCAACCAAACCACAAAAACCCAAAGAAACAAACAAAAACCCCCAAACAAACAAAAACCCTAAACAACAAAAAAACAAAAACCCCAAAAAAACCCATTAAAACAACCTCACAATGTGATTTTGGTATTATGCTGGTGCCGCTTTTTCAACCCTCCTTTTCAATTGGAGCTGGAAGAGCAGAGGTTGTAATTTCACACTGTTGCCACCTGCAGACATTTCCCCTTTAATAATGGGAAATTCTAGTTGTTAGAATACACTGAGCTCACATTATCAGCCCTGATGTTGGTAGGTTCTGCAATCTTCCACAGAACAGGAGTGGAGCTTTCTTCCCCTCCTACTGCATGTTCCTTTTCGGTGCTCTTCATCACATAAATCTTCTGCTGCTGCTTAACAGAGACTGTTTAAAAAAAAAAAAACCCTTTCTTTTTTTCTTTAAATGATGTGTTAGTGGAAAGGTAAGCACACAAAAAAGAAAATCACACTCCTCTTTAATCTTACTGCAATAGGCCTTTAAGTGCTTTTGTAATTTCAATACTGAAAAACAAATGTTAATTTTACAGTAACCTGAGTTTAACCTCAGAATGCTGCTCTAAGGGGCAAATATATCATTATCTCCATTTACCAGTGGTAGCCTAAAGCACAGATAGATTTTTGTGTGTCTGGCCCAAGGTCATGTAGCAATGCTTTAGCAGAAGTATAATTAGATGCAAGATCTCCTGAGTTCCAGTCTAATATTTAATAGCTGTCCTTTCTGTGCTCTTAATGGTAATGGGAAGCATTTATACTTACCTAGGAGAACACTAGCCTGAAGAAATGGTTCTTTTCCAAGAATGGCAAAAAGGAATTTTGTACTGTCTGTGATGGCTTTTCTCGACCTTAGCACACAGTTAGCTAAATTTGTCTGGGTTTAAATTCAGTAATGAAAAAATCAAAGAGGTTGCAATTCAGCAGTGCCAGTACAGTTAGCATTGTGAGGTTCCAGCTTGCTGTTGCTTCGGTGTTCAGAGTCAGAGTTCTGTTTAAAATTAGAGAGGAATTTTCTTCCTGCTGTTTTTGGCTGCTTTGCAGGGGAATGGGCCTCTGGACAGCAAACCAATAGGATTATGCAGAAGTTGTTTATTGTTTACATTACACTACATTTATACATTTATACATTCCAAAGCCACTTGTTCACTTGGTCGTGCATGATTTGATTGGTCCCTCTGTCTTGTTCACGTGTCCAGCGTGCAACCTTCAGGAAATATGATTGGTTATAGTCCATCACTTCATGGGCCTCCTTTATCTAGTTCTTACATTCTTAGTATTCTGTTTCTCAGCTTCTTCTGTCTTATTTTAGAACAGTTTATGCCTTGGTTACCTTGATGAATTCCAAAAGGTTCTGATAAGAATAACTACAGTCAGTTTGGCTGGGGCGCTGTGGCCTAAGCTTGTTCAAATACATTGCAACAGCTGCTGGCCCTTTATCAATCCATTTGAGCAATAAAAAGTCAAGCTGGTTACTGGTGATGTACCCATCAACAGTGTGTGTGATACTTTCTGCAGTCAGCTAATTTTCTTCTGGGCCACGAAAGGTGAAATGCCTTCTTACTCTTCTGAAAGCTAAGAGAGAAGAAAAAAACAATTAGTCAGTGTCAGAAAGATGTGACAATAGATGAAATCAGAGAAGGGGATTTGTTCATTCTTTTGCCCTTGTTGTCTGTTGTCAGTATTATTTGTTTCTTTGTTTTCTGTAGCCAAGCAATGCTTCCAAGGCCTCTGTTCTGCCAGAACTGGCAGAGCACAGAGGGGCACTTCACTCAATTTATTTTATCTCCGTGTAGTCCCACTATGGGCTGAACTACAACTTTCAAAGCTCAAATATGTGTTTTTAGTGTTTATCCTTCTGATGCCTATATTCTTCATTAAAATGCACATTTCATGTGCTGAAGATATACGTGCAGGGATTTCGCAAAAGGATTCAGAACTTCAATCCAAATTTTATAGGACAATAAAATCAATCTTAGAGGGGCAAAATACTTCTTTGCAGCCTCACTAAGTTGCTCAAAATGAAACAACTGTGAAGTCTCAGTATACCACAGAAATATCTCTGTATTGCAAAAGATTATCAGTTACATGGAAATTAGGTCATTTATACAAACACAGCAGGTGATGCAGTTCCACTAGTGACATTGAGCATAAAAGCGTCTGTATAAGAACTTTCTGAGATGTGAGGCAGTATTAAATGGTGGCTTTGCTGTTGATTTTTTAAATTTTTCCATTGTTCCAGTGCCGCATTATTAAATTTAGGTTCACTGCTATTCCAAAATGTCCCTCTTCATGAAATTTAGCAATGGTGACAAAGATAGGACCAAGCTCTTTGCATAAGACATCTGTTATAAACCAAATACAGGTTGTTATAACCTACCTGCTAGTAAAACTCCACAGGAAACAAGCTGAATGACACAATTTGTCCTTGCTGAATAAAGAAAATATGTAGTTCTTTAGTAGTGTAATGTCACCCAATAGATGGCAGCAACATCTTTATAAAGAAATACTTTTTAGTAAGTATGGAGACGTTTGGGATTAATTTCAGCTTCTGCCTGCCAATTGATAAAAGAAATATGGTACTTTTTCTTTTAAGAAGTAGCATTATAGGAAAACATAGCAAAGTGCATTTTTTTCTAATGGACTTTTATCATTTCTACTTAATGCAATCAAAATTTCATTCACTGGGTGTGTTGCTATCCACCCTAATCAAGAGGAAGAAGTACAGGTTGAATGGTTCCAAATAGTCATTGATTCCTGACTGCAAAAGACCTTGTTTCTCTTCATTGAACAAAAGCTGAAAGAGGAAATCTCAGTCTTGTGATGAGAGTTAGGAATATGTCTGCACACAGTGCAGATACATGTGAATACACATGGGTGTGCACCCACACAAGTGTGCACACTTCAAGCTGGCAACTGCCAAAAAAACCCCAAACTTTGGAGGAAAAAACATTTTTAAATATACTGTTATTGCATAGCTATTATTTAAGAAAGAAAGATGAATGGATCTGTATATGAATGCATGTTCTCATGCTAGGAAAAATGAATCTACATAAACAAAGATGAACATTAAAAACATGAACATGTCAAGATTGAATATAACTCCATTCACAAATAATTAATGTATTTGACAACAATTGTTTACTAATTTAGAGGAAAAGAGAATGTCAGGGGAGTGATTTTCAAATTTTGTTTAAAGAAAATACTTCAAACTCATTGACCATTCTGAATGCCAGCACTTTTCTATTTAGAGTGAAAAAGATATCTTGTTTGGGAAGCAAAAAAAAAAAAGGGTCGCTTTCAGATCACTTTCAGAATAATCGCCTCTTTCTTAGTTTGAAAATGTCATTAATTCATTAGATGCCTATTTACCATATGTAAATATAATGGGTGCAGCTAATTCTTGATTCTGGAAATAAGAGAATGTGGTCACCAGAATCACCTCACCACACACATAGACCAGAGTATTGTTATTTTCTCAACAATAACAAGATTGTTTAAGGTAGACTGTCATTAAAATAATCCTGCTCACAGTTCTAGAATATATGCTGTACATCTTTACATGTTTCTTTATGGTTTCTAGAATAGTTTGGGATTTTTTTAAAGATGGTAAACAAACTTTAATGTGAAAATTATATAACTCTATATGAGAAGAGCAAAGCTTTCTGTTCAGCATATCCTGTGACATTTTATGTCCTTCCCCCATTAAAATACCTCAGATTTCAACAGGGCACTTTGTATTAAGCAGAGAAACCCCTATGCACCCATAATTACAGACAGTGGTTAATTATTTTAAGCAGTGCTTGATTTTGGAAAATTAAAACCGTAAAATCCATTGTGCAATATTGTTCTTATTTGAAAGAGGAATTCTAAAATTAGGATAATTAAGGTGAAAATATCATAACCTCTTCTCTTATTGACAAGTTAAATCACATAAAATAAGAGTTGGCTGAATTCTCTGTTCTTTTGAAATGTTCTCAAAAAAAAATTTGGTTGAGTTATAGTTCAGATTGATGCTTGATGCCTGATTAGCTGTGTATGGAATTGCTGTGCAATGATTGTAGAAGCACATAAACTGGTAGCTGGTATATGTTCTATTAATAACTTTTGAATAGAAGCATAGGAAATGGAAAGGGCAATCGGAAGGAAAACGGAATTAGGATTTGTGAAATTTTACAGATAGATGGTAGGGAACCTAATGACCATTCATTTTCCATGCCCATCTTCTAGGAAAGCTATGGTAAAATTACTAATAAGCAGTTGAAATGGTAGAGCAAAAGAAGAGCTTTCATACAGGAGGAGACGTCAGTTCTTTTATGAAGGAAAGGGCAGGACAGGAGCAGATTCATTTGGGGATTATTTGCATGTGTCCTTGCCTGGTTGTATTGCCTCCCCAAGAGGTCCTTAAATGAAGACAGCACAGAAAATGCTAAACCCCCATTTTTTCTCAGTTCAAGATATTTACCTACACTGATTAATCTTCTAGACATGATTTAGCATTCTATTTGTACAGAAAGAGTGAGAGTAATTGCTGTGGTTGACACCGATCCCACCAAATTTTGAGTACTTAAATCAATGGAGAGAAGCTTCTGGAGGGCAATTCAGACCTTCCATTAACTCAGCCACTGCAGGATAAGCAGCCTTTCTCCACTAAGCCTTAATCATGTTTTTACTAGCAGATGGTTGTTACCTTGTTTCCCATTATAAGTGTGAGGGTAGACACTTGATTTTGAAAACCAGACTCTTAAAGTGGTTCATTTTTTCTTTTCATGCTGTAACAGAATTTTTTACTTTCTCTGTCTGCCTTTTCTACTGTTCTTTACATTGACCTGCTCTTAATGTTTGGTTTAATACACAGGAATCAAAACTCTGATTCGGGACATGATTTCCAAGAAGGAAAAAAAAAAAGGAATGTAAAAAAATGTTACATCAGTCCTTTAAAATATCTGAAGAAGTCCAGTCTTTTCTTGAAGATCTTTAAACAGTGGCATGGAAGGTAATGGAGAGCTACTCTCTACCTTGAACTTAACTCTCTAATAATATTCCTTAAAGTAATTTGTATTTCTCCTTATTTTCCTAGGACTCTTGTAGTTCTGGGGTTTATATGCACGCTGAATTCTCTCTCCCATTCCCAAACATGACTTCACTGCAGATAATGACCTGTGATGGATTCATTTGCTATTTTTGAGTGATTACTTTGCTCATTTCTTGCATTCCCTATTTCAAATTCCCTGCTGGTATCAAAGCCTAGAGAGTCTTAGACCTGAAGACTGGAACTGCAGAAAGACTTGAAAAGAAACTGACATCCATCTCAACTGAATGTTTAGCTGGTGAGATCACAACTTTTCTCTTCCTTGCCTTTAGCACTGAAAAAGTAGTACTTTAGTTTTGATGTGAGGGTTTTGAATTGGTTGGACCAGGCTGGGCTTTCACTCTCAGGCCTAGCTCAGGTTGCTTGAAGTGGTACAGGCATATCTTTTCCCTTCACAAAAGAAACAGAACAGTAGGTGCCTGAAGGGTTGGCTGGCTGAGTCACAAACCCACCCATGTAATCAGCTTCAGAACTTAATAGCATTCAGGTGAACAGGGATGCAGACTGCAACATAAAAGAAAGTCAAATAACAGCTCACTTCAGCTCTGCAATCAGACTTGTATTTATTATTTCTCAGGATGTCATAGTCCAGCATTTATAAAATTTAAATATTAATTTTAGAAGTCTTAATTATGGCAACCAGAATAGTTCTTCTCAAAATGGTCCCAAAAATAACATAGCAAGAAGCTATTAGCAATTTACCTGATTGAGGAACAGGTAGAGGTTTAATTAGAAATGGAAAATACAGTATGTTTCTATTTGCATAGTAAGTAGGAAAAGAATTTGCTTATTTGGGAGAAGTTTTTCATTATTGAAATAATAGATTATCAACAAACTCGCAAAAAAATAATGTTCAATGGATGAAGACAAAGGTATGATTTTAGAGCATATATTCCAGATTCTTGTCTATTTTGTTTATCTGTAAATATCAGGTAAACAGATTGCAGCATGTAAATCAAGTCTTTTTACAGTCATCCATTTTTTGATACATGAAAATAACATGATGTACTAATTTGCTTCTCAATGGAAATCTAATTTTAATCATGTCCTTCACTGGCAAATAAATAGTTTGTAGTTTTCTGGTTTTGTCTTGAACAGTGGTTATGCAGTGAAATTCCAGTGGGATTTCCTGTCTTCCCATGGCTGCTATGGAGCTCTCCATACTGACTCCCAAGAGCAGTCCAATTGAAATGTATTGCTCCTAATTCAATGTTATTACTAGGAGCACCAGTCCAGAAGACCGTGCTATCATGAATACAGAAAAAACAAGATTCATTGATGATTACTGTAGAATAGAAAGGCTGAAGTTGTGATCTGGTCAGACTGGGCCAGGTCCCATAGATGCTGCTGTGGAGACATCACATTGTAAGTAAATCAAACAAAACAAGAAAGTCTGCTCCACATTTTATGAGAGTACTATGAAATTCAAATAATTTGTTTTACAGCCCAGAGAAGAACACTTCTGGATTTTTAACTATACTGTTTCAGTTAATTAAGATTTTTTTTCCTTTCTTCATGCCCTACATTGAACTTAGTAATTTTCCTCTTATCTTTAAGGAGCACAGAACACGAGTTCTTGTTCTCTTTATCTCCTTTCCCCCTTTTCTTTCCCCATTCCTCCTGTTTTCAGGATTTATTTTTCAGGATGTCCTTCACAACCCAATGACCCTTTCTTTGAGTAACCAAAGATATTACATGTCTGAGCTGGTGTGAGAACCGTTACAATACTTCCCATTAGTCTTAATTTACCTTTGATGGATACGGGGAAATTGTTTTATGATAAAAACCTTGTGTCCATCTATCCAGTGCAGATGTTTGCAATGCAGTGGAGAGAACACTGAGAAGTACTGTAAAAATTGGTGTTCACTGCTCTTTCAAAAAGATGCATATTTATTTACCCTTACTATCCAAAGAGAAACTCTGCCTGAAGGAAAATGGTTTTATTATTCTGAGAGAATTTTCTGTTTAAAAGATTCAATACGGTGGGCTTGAGGGTAGGAAAAAGAAGACCAAGCAGATTAAATTCTTTGTAGCTTGGCAATATTATTATTTTCCTGCAACTGGGGTTCAAGTAGTAGTTTGTTCTGGGAAGTAATCACTACGTGCAAGGTAGAATAAGACCTGCAGTGTGTGAGAGAAAATAGTGTGTGGGGGATACTGGAGAATGGAAAACTTAGGTTCATTATTCAAAATTAAATCAGCTTCTTTGTGTGCCAACAATAGACAGCTGGGCTTTTGCATTGCTTTTGTTCATCATGGCCATAAATTTTCTTCTGAGCATGAGATATTTGGTGGATTTTTGTTGTCGAGTCTCTCCATGAATGAACAATTTCTGATGAAAACATTGAACTGGAGAGTTTTTTACTGGCTGAAGACACTAGAGGGGGTTACTTCAGAGCTGTACAATATCAGTACACAACCCAGCAACCTTGATCTTGCTGCTCCCTTTAAAAAATTGTGGTCACTCTTTATTCTGCAGCTGAATTAATCAGCAAAGATTCAGTGGAAATGGTGACAGTAAATTGCATAAGTATGTGTTGTCCCAAGCCTGGTCTAAATTAATCTTCTCTGAGCTGTGTGTCCTGAATTTAGATCACCCATACTGGCCTTTTCTGTAAATATTGTAGAAAATGTAGAATACCAATACCATGTGAAATACAGCATCAAAATAAATGATCCATTGCCTCATCTTTAACACAAAACTTGCCTCATAAAAATTAAAGGAGGCTTTCATGCTTTTGGAAATGGCTTCTAATGATCCCTCATAAATTAATCCCTCTTTCTGGAAGTAGAAACCAAGTGAACATTATTGATTGCCATCAAAAAGTTGTGTGCTGTACAATTTACATCGCTGGCCAGATAATCTCATCAGGACTGACAAAGCTGCATCTGTTACCAAGATTAGTTTACAAAGCTCTCACTTAGGGTAAATTTCTATTTTATACAGGTGTTTAAACAACTCAGCAATGAAAATAGGGTAAATATACCATCAAAAATAAAAAAGAAATAGTCACCAAAACCCAAATGGCTTTCTCTGACAGTGCTGAATGTACCATCTGTTTCCTTTGCATTATAAATTGCATTTATATAGAAAATTGCTATGCAGTGTGATTTCTGGGTAGCTTCTCATTTGCATTTGCTTTTGTTAAAAAATGGGCCCAACTGAAAACCATCATGCTGAAGCCCACTAGACTTTGGAAGGAAGTATTCAAACCAGCCCAGGATGTTTCAGCCTGAACCTGGATGCACAGCTAAATGGTGCAGCTGCCCACACGTGTATCGTGTGTCAAAGCACGGCTTTGGATCCAGGAGCCACATGGCTCATCAGATGTTCAGGCTCCTGGTTCAGACTGTCCACTTTTTTTTAGCACTTTAACGATTAATTGGCTCATTATAATGACACAAAGCTTACTACCCAGCTACATGAAATAACCATATAATCATTAGACTCAGGCAGCCAGTGTGTAATAGCAGCAACAAAGACCCTTCCAAAGAGTACCAAGAGAAACTCAGTTGTCTTCAATTTGTTCTGTGCAGTAAAATTAAATCACTGGAATACAGCAGGGCAACTATTTACCATGGCCATGATTGTGATTTATCTCAATGTAAATCACCATTCAAAGCAACCTTTCGTGCTGTGGCTGGAGGAAACTGAGTTACAGCTTTCTAACCCTGTATAACAGTGCAAGTCACTTGCAGGCAGAAATGGAAAAGCCAGAGAGCTTTTCAAATCTAAGTTGGTGACATATTGTCTCTGTTGGACACAGTGCTGGGCAAGAACAGATGTAAATGAAACTCCTGCCTGACATCCATTTTGTTCCCCACATTATCAGTTTTGGATAGGCTTAAAAGACAAAAGATGCAGAGCCAGGTCCAAAAGGTAGACATATCTGTGGTGGATATGTCTGTCTCCATGAGGAGATGTTTTTGTGGAGGAAGCATTTTCATGATTTTGCTTCACAGCACCAAGAGCTTTGGATGTCTACTTTATTCCAAAAAGCAACAGCTCTATTTCCTGTCCTCTAATAAAACTGAAATAAGATTTTTTTAAATTTGGTTTAGTTTTGTCCATTCATTGTTAACTTCATGGGCTTTTGAAAGCAAGAGGATGGAGAATTCAGCAAAGATTGAATTTGCTCAAAGAAAGTTCTTGCTGTACTATTTGAGCATGCTCTTTTGAAGGGGTGCTAGAATCAGTGTGAATGCAAAGCTTCCTGTGCTGTCTATTTGTATTTTTGGTACTTATAAAATTTTTTCTAAGATACAGTCAAGGCAAAGTTGAACCCCTCTCACATCTGTGGGGTGCAAATGATTGTTTGCACAATTGCTGAGAGATATGGCAATAATATCCACAACCTCTGCAGACCATTAGGAAATGTAATTTTGACAGCAGGCTAGTGATATTCATGGGATGTGGGCTGCTACTAGCTTACCACAGGAAAATTTGGATCCATCATTTCCATACTCTGGGCTTAAAGAGCAGCCTGGGAGTCACTGGGAGTTAGACCCTGCTTGTGTCTCCAGGGTGGGCAGGGCAAGCAAGGAAAATGTTCATTTGTCATTTCCACATTCTCCATCTTCTGTCCATGTAGACCTTAAACACCTGGGTTCTCAGTTGTTATGGTAAAATGTTGCATTATTTATGGTAATGTGAAAATCCAGATAAATACATAAATAACAGATATTTGAAATTCATTCCTTTACATTCAGTAAAAGATGCTGATTACTTCTCTATATTATTTGTTAACGAACTGGATTTTTTCCTTGTAAAATTCTCAACTGGCATTTGCTTGTTGATTAAGCCACTACTTTTTAATATTTTGAGGTCATATTCACCAAAATTTTGGTATTAATGGATTTTTATTTATTTATTTTTTACATTGCTCAGCCTCACTGATAGATTTCCAGGGAAGGAAGAGATCAAGATTAATATATTCATTGAGGAACTGCAGAATTAAACCAGCTATGTGTTTACTCCAAAGAACCTGAAAGTATAGAAGGCAGTGAATCTGGAAGCAGGGATATGGTGGATAGAAGGTAAATTCAGCATTTGTTGTAGATGTGTAATATTACAAATTATTGTTGATAAATTGGTAGTATAATTTAGCCACAGGTTTGTGACAATATGAGAGACCTCAGCTGTTTGACTGAAGACTTTAATCCCAAATGGTGCTGAAACTGCTGTTGATTTTAATGTTGCTTATGTGTAGCTGGGTCACTGTCAGCTTTTACACCACATTGCACGTGTACTTTCTGAAACTTGTGCTTTATAATCTGCCTTCTGGACAATAAAATTGTATGGCAGCATCAGTTTCAGACTCTTTTAAAGTCTATGAGATATATTTTTCTTTGGGAATTGTACTAGCCTATTTTAGTCATATTGGCAGGGACAAGGATGCTGTCTGCTGCAGAAAAGAAATTCTGTATACTTGTAAAGCTGTGTCTGTAACCACAGGCTGGGCCTGCCTTGTGTCTTTACCACGGCTTGCTCCTGCTTAGTTGGATCCCTTGAACTGTTTGCCCTGGCACATCTGAAAGAGGTGAATATCAGAGAAAGAGCTGGAGTTTGTAATGCACTGCACTTCATGGGGCTTTCTTTGTAGGTACACCGGGTGAGGGAATCAAAAAAAAATCCCTTAACAGACATTTTCCTATTTAGATTGTGCACTTTCCCCTTGTTTTACTATTTTGCTTCAGTGGTATTACCCTACTGCCTGAAAATGAAGACTGTTTGTGATTTCCAAGGATCTAAGTCAGAGGGCTAGAAACCCTTCAAGGGAATAAGAGGACACAGATCTTGTGAACATTTAATTATGATACATTTATTATATTCCAAATTCTTTAGGATCAGAGAGCCGAAAAATGGCTCTGTTTGCCACAGCACATATCTGTCTGTGAGCTTTGAGCTACCTAACTCCAGGTAATAAATGCAAGCCCAGTCTGTATCCATGCATAGACAAGTTTTAGACTCTTTTTCCTGTTTTATATTGTCTATTCCTTTAGATATAAATGAGTGTTTGATTATGGACCAGGACTTCAGATCTCCCCCACAGTATAACCAAATTTGCAGGTTACAAGTTTCAAATTACAAGTACATGCTATTTTGTTTCCCTCCTTTTTTTCCCCTCCCAAATGTTAGTTAGCAAGGCCAGAGAAATGTTGCTTTGTGAGCCATGAAATTAAAGCAAACAAACCTGGAATCTCATAGCAGATTGTGTGGTCAGTGAAAAAGTTGTTAAGTCTGAAAATGGGAATGACTGGGTAATCAGAGGAGCTATGATTAACAGAGGGTGAATAAATTCAGAAGTTTACCTGAAAAATGGCAAAATACACAATGAAATATTTCTACTAGAATTATGTGCTTTTTATAAATATTCCTGATTGGTGATTTGTTCAATTAAATATATTTTGGACCCTGCTCTGTATACTTTTGAAAGGACTAAGAAGACTTTTTTTCTCTTGGTTTCTTGTAAAGAGCATTGAAATGTATAAAAATTCCAGCCTATTATATTTATCTGATGAAAACAAACCGGTTTCCAGTCCCCTTTTCACAGAGCCTTACAATAACTGATGCCTGAATGTTGTTAAGGACTCATTTCACAACAGAGTCACTGAGTTAAACAGAGAGTTAATTAATTGTCTGGGGTCACAAAAAGAATCAGTGACATGTCAATGAAATCAATGCACAGCAGCTTATTTTTAATGTAAATGCTGTTCCATCTTTTAACCTGGTACTGTCCTGACATAATTAGAGAAGAAAATGTTCAGCCATATTTCCTGTTCTAGATTTGCTGTTAATAAGAATCATAGCCATGTTATGTTAAAGACTCAGAATCTATAGATGGAAAGTTTTCTCCTCACTAGAAACTAAGAAAACCCCAACTCTCTGTCAGTGCTAAAGTGACTTAAAAGTCATATTGGTCATACTGAACAATGAAAGTATTTATGTTTATGGCTATCTTACCCATCAACAAAATATTGAGAGGAATTTGCACTCCTCAAAGCTGTTGACAGCAGCAGCAAGGAAGCATTGCTAAAGCAGACTTGCATTGATAATTTATTAGTTGCTATTTTCAAGGAACCATGTCAATCTCTCTCTTACCTCCAAGACACAGATGTGAAAGGGCAGATTTGCTGCCAACTGATAAGGAGCTGCCAATGTATTTATCTCTCTTGTGTGCAAGCTACGTCAACTTCTGGAGTTCTCAGCAGCTGGGAATAGCTGCTCAGTGTTGAAAATTCAATATAATCAATTTTCCTTTTCAGTAGATGGTTTTGTTATTTTTTTTCCCCCATTGAGCCTGCGAAGAGTTGGAGAAATAAGATCTAAGGCAGACCTATTTCAAGGTGAAATAGTCTCTACAGTGTCCCTTAACCATTTTTCCAGCTCCTGGAGATGTTGAGATGTGCATTCTGTTCTTCCAGACCAATGTGATGATTCCCCAGCTCGCCAAGAGAATGCCACTTAGCACTGCAGCTTG
The DNA here is from genome assembly GCA_013398995.1 of Alaudala cheleensis. Classification (NCBI taxonomy): domain Eukaryota; kingdom Metazoa; phylum Chordata; class Aves; order Passeriformes; family Alaudidae; genus Alaudala; species Alaudala cheleensis. The sequence continues at coordinate 423,820 of VWYE01016210.1, forward strand.
GCAGGGTCACCCTAGGAGATAATGCCACAATTTACTAGTGCTTCACCCCTGTAGAACTCATCCATTGAAAAAGGATGAGGTGTTTGTAAAGTTGGAAGGTCTTGTACTGCAGCTACATTTGTTCTACAGAAGTAATGAGAAAAGCTTTGAGCTTTGCAGGCTCTCAAAGCTATATCTTTTACAAGGCCTCTTAGAGAGTCCTGTCAGCCAGTTTTTGTGGAATCACAGTTACACTTTCCTAATTTTTTTCTTTCTACTGTTGCAGGGAAGAACACACAAATGGCAGGACTAGACTGTTATACTGGGAAGAGGAAGGGAGGTAACTATTCATAGTTTTTCAACAGGAAAAAATAAATAGACTTTTTAACAAAGAAAGAATGGATAAATTATTTCCTTCCTGCATCTCTAAATGCTGTACCTCAAAACACAGGGAATATAATAGGTTGGCTGTATCACTTTCAATTTTTCCCAGATAGTCTACTGAAAAAAGTATTGTCTTCCAAAAACCCTATGTATATGGTAGTAGATTTTTAAAAATATTTAGATAAATCTGAATTTGTCAATGACCATAGAATAGAAAGGATTACCAGTCACTGTGTTAGTGATGTCATTTCTAATGTTCAAACTTTGGGGAATAACTGACTAAATACTAAACTGTATCACCTTGTAAGGACACTTTAACAAATCTGTTTATCTTTCAAAGATGTTAACGTGAGTGATTAAGGAAAAATTCCTTATCTGACCCATGGAAAGTGTGGACAGTTAGACACCTGTGTCTGCACTCTTTCCCTAAAAATAATAACTGGAGTCGATATTGGAGAAAAAGCTCAATAAAATATTTCTGGGTGCTGAACTGTAGACATAGCATGTAGTGGGGAAAAGGGTAGATATCTTCAACAGCACAAATAACAAAAGCTTTATCAAAATAGTGTCTTTTAATTTAAATTCTTCTGAGTTTGAATCCTGAATGCTTGCCTTGATTGTTCTTTTTACACTCACTCACTTGTACTGTTCTGAATAACTCAAGTCAATATTTTATTTTTGTATGTTGAATATAATTTACATTGAACAATATCACCTACTCCTTCATTACTTGGAATTATGAATTACAATATTTTTTCAGTGTTTGATTAGGTGACATTTAACACTGAATTTCAAACCTGTCATATTGTCTCTTTTAGGGATAATTTTGCAAATACAAGCTGGCATAATTTATTCCATGTAGCTCAGTTAACTGTGCTGTAAGGTACCTGGTAATGAGCTTCATGAAATGTTTGTAAAACTAGGACTTTAAATTTTAAGCATTTAAGCAAAAAAGTTGCATAGTGCTATGCAAATTTAGAATTTTGTTATTTTCACATTATTTAATGTTAAATAAGTGTGCTTTCCCCTATGTAATTTTTTTGTGTGTGTGTGGGGAGAATACACAGTTGAAAAGGGACATTTCTAGAATCTAGGAAGGGGCTCAGTAGTTTAGATTCATAGCTTTTGCACAACTTGTATTTCCATATATTCTGCAGTCTTTAGAGGTGATCATTTGCCAGTGCTTTAACTCCTAAATCTCTTCTGCATTTATTGATGGCCTTAATGCACTCTTCTCTTAGTAAATAATTTGATGAGGATGTTTTATTTACAAAGTATTCTTGTGCTCTTAACTCTGAGCCAGTTACCAAATCAAGTGATCCACCCTGTTCTCCTTACATCTATGCACAGGTATCATTCTGCCCCTTTTTCTGATTAGCGATAGTCTGAAAAAATTGTAGCCTTGTTTTTGTGTGACTCTATGGTATTAATATTAAAAGTAAAGTGGTGGAGACCCTGTTTAACTCTTAGGTTTCAGATGTGTGACCTGTCTGATCAATAACTTTGGCCAAATCTCTGCAGTTGTCAGAGTCCAGCTTTGTATGAAATCTATTGATCTATCCCAAGCAGACATCATGCCCATAGCATCTGCATCTGCTCTCATTTTTTGTACTTTGATGCAGCAGTGAAAATAGTTTCCAAGCCAGTGTCTGTAGCTGGTTCAAAAAATAAGCAAAAGTTTTAAATCAAATTTATAAGTACAAGTATGTTTCTGAAGAAAGGGGTCAAATTTGGAACAGTTGTGCTCCATAGTGAGCTAATCACACGTCATGAATCTCCTAACTTCTGTTTAAGTGTGCAAATGTTCAAGAGGCTCAGATGTTTTAGTTGCTTGAAATGGAGCAATTATGCATCTAAGAATTACTCCTGTACATGTCAGTGAGGGGGTGTGATGGGAGGAGGATTTGTTATTATTTGCAAAAAGATTGTCAGTCAATATAATAATTTAAACAGTCCAGCAAGCACCCACTATCAAATCTGAGAACACATAAACCAAACATTTCACCAACAATAGTCTGAAAATTAGTTTTCTAAACTGTTCTAGTAGAGCTTACACATAGCAAATGCATCAAAGGAAATGAGACTTTACTTATGATCAATTAATAAATCTAATAGAACTAAGGTGGTAACAAATAATATTAATGGAAAAGAAAGTGATAGCTCTATTACCTTCCAGTCAGCAAGGTACATGAAAAATTTTGCATATTGCCCACTTATTCAACTCTGTCTTTATTTGGCTGCTGTACAACTAAATTACAACTGAAATAAAAGAATTTGGCTTACAGTTTGTCTGGGTAGCCCTAGGCTCTTCTTCATGTAATGAGTATTTTTTGGCTTCATGAAGTATAGGACTAGAAATAAAACCATAGAATGGTTTAGGTTGGAAGGGACCTTCAAAAGCTATAGGGGCCAACCCTTCTTCCACTAGAACAGGTTGCTCAGAACTCCATCCAACCTGGCCTTGAATGTTTCCAGGGATGGAGCACCCACCAAGTCTCTGGGAATGAGGAGTTGTCACTGTTTTACCACCCTCATAATGAAAAGTTTCTTCTTACATCGAGTCTGAATCCATCCCCTTTTAGCTTAAAACCATTTCTCCTTGTCCTGTCAGAGCACGCCCTGCTAAACAGTCTCCCCCCAATTTTCTTATAAGCTCCCTTTGGATACTGAGAGGCTGCAATAAGGTCTCCCTGTAGAAGAGCTTTCTCTTCTCCAGGCTGAACCCCAACTTTCCAAGCATACAGAGCAGTTCCAGAGACCTCCACAATGTAGAACAAACGATGTCTGTGCTTTTCCTTTGTATTTGTATGAACAGCCTCCGTGGTTTTACACGAGATGATGAAACCGCACAGAAGATGGCTCTGTTGGGATGTAAGAAAAATTTAACTTTGGGAGTCATCTGGTCATTATCTGCCTTAGTTAAGGGCTCCTGATCTTCCAAAGCAGTTTAGAACATTTCTTTTTTCATATGTTTTTGATGATGCCAACTGTGATTCTTTCCTTCTGCTGTGATTTTGATTATAAATGTGCTTACCAGTTTTTCTTCCTGCAATTGTTTCCTTAGAGGATTGGTTTTTTTGGGTTTGTTTTTTTTTCAGTAAGGGAAAATCATCCTCAGCTATTTAAATGTTGTGAACATTTACTGAGCACCATTTTACTCTGTTGAAATTTTCTTTGCTACTTGATACTTATTTTTAGTTTCATCCATTATTTTTCACTTTAGCAGTCACAGTGATTTATGTTTTCCCTCTCCTTTCAATATGTGTATTTTTGAGACAGATTTTGTTTTGAATATGCTTAAATATTTAAACCTATGGGAACATATCAAGGCTATTTTGTATAATCTGTTTCTCTAGGAAAGAGGTGGAATATTTAAGCTGTTTCTACTCTTGAGATACTACAGCATTAATGCAGTTTCTGCATTTTGGTGATACTCTGTCATGGGCCAGAACCTAAGCTCTTTTGACCTTAACTTTTATGAGGCAAAGTTTTGGTCATTCAGTCTTGTAAGACAATTATTTTGCACTTGTGAGCTACTCTGGAAATTGCACAGATTCTAAAATCAGACCTGGGGCAGAGCTGAGCAGCTCCAGAGGGAAGAACAAGGAGGTGCACTACCTTAGAGAAAAGACTTCTGGAAGTAGGGTGGTTTTTTCTAAAGGAAAATAAAAAAGAGGCACAGTGACAGTTTTTAAAATATATAATTGTTTTAAGATTTAAAGAAATTAATTATTTTTTGTGTCCATGGGGATGCAAAGAGATAATGGCCTGAAATTGCATCAAGGGAGTTTGGATTAGGTATACATGTACATATATACAGTAGCCAGTGGGCTTACCATTTGCTTGTGGGGCTCAAAACGAGTGCATTTAAGTGTTTGCACATTTTGAGAGACTTGTTGAAATGCATAGCTTAACAGGTCTCCTCAAACAGGCTTCTGTGCCGTGCAAATCAAATTTCACAAAATTATTAATGGCTAATTGAGGGCTACTGAGAGATGAAAATGTCCTAGATGACTGCAATTTTTTCCAGTGTCATTGTCTATGTCTCTGTTCCAGTACTCTGAAATGAGTCAGTAGTCAGCTTTAATTTGTTTGGTTTAATTAAATTCCACCTGAATAAATGTGTTGCGCAAATGCTGAAATTTCCTGGATGATGTGTGCAGCTGAGATCTAATTTGATCCACACAGCCCTAGATTGTAAGTTTCTCTCTTCCAGAAAGGTGTGCTCCATGTAATTACTTAAACAATAACTTAGATGAACTTGTTAGGATAATTATATGAAGAAGGCAAAGCAAAACTCCACACAGGAAAATATTTTTGAAGGTGTTGTCATTATTCTTAGAATAGCAAAAATCATTAGCACACTAGAAGCATATTTCACTTTCAAAACACAGTCTTGTTAAGTGTAGCAGCTTGTTTACTTATACTGATACTGACCTGTCTACACATTACATTAATTAAACTAGTACTGTAATCAGATAGAACAGCATTTTCTGCTAATATGTCTTGCCTTTTATAGAACGACATTGATAAATTATGTTTTTGTGTATGATCTGTGATGTAAGGAATTAAAATAAATGCCAGATCATGGTCCTTCTCTTTTCACACACAGTGCAAAATGGACAAAAAATACTCCCTCTCTCCCAAATCTTCTGGCCCTGACTGACTGATGGAAGCGTGCTGCCCAGTATACCATACTTACTTAGGTAATGAGGAAGTTTGGATACACATCAGTCAGGTAACCAGTGCTCACAGGGGCTGGGAGCAAAACTTGTCTTTTCCAGATGGTTCAGGAATTCCTTCTTTCTTGCACTGTATTTTACAATATTGACTCTCATTCAGGACCTGCATAAAGTTCACTCCTTTGTATGATTTTACAGTAGCTTACTGTAACTTCTAAATCAGTGCAATTCTCTGAGTCTTTCCTTGCATGGAAATTCACATGGACTCCATTTCTTTTCTGCTAGCTCCTAAGGTAATTTTCTTGTTACCTTTATGAATTTTTTTTCTTTTGAATCCTTGTTTTGCAAGTTCTGTTTAATTGAAGACAGTCTTCCAAAGAACTTTATTGCCTGAAAGTTGCAAAACAGAGTTGACCAAAACTGATAGATAACTGACTCATTATTTAAACGGTTACTCTACTCCCACTATTTATGTTTATCTAAATTCCTGTAAGTCAGAAATTTCTGTACTGCTGTAGACATGTATTTTAAATATATATTCTAATTATCATTATATTTTCATTATATATTTAATAAAATTTGCCTATACTTTACTAAAATTTAGAGGTAATCACAAATGTTTTCATTATTACAAATTTTAGAATAATTAAGACCTATTGCTAAGAGAGAAGTCCTAGATAATCTTTTGACCTTCTGACACAGAAGAACAAGTCTAAGGTATGGAAAATGCTTGTGTTTCTATAAAATTATATATTTATTTACATAACAATAAGAGCTGTGAATTCATTTTTCCTTTAACTTCCTAGATTCTTTTCATATGTGAGAGGCCCTTGAAATCACAATTGGTATAGACACATAAAATTTCATAAGGGCTTTTATTTGCAAGTTGAAAATAAACTCCAAATTACTGAGTGCAAGGTTTGGAACCATTTGCTCTAACACACAAATTTACCAGACTTCAGGTTTCCACAGTTAGTTTTCCCTTGAGGTGTCTTCAGCTTTCTGAACCTTGCACACCCTTCAGTGTAAATGCCATTCTGCACATGGTGGCACCCCGAGGTGCAGTGGGAAGATGAGAAGAAAGGAGGTGCTCTTCCTGGAGTTCTCCAGCCTGATGGCAGCTCAGAGGGGAGGAGTACACTGGCAGTGTGCATGCAGAGAAGGGGGAATAAATAAATAAAGAGGGACAGTGGACAGAATACTGGATAGCTTTGCTACCTGGCTGGATAGGCAAAAAAGTCCTGTGGTTTTATAACCAGTTTTTGCAGGCTGATATTCCAAAAGGAGTGTGGAAGTCAGTGAGTGCTCTCAACAGTTGCTTCACCAAGAAAACAGTGAAAGACTTTATTATTATGCTTTGTGCTAAGAAAAATGGATTGATTTGGTTACTAGTAACAGGACCAAATTCAATTCCTAGAGTAAAGTAATAAATATTGGGTTTAGACACCACTCAGAAATCAGTGAAAATTAAATTGTATGGGTGCTCCAAGAGCTCCATTTTTCAGTATTTCCTTCCCAAAGGGCTGTGTGCTTTTGCATTGGATTAGGGTAGCTGTTCAACCTGAGGCACATTTAGTTGATCCACTCAGGTGACTGTATTCCTTCTCCCTGAGCTACATCCTGTTCCCTGTTTCATGACATGACTATTAGTTTTGTTCTTTATAGAACTGTTAACAAAAATGAGAAAGAATCTATTACTGTGTTTAACTTTCTATGTCTACTTTGTTCTCCCATTTCAATATAGTTTTCTGGAATAATTTAATTCATTCTGTAAGGAATGGGGTGAAGTGGAATTTGCTCAGTGTGCCCATCTGCTTTACAAAAAGGATTAGGGTTAGATTTATTTTAGTTCTGTCTCTTAAAACCTGCATCCATGCTGCACTTTCTCAGCATGAATTTTATGCTGGTTTCCTTTCTGAGATTTACTAGGCATCCTTGGAGAAAGACCTGGGTGCTCCATGTTTCTACCAGGAGGGAAAAGGCTTGAAATGATAGTTCTCTGGTTAAGGAGCATCAGGGGACACCAAATATGGACATGAGACAGCCTCCATCTCAAAAGAAACTCTACAACAAACTAAATTAGTGATGTAGCTGCACCCACTGAGCTCACTAGCAGCTTAATTTAATTTAATTTTCCTGGATTTTTCTTTGTGGCTTACTATAGAGTTTATTGGGGGCTTCTAGAAAAACAGATTACCCTCATTACTGCCAGCCAAAGCCTGACAAGTGCTACACGTGTTTTTAATTAGGTGGTCAAGCCCAGCTGGATATATCTGGCAAAGATGGTAAACAGCTTAGGACTGAAGAAGTGAAAAGGATGCCAGTGCTTTGCTGGATGTCACAGGAGAGGGGTGCACATACAGCTTAACCAAGGGGGCAGTGACATTCCCCCATGTCATAGGTGTGATGTGGGCAAGGAGACAAGGGAGGGCATGCAAAACAGCTGAAAAAAAGGCTTGGGAGTTCTTGGATATTGTAAGAGAATCCTCACCCACAAATTTTAAGAAAGGTCAGTGTCTTGTCATTTAACCCCACTATAAATATAGATGTCACCAGGACTTGGTACTGAAGAGAGAAATATAACAACATTCTAATGCTCTAATTAAGAGAGTACTTTTCTTGCAATGCTAAAACAGCTTCCTTACTTTTCTTTCTTTGTAATTAGTTAATAATTGTGACATTTTTCTTGGCTTTACCAGTGTGTCCCTGAAGGCATGTTAAAGACTCCCTGTGACTGTGGCAGTGGGAATGATGTTGCTGAAGTGATGGTAACAGAGACACTTGTTAAAATCTGGCCCCTGCTGTTTGTAGTTTCTCTAGACTACACTTTGGCAAAATTTAAAACAGACTTACACGACACCTGGCAACTAGAAATTATGCTATGTCCCAAGTGTTGGGTGAGAATTAGAGAAACAAGTATGGACTGTCTACAACATATGAAAACAGAAGTGATGGTGGATTGCTTGATGGTGCATTTAATGCATTGTTGGTTTTGTGGCTGGTGTAAAGCAGATCTCTTGGCATACTGTGTGCACAAAAAGATCACATGGTGCAGTGTGCTATTTGAATGTTTGCAAGGCATTTGTGTTGTTTATCTGCTGTTCTTAAGTCTCAGGTGAAAATACAACACCACTTTCTTTAAGCCTGTCCACCTGAATAGTATTTTAAATAAATATTTGATATGACACGACACATATCAGAAGAGAACAGAATTGCTATTTGACCGTAACCAGTTTACACTGTCTCTTGAATCAGCAGCTTGTGTTTGTCTTGTAACTTACACAGCAATTTTGTTTTCACCTTTAGTGTTTATATCCCTTTCCCTTTCAGGCAAAAGCCAGAAAATAGCCTTTGTGAAAATGCTGCTGAGATTTAGAGCACCAAAGCAATTTCATTATCAGTTTACATGCCCAGTAGGAAATCAGAGATTGTTCAGCACATCAAACTGTGCAGTGGGCGTATGTAGTATGCAGCCCAAGGACCAGATGGGACCTGCTGAGTCATATGATGTGATCTCCAGCTACCTTCTGCCTGTGTCTGAGGGATGGGGACAGAGCAGCAGAACTTCAACCACCATGCATTATTGTCCATCTGCACGCCAGGTAGGGTTATATGCACCTCTAAGAAATGCCTGATGTTTATATGCAAACTGGTCGTGGCCCTTGGGCTCCTCACAAGGAACCTGTATAAACTTCAGGACTGCAGAAGGGAATCCCCTCGGTAGTGCTGAGATGAGTGCGTGGAGCTAGGGCCTGCCTTGCAGTGTGAGCCTGGGCTGCTCTTTGCTTAACAGCAGTGGAAGAGCACTAATAGAAACCCTTTTAGGTCATCTGTCATGCTCAGCTCTTGGGTATGTGAGCAAGAAGGGAGGCAAAGAATATTCTCACTGTGAAAATATATTTTCACAGCCTCAGCCCTTTGATTTCAGCAGACATGTCCATGTAAAACCCCCACTACATCACTGAGGTCTTCATGATGGATCTGTAAATGACATGACACTTGTTGAACTTTTATGCTGTAGAAAGAATTTTAATTATTTAAATTACCGTTTCTGAGTTACTGGGAAATATACTGAGAATCTTTCATTAGTGCATCCACCTGTGCAAATGAAATATATAATCAATACAAAATGGTTTTGTCATACCCTGTTTGAACAACGATCTATGATAGTTTAAAATTCAGAGGGTTCTTCTGTGATAAAGTTCTATTAATGCTTTCATTAACAAGAAATTACATTACAATGTCTGTGGGGCTTACTTCAGTGAAAGGACAATTTCTTTGTTGTTAATTTCATCTTGATGTTACTCTCCTCTATTCAGCTTCCCAAAATGACATTTTTCTAAAAATCAGCCCTAATGCAGTAGTTAACCTTTCTCAATAACATTTAAGAAGATAATGCAGAGATACAGTCACACAAATAATTAAACCTTGAAAGCCTCCATTTTACACACTACTGTAAAAGTACAGCATGACATCCACCATATTCTTTATTTCACAGGTAGTACTTTTAAAATAGAAATAATGACATTGAAATCATAAAAGAGGGTTGGTTGGCTTACATACAGAATGTGAAGATTCGTTTTTGTATGTAAAGGAAGCTTATAAAGGTATTGTCAAAGCATTTGCCCCAATTTAATTTACTTTTAGCAAGGGGCAGTATTCCAATGTCCTTTATATTATTTCTTTTATGATAAAACTAATATTGAACAGGGTGTGAGGGAGGGGTTACATGACTGAAATGTCCACAAATAGTTTACTCAAGAAAGCCTCAATTTTCATTTATTTAATTTATTTATTGTCACAAAAGAGTCACAAAAGAAATGTCTTCTCTCTTTTTGGGGGATAAAATCTGAGTGTGACCCCTCTCACATAAATTATGCCTTTGCCTGGGGAAAGCAAAGTGTCTGTGTTGTGCTGTGATCCATTGGGGAATTATGAATGACAGGTAGTGGAAACAGAACTTCTACCGTGTAAAACAATGAATATGCATTAATTTTTTCTTGCAGCATCACTTCAAAAATGAAGTGAAAGTGCAGGGGTTCTGGTGTCCTGACAGATTTTATTGCCATAAATCACTGTTTCAGTGTCTTCCGAAAGTGCAATGTTCTTGAAAATGGACACCTATAAAATGATTAATTATGTCTTATTTGAGTCTCCATTTATGAGGTTAGGGTGTTTTATTTGCTAGCAGTTGTTGACAACCATGGGGGATAAAAACCCTCAATTTCTTTCACATGAAAGCTGAAATTTTTATCCAGTCACTTGATTCTAGGAGCTCTGATCAACTGTAGGGAGACAATAATCAGATGCCTAGAACTGATATGGATGCTTCTGTTACAGGATTTTCAGTGAGGATGAAAATAGTTCTGGTGTATTCTGACCAGTAAATGAGAACAGATTCTATGTTGTCCTAAATCCGTTTTGATCTGCTCATAACAATAGATTGTAATGCTATATGAGTGAACGAGCTGGGGATTTCTTTCCTCTAGATAAATCCTGGAGTCACAGATGGATGTTGATGCCAAAATTGGTCAGACAGAAACTTTCTAACACAGTTTTGAGCTGCAGAAAGCAGATATTCTTTATTGCAGTGTGCTGCTGGGCACTTGGGGGATGCTTCCTCTAATTGAGCGCACTGAGCGTCCGGTAAGAAGTTTTTATCACACACACAGGAGGCTTGAAATGAGCAGCCTAGAAATGCTCTCTAGTAAATTTCACACAGTAACAAGCTACAGAAGGCCAGGCAATCAGGGAATCATGCTCTTCCTGAAAGGCTGTGTACCACCACCTATAATTATAAAGTCTGGTAGAAAAGCATCACGCTTCTGAAATTTTTTGGTCTAAGCACAGAGTTTGCACTATGCAGAGAGGTCAGATGGCCAGCTTGCTGCCATCAGCTCTCTGCGCTATTTTCATTCACATTGTTAAAAAGCTGAAGCACATTGCAGAGTTCTTAGTTCCTTTTTAAGAGGCAGAAAAAAAATTGGCAAAGCAATAAAGGCTCAAGTATCTGCATATCAACCAGAAAACAGTACAATGGAAAAAACCAGCAAAATATTTTATTAATGTTTCAAGAAGTTCTTGCTCTACTGCACTAACAGACTATCCTTTATTTAACCTTTTTTGATGTCAGAGTAATCTTGAGAAGTGCCAAATATGAGAGAATACATTTTCATTCTGTTTAGCAGTCGTGGATGTCATAGAATGAAGGTAAGTGTTTTAGGAACTGGCATAATCTAAAAGCCACTCAAATTAAAAATAAAGAATACATATTTTTGTAGATGATCGTGCCTGGAAAATAGCAGTGGTAAGTTCATATCTGTCTCTGAACAAAGAGGACTCTTTGAAAGCAAAAATAGGTACAGCAAAGCAATGAATGTAATGAAGACATCAAAAGAACACAACAAGGATGATTACATCAAATCAAAAAGAGTTTAAATAATTTAAGGTGCAAGGCAGATCAAGGGCTTTTAAAGACATCAAAATTGTGAAGCCTATGAGGAAATTGAGATGCTAAGAAGCAAAAATTAGTCAGTGAAAATGTACAGACCACCATTTAAAGTGGAAAATCAAATACAATGTGCTAGAGTAAGCCAAAATATTTAGTATTAATAATAATTTCATCTCTGATTAGGTGAAATAAATATATTCCTAATGCCTGAAAATTTATTATATGATTGAATTTGCCATCACGGTTATTCAGAATAAAAAGACTAACTTGTAATTTCTTAAATTTCCTTGAATGTGAAAATAAAAGTAATGGAGAAAATGAAATCAAGGACAGGATAAACAGCAAGAAGGCTTCTGACTTGGATTCAGGTGAGCAGAATTAAGCATTTTACTTGAGAATTTATATTTATGCCAGTGCTAGAGCTAGCTCAAACAGAACTAAGCTAGAGGAATATTTTATGTTGTAATCATAGTAGTGAAAAAATCCACATTAGGAACAATCTGCTCTGTGAAAATATTTTGGTTCGCCAAGGTGATTTTACAAAGCTTTTTTTATAAATTTGTCATTTCCCCTCATTGCTTCTTACCTCCGTGTAGGCCTAAGTACTGTTCATCCAGAAAATAAGTAAGATATACAAATATTTGTTTGAGGAGGTGCTTTTAAACACAATTTGCCGTTTGTTTTTGTGTCCACAGCTCCAAACCCAGAAATCAGAAAGCAAAGGTGCATACTTTTAAGCTTATAAAGTAAGGTTAATGTGATATTTTTTCTGTTAGGTTATCTAGACTAAAGCTTCCAAACCATTCTCTTGTCCAATTCCCAGGAGCACATTGTTTGAGGGTCTTGAAGACATCAGTAAGTTCCTTTGAACCTGGGTTGTGCCAGGATCCTGCTTCATATTCATCACTGGGACAGTAAGTGTGGATTCCATGTTTCTCTTGCCTTCTTGGAACCCTCTCTTTTGCTTCACTGTGCATGTGCTTGCTCAGCATGTGACAACACATTGTGAATTCTGCAAGGACAACTACACAGTCAGTGTAATTCATCAAGCAAACTGGGGATGGGGAACACATGACATAGAGGAGGGAGATAATTTTTTTTTCCTGATTTGAAAGTATTAAGAGTACACCCGTGTTTTACAGACCAAGAAACTGCAGTAGAGAGATCTGAAAGCCACTTGGAGAGGTTGATGCAGTCTATAATGCTCTATTGGATAATACACAGATTATAACTCCTCAATTCCAACAGAGAAACACAAGCAGTACAAAAGTATAGTCTGTGTCCATTTGTCCATTATCTCTAATGAAATTAAATAATGCAGTGGGACCACTGCATTATTGAAGAATAAATAAGCAATAAAATTCTTAGCACTGTGAAGATTAAGACAATGTGCTTTTTTCTAAAGCTTTCATCCAGGAAAAATGAGCTTCCTGCTTGCTTTAAGTTAGATTGCCAGGAAAAATCCTATCATATACCTAGAATAAAGTCTGAGAGGCAACAGGCAAATATTTTAGTGTGGAAATATTGGTTTTAATTAAGCAACAGCATTTTTTGTTGAATGTCTTTGATTACCACCCAAAAGCACTGAACATGACATGAGTTATTTATTGAGTCATTGAGAAATATAGTTCAAGATTTTCTTATGAATACTTCATATAGAAAAAACAGGTCCTCACTGGGAACAACAGTGATTTTTATAAATGTAAGTGTTTCAGGGTCCTGATTTGGACCACAAGGAAGGCAACTGAAAGAACCCCAGTGGCTTCCATGGGAATTAGCTCATGTCTGTAATGAGTGTTAGAGCTTATAGTACCTAGAAAAATGGTTTTTTATGACTGAAAATGTCACAAAAAATAAACATCTGTCACCAAAGAGCAGCCCTGAGTGTGTGTTTGGGGGCTTTCATGATTTATGTAGGGACTAGATTCAGGATGATGAGAGCCCAGAGCTGAGGAGAGTTACTGCTCAGGCAGCTGAGAGCAGCCTCAGGGTGTTGCTGGTGCTAAGGACTGTGTGCCCTATCCACAGTTTGCCAGGTAGGCTCCTCCAAAAGAATTGTCAGTGTACCCAAGCGTGAGAACCTGTCTCTTTCATCTCCTGTCTGTGAATATCCCTTCTGAATAAAAAAATACAGACTTCTTACCTGTAGGATGGGGAATTTATACAGTAATCAGTTGTTTCTACTTCTGTTGGCATTAGCCCAGGTTTTAAGTCCTCTAGGCAGGAAATCTGCCAACTGGGAAGTTATAATAGGAAAAAAACAGCTGCTGTTTTTCATACTGAAATCCTGGGCAAAGTGTGGAGCCCAAACTGTGATCTTAAGTTTTCCTTTCCCGGCAGAAAGCTTAAAGATGTGTGAAAGTACCAATACTTCTTGATCACCACAGAGATCATACCTCCAAAAACATGCAGGGCTTCTTTAAGACTTGAAGATACCTCTCATATGTGGTCCAGGTATGCCATTTTTACCTCTAGATAGTGTTTACCTAGCATGAGAATGATCATCAGTCAGAAGGGAGGAACTTTTCCCACACTCCAGTGAAGTGTAGTTTTCTTTATTTAGGACCTGTCTACTGAGTTTTTAGGAACAAGTGAAAAAACATTTAAGACTTGATAAACACAGGACTTGCAACACTTCAGAGCTGAGGAAGTTGTCTCTGTATCTACAGGGCTTGTTCATAAGGGTTTGCATCTAACCCTCCCTGCTGGAGTCAGTAACACGTCTGATAAGCCTGACGTATTCAGGCAAACTCTAGCTAACTTCTGTGAAGAAAACCACCATATAAAAAGCCTTTAAAAATACCTTTTTCTGTTTGACATCCTTCATCATTTTCAAGCAGTGACTCCTGCAGAACAGAAACAAGAAAAAACAATTATTTGAGTTATTAAAAGCCTGCTCTGTAAAAGCTTTCAATGGGTTTTGAACTCTGACTCTACTTTGGCTCAGGATTTTCAGCTTTTTACAAGATCAGGTGCTGGATATAAGGTTAAGCACTTCATCTGTGCCTACTTCATTTAAAGTCAAAATAAAAAGAACCCTGTAGAAATCCTGAGAACATTAGCACAGGGGAGACCAAGGTGGAAGCATTAACTTGGGCCTGCTTGTACCTTGTGCTGCTGGAGATACCAAGTTCCTATTTTAAGTAATAATACGCTATGTTTTTCCTTCCATGGGGAAAATGTTACCATGTTGCTGTGTGAGTAACTTGTCCCCAACCAATTTACAGAACAATGTCTAATATCGGCCTGTGGAAGTTTCCTCCCATTGAAATTCAGATTGAAGTTTACTGCAAGAATGATATCTATGGTCTGATTGCTTCTCCACTGAAATTAAATGACAGCCCTCTTCAGTTCATTATGCATGAAATTAAGATAGAATCCAGGAAAGATAATGGAGTTTCAAATGTGTGGAAGGAGCTGAGGGGTGAGAATGCAAGGTAGGGAATATTGTGGTGAGAATTTGGGAAACAAAGTGTGAGCCCCCCACAGCTTTTTTGGAGTGAGGCACAAGATTTAGTGCCTCATTTCTAAGTTGGCCAGGCATTGCATTCAGTGTGTCATTATGTTTCAGCTAATAAATCCTACTGCAAAATAGATGAGAGCTAATTGGGTAGGATATTTTAGATAAGATAAACCAGGTCTGTGACCTAGGGAACTTAGTTTTTCAGGACAAGGGGCTAAAGATAACAGGGAGTAAGGTTTTAAGAGGTTCTAGAAAAAAAAAGTGAATATGGAATTAAACACTGTTAGGAATTCTAAATGGAGATATTTCTAACATTAATCAGTGTTTCAATGCTTAAGTTTGCAATATAACCTTTGTCTTTAGCACTGGTTGTACAAATACTTATATATATGGCCCTGTCTTGCTTTGAGACAATTTAAGAACAACAGTGTAACTTTAAATTAAAAAGCAGACTTATAGGATATCATATAATTCAGGATGGCAAGTATATGACAGATGGAAGCACTGTAAAATCTGCCTTTATCATCATTTCACTTTGTCTTGCTATGGAACTGCTTGGTTTTATTTCTTCTGCATGGCACAACAAATTTAATTTCCAGGAGTCTTTTGCCTACACTTAGTGATTCCTTTTTCAATGAAGCAGAGATACAGAATTTCACTGGAGAGAGACATGGCTCTTTATTGAGCTATTTATTTTTGCCCTTAAGTTTTAGGATGGTTATGATTAAAAGAATACACTTCTCCCTTATGTACAAAAACTGTCTTTTTAGAAATATACACTTATATGCATTTGTGCCTGGGATAATCAAGAGGAAGTGTGCGAATTAGTTACTCAAAATATTCTAATTGTCTATCCCAAAAAAGATGTTAAATATTTGATTAGACTTCCTACTCATGATTTAGAATGGGAACTACATATTTCATGATATATAGGATAAATCTGTATTTTTGTTTGCAAACATTAGCTTTATTTCTAAAATTTTAAATGTGGTCTTATATTCTTTGAGGGGGAGTTTAATATAGATATCCTCCTTATGTGTCTTTCAAATCTAAATACTGATGAGTAGTGCTCTCAGTCATTTCAACATGAATATTCCTAGCCTACAAAAGGTAATGACAGAAATGCCATTCTATGTCTGAAGAAAGATAGCAGCTTTGCCAAAGCCCACAAGGACATTTAAAAAGTATGTTTTTTTCAAAAATATCAGTACTATATACATGTGCTTTTATTACAGTATATTTGAATATTAATATCCAAAATTAGATATTAATTTATTATGGGCACAGATTTCCACTGTAACTAAGTTATGAATATGTTCTTGGACTTCAGTCTGTAATTCAGCTTATGCTGTGCAACATACTCAGGAGTAGTATTCACATTAAATATTGATAATTCTGATATTCACCAGTCAAATATTCATAGGATGATGTCTCTATCTGTACAGCAGGTTCTTACTTAATGGCAGAAAAGTGGTGGTCAGTTCCAAGTTAAAATCAATATCGATTTTTAATTTTCAACCACTTGTTTGTTTAGCACCCAACTATTTGGGAGCTGGATCTTTGCCACAATCTCTTGCATTTTTATCAGAAGGATGCCTTGGGGCTGATAGGGTCTAAAAAAAGAGAGTTTTCTGTAACATACATGTATTAGAAATAGAATATATATCTATTTCTAATTTTTTCTCTCTCCTTTAGGGAATGTTTGCCATGAGCTCTGAATTCTGTTGTTGAACATTTTTATTATGTGTTCTTGTTTGAGTGCCTTCTGTGCTGAGTCTGGGAGCAATGACTGCTTGGGAGACTTCAGCTGCCATCACGTTAGTGGCTACAAGAAAAAGCCTGCTGGGCTGCTGGGTGTAGTGACATTTTAGGTTATTTGGCAAAACTCACCACACTAGTCCTGTTTCTTATTCAGGAACTGCAAAAACCTAATTATTATGAAGGGTGCTCTTATAGTCATCCCACCCCAGAAAGAAGCCTGGGGGTTTTGTCCCAAATTCTCATTTGTTCTGTGGATCTATATCCAAAATACAAGCTTTGGATCCAAGATGCGGAACTGTGTTAGAGAATGAACTCTGCTGAGGAAAGTGCTGCCTGGTGATTGTAATAACATTTATAGAAAAGAAACTACAATTTCCAGTGTTCCCTCTGACTCCCCAACTTAGCATGGTGGTACCTCTGGGAGACAAAGAAACTGCACAGTTTTCTTTCCCAGGGTCATTCAGGGAGTGAGTGCTAAAAATGGAATATAACTCTTCTAAGGCTGGAAGTCAATACACTCACTATTGCTCAAATGGTGCTGGGAGGATATTGCCTGGTCCTGGGGCACCCAGGAGTAGTTAAAGAGACAGAAAGCTTAGGCTCTTGTTTTTACAGCAGGGATAAAATGGCCTCCAAGGTGTTGTTAAAAAGATCCTCCTGAAAAGTTCACATTTCCTAAGATTTATATGCATATTGGCTTATATAGGACTTTAATTAAAAATTGTAGAAAGTCCTTTAGTTCATTAATTGAAGATGTTTCCCCTATAAATGAGAGATTAATTTATGCCTGTTTTTAATTGTTGGATGCCACCACAATTGGTGTTGCATTAAAATACATACAGTACATAAAATATGAATTTTAAAAAGTGAATAATTATAACTACATCAGCCTAAAGGCAGGAGGCATTTTAATATCAGAGTCTTGTAATGGTGCATGAATTTAGAAGGATTAATTTTTCTCAGACAGTTCAGATGTATTTAGCCTTTATTCTGCCCTTATTTAAAATGCCTCATATAATACATCTCAGTATTTTACATAATTTAAACTTTCATAAGACATTTTGTTCTCACTCTGTAAGGTTCTTCAACATACTGAAACACTGCTAAGATCTTAAGTCTACAAATCATAAGCTTTCCAAACAGATCCTTTGTTTTGAGGCTTTGCATTAGTAATCAGTAGTATCAGTGCCTGTTATAAATCAGCTTCCTCATTTAGGCTGGTGCTTCTCTCATGGAAATGGAAATAGAAATACACTTAGGTAGGTGTGTATATGTAGATAAAGGCATTCCGCACTGGTCAGAACACCAGAGTTACTAGACTGTTCAGCATTCAGATGTCATGGAAAAATGCTTGTATTCCTTACACCAGAGTATGATTTCATCAATTTGGGTGGCAAATATGCAGCAGAGAGCAGAGTTTGCTTCACTGACAGAAGAATCAGAGACAAGATCCTGTGGTTTTATGTTCTCAGGAAATAGATAACATGGATGAACTCTCTGCATGTTTAAGGCCACGTACTACAAAGGGGCACTGGTTCAGCAGTGAGGCTGCTGACCATCAACAAAGTATTTCACAATATGTGTAATTTTGAATCTTGTTCCAGTGAGTGTTCAACTGGAATTAACTATGTAACTAAAAATAAGAGTGTCTAAGGTCTTTTCTGGGTTTGGCCCAGGCATTTGCAGGAGGCTTTGCAGCAGTGAGGCCCTTGCTGGCCTGAGTGCATCCCAGCAGGCTATATAGCGTTACAGTGATGTGCTTGAGTAGCTATCAGGGGGTTTTAAGAAATTTAGCAATAGAAGGAGATGTGGTGAAACGAGAAAGATTCTTAAGGTGGATGTAAAAAAAAAAATAAAATAAATAGAGACTCCCTACCAATTGTGAATGTTTCACAAGACAGAAATACTGTATACCGTATTACTGTAATTATTCCATTATTAAATTTTAATAGATTCTTTACATACGAATATTAACAGGAGATAGCTTGGATTCAAGCTATTCACAGGGCATGGAAACATTATTTCAGGTTCCTCAATGCATCTGTCAGCATATCCTTTGATCCTGATTTGTAACGTGTCTTCTGTTTCAGTTCTGGCTTTCTGGGTCTTTCCTCTACAGTCTTTGGACTCCAACAGATTACTTCAAAATACATGGTAGCTTTGAGATGTGAACAAATATCTACTGAGATCAGATTCTTTAAATTTTATATGAATAGTAAATTAGGTAGAAGGAACTCATATGCCTGCACATCCCCTCAGCATGTGAGTTTTCTCTACATTAGAAAGCAAATCACAATCAAAGAGCCTTACATGGATTTTAGATTTTGACCTTGGGCAAGTTACTGAGGCCCTCTGTGTTTTGGTTTGAAGCTCAGATTCTTGCATGTGCAAAATGCTAATATTCTGTGCATCAAGGTGTGCATATTTTTTGTCTGTGTAGGAACATGAATCCTAGAGATGATTTTTTTTAACATTTTTCTTATTTTCTTTCTCTTTGCCATTGCTACACACACATACTGCATGTATATTTAAAATCCCTATCTGGATGTTTTGTTCCTATCTGCTACTTCAGTCAAAGAAGTCATTCAGTTTGCAGAACAGAGGTCCTGAGTTTTGCCTCTCTGTTTAAGCAGAACTTTTACTGGGTTTTAATCTTGGCTGCAACGGCTTTTGTAACCCCAGCGTTCACAGCCTGCCTCTCCTTTGGCTTTGAATGCTTCTCTTTCTCCTGTGGGAGGAACATTACACTTTTTTTCCCCCGGTAAAGTAATAGTATGACCTGAGAGGCTCTTTTTCATAGCAACTTTCTCATTCTTAAAACTATAGCTGAGGATTTTGTGCGCAGTTTTGTACCTCTTGTGATATTATGAGGAGATCCAATGACTGAACTATTGCCCATTTGATGGTCCCCCGGAGTCTCCCACCCCAGGCCCCCGTAGGATTTGTTGACTATAGAAAGTGCTCTTGTTTATGTTTCTTTCAGTCTTCCCTTCCCCCTGCTCACCCTGCCAAGTGTTTCTAATAGCAGTTTTTCCTTCTTTTTTTTTCCAAATATGACTTCAGGTATAACAATATTCTTTCTCTGATGAGAGGATAAAGGCAGAGATGTCTGAAGGCTCTGCTTAGCCAGTCTCAGAGCCAGGCCAGCCTTCTGCCAATGACTCCAAGATTTGAAGGAGCCAGGCTCAAAGGGAAGTGCCCGAAAGGAAAAGAGAAATCTACATTTCTTGACATCTCTGTCAGCAAGCAGCAGAAGCACATGACTCCATTTCTTACCAGGACGTGGAGGAAAAGGTAAGTGGTTTGGGCATGACAAAAAGATGAGATCACAAAGCTGCTAAGCAGTTCCTGAGGAGAGCCATGTGGCCAATGAAAGACCTCATCTTTTTCAGATTTTCTGCAGAGCATTTGCAGGAATAAGAATGTTTCATCCCTTCCTCAAGAAATTATGCTGGTTGCTTAAAGAGCTTACTGGTTATGAACTCCAAGTCTTGCCAAGGTGAGCAGCTGTCTCTGCACATTCTGTTTCCAGCATTGAAAGAGGAAAGGTAACTGCTCTTCATTGGGTTTCTTTCAGAAAAGTTCTTATCTTTTCCTAAATTTAAAGCCAACTGGGAAGATGGGGTTATTATTATTTATAAAGTTATGTATAGGGTTAATCAAGAACTCTTGTGAAAGCGATGTGTCCTTTTCCTTCCTTGTCTGGACAGGCTTCCTGGAATTTCTGGGTTAATATCTTGAGCTTTTCCCCTGTATTTTAAGCTTTCAAATATTACTCTATGGTTTGGGTACAGTTTTTAACATTTGTAACAGACTTGTCTCAGCTTTGTCCACATATAAAGGAATTAATCCTCCATCTTTCTGGAGAGCCTATCCCAGCTAAGAAGACAAGTTGTGTCTGGGATCAAGAGTTCAGACTACAACTGTCCAGAGGAGCTGATTTGTGACATCATGCCTTCTCTCAGAAGCTTGTTTTATATAGTCTTTCCTTATTAGCTCCTTATATATGGCTTTCCTCATTAGCTCCTTTTAATTCCTCTGCCTCTCAGCACTGCTTAACTTTATGTTGACTTTTCAGTTAGTTCTTTTAGCTTGTTTCTGAATCCAGGGACAGATTCTAATTTGAGCAAAAGTGCTTTTTTTTTTCCTTTTTTTTGGTACTTGCTCAATGTCTCTGAAACACAATTTTTATTGATGGAAAAAAGTAAGGCAAAGAATAAATTATAAGACATTGTGCTCTCCTGATGAACAGATTTATTTGCTTGTATTCAGAGATACATTTTATTTCTTTCTAGTCTTTCAGTAGGCAATGCATACTGATATGATTTAAAAAGTAGGCAAATACATATTATCCTGTGAAATAATACTGTTTTGCATCTAGGAAAAGTTGGCTCAGTTGTTTGTGGTTTCCTGAGGTAAACATAGGACTTTCTTGTGCTTTTTCTATTGAATGGAAAATTTATTTTAATTATTCTACCTTAGCTTGGATTGTCTGTTTGAATTCACCTGCTGAGTACTATCAGCTGGTGTTGGCATCTGTATTCATGCTTGGAGATGTCCATATTCATTACTGGATTTCTTTAGCTTAACAAAGCTTGGAATTAAATAAATTAAATGCAGCCCACAATGTGAGCATTTATCATTCTGTGATGCACTGAGAGCTAGTGCTGCTAAAGGAAAGGATTGTTTCAGCCATTAAGAGTCCAGTCTGATTGTGAAACTCTGACCATTTCTGGTGGAACCACTGCAACAACAACATCATTACCATCTGTGTCCTCATCAGAGGCTTCATAGCTGGATGTTTAGCATTTCAAAAATCCTACAGATGTTGATGTTGCATTATTCATTACTTAGAAACTGCCACAGCTGTGTGCCTTCCTGTATATTCTTTCAAGCAATCTGGCAGCAGACCCTAGTTTGAGCAGGGCAGAGAACAGACTACAATTTTGATGGACATGGAAAAATTAATGATTTGTGCCTAGCTGGCAAACTTACAATCTCTGAAGAAGTAAAATGGAGTACTGTCACTGCATCCTAGCAGTTTCAGTATTCCAATGGCAATGTAATGGATTGAAAATGCCTTGTGTACATCTAAATGCTCCCATGGCAGTGAAATTATTTCAGAGAACCCTTTCAAATCAATACATCAGCCTGTCAATTGAAAGATTGATGGAGTGAAAGAAGGGAAGTATCAACTCCAAGAGAAGTAGTGGAGGACAAGGAAGGAGGAAAACAAGGACAAAAGAGAAGCAAAGGAGGTGGGAGAAATTGAAGAGGATGTGAAATGCAGTGTATGTTGAAAAAACTGAAAAGAAGGAAGCAAAATGGAGCACATTAATGAAAAAAAAAGAGAAATATTACTTTATAAGGAAGAAAAGAAAAACACAAGAGGATCAATGAAAAATATTTGGTGAGATACGGACATCTGCATTAGCTACTTGAAAAGGTATCAGATTCAAAAACACAGTTTCTAAAATATTTCTGCTGATTAACTGGTTAAAAATACTCTGCTTTTCCTCTGAGAGCAAAACAGGAAAAAAAGGGATTGGAATCCAAATTGCCATACCACTGAATAAGATTCTTCCCCAGGAATCAGTACAAAGCTCTGTTTATTTCTACTCATAGAATCTGATATTGGAAGTTATTCAATTGCTTGAAAGCAATTTGTTTTCATAACTTGTGACTGGAAAGCAAAATCCCAAGATGCTCCACAAACTTTACTGAAAATATTTTAAATCCATTTTAATTATAACAAAAGTGAAAGGTGACCTTAATTCAATGATGTCTCCCAGAAAGAGGGGTTGGTGCTTTGGGAATTTTTAGGGAGTCTACTTATGATGGTTTTTTGGTTTTGTTTTTTGTTGTTTGTTTGGTTTGTTTGTTTTATTCACTAGTTAAATCTCCGTTATTGAAAATAACATATTCACATATGAACAGTGGGTGGGTGATTCCCTTGCATAATCTATTCCCAGGAAGAGATAAGGAGAAAGACTTTTTATTATATCTTTACATTCAATTGAACAACAGCAATTAAAATCTACGTTCAAAATGCAATGAAAGACTAAAAATAGTCACCTCTCCCACTGCCCATCTAAACCGTCCCAATTTAGAAAACATTAACCCCTTATAACATGACAAAATAGTATGTAGTGGCATTACCTTACACCTCCTTAGTTCTTTATGGCTCTTCTTTTCTTAGGGAAAGGCTAGTTTTCTGGCATGTTCTTGATTCTGAAAGGTTGCTTTTTCCCAGGTCAGAAAAAATTATTTTTTCACTGGACAAGACACATTTTTAATTTCAGCTCCTGCACAGCAGCTGGAGCGCACAGGCATTTTGAGAGGCAAGGCTGAGATTGCACATGGGTTTAAATCTCACTCACTCTGAGTGAATGCTACTGGCTTTCTCATTCCTCATCTAAAGAGATGAAGACCCCTGGGCACTCAATGCCACTGAATCCTTGCCCCAGTATTCTGCAGGGGAAGCTCAGTGTCATCACCCTACACTTGTGTGCAAATTCTGTAGTCTGACTGCACTGGACAATTTCAATAACACTTCATGATCATGCTGTTCCACATCTCTGTACTTTTCCTATGGGGCTAGTTTAATAAAGCTCCCACCACTCTCATGAAATCTGTTCCACTTTTCAGTGTCTTGCTTATTGAGAGAAAAAATTAACATCTTTTGAGACAAGTGTAACAAAACACTTGTTCAAGTGCCCAGGTAGAGTTCAGTTTGCATGAAGAATTGGAGGAAGCACAGTTAGTCAACAGTGAAATAGAACAGTTTTATAAAATCAGCAGTGTTTCCACCTTTGTCCTATATGAATTACTCATGTGGAAGGGTGACAGAAATTATTTGTAGCATTCTGTATTATTGCAGAGGCAGACAAAAGTCTTTAATTATACTTAGAGGACTGGATTTGTTGGAGTAGGGTAAAACATGGAAGAGTAACCCAAGTACTCATCTAGTTTTGATGCAAGAAACACTCAAATTAAAAATGGCTGTTTACACATATAGGGGGAACCACACCTTGCACAGCAGAGTTTTCTAAATAAAATACAAATAAAGTATTTTAAATAAATATTTTTAGCTAAGGGTTATTTTTTGTAAAGTTCTTGTTCTTGAAAAGGAGACTGTAGTTTTTCTATATTTTATGATAAATTTAACTATGTAGTATTATGACATCAAATGTAACTATTGTGCCTTCATTCAGAAGATATGCTCATTGATCACTACCAACATTATTATTGCTGTTATTATATAATATTATTATTAATCTATGGAATTTCAATTCTGTTTTCCAATACTTTATCTGAAAACCAATGTGAAAATGAAAACATCAAGTCAGATAATGATGTGCAACATCTTTCCCTGCTGTCTTTCTAAGACTAAATTTTTCTTCCTTCCTATGATTTTTAAAAAATATATCCACTCTGGTTTTTAATGTTTCCCCTTAATCCCCAACCATCCATGATTCTTTGCTGAAGTCTGATTTTGCCAGGATTTTGAGCAGTAATTTTTGCTGAGTTTTATTAATCAGAAGTGTACTTTGATCTTTTCTTTACATAGCCATACTTTTCAACAGCAAACAGCAAAGATCCTGGAAGTGCTAGCAGTTAAAAGGAAGTGGGCCATGCAGCATCTGTCTCTATAAGACATTTTTAGGATCAGTTATGAGTTCTTCAGCTTACTCAAGTAAGTTTATCCCTTCTTCTTGTAGTGTTCCCTAGGCTGATGGAGAAATTTCCATGCATTAAGAAAAGTGAGGAGGTCATAGAATTATGGAATGGTTTGGGTTGAAAGAGACATTTAACAGTTGTCTAATCCAAAGCCCCTGCCATGGGCAGGGACACCTTTCGTTAAACCTGGTTGCTGAAGGCTCCATCCCACCTGGCCTTAGATGTTTTCAGGGAGGGGACACCAACCACCTCTTTGGGCAACCTGTTCCAGAGTTTCACCACCCTCATCATAAAAAATGTCTTTCTTATACCTAGTCTCAAATGATGGTCTTGAAAATAAATGTTGGTTTTGCATATAGCTTTTGAGGCTTCAACCTGCTTTAATACCTTCTTTCATTCTCTCTCTATTGCTGGAGGTGGGGAAATATTCCCCTTCAGTTTTCACTTTTTGAGAGAATTTATGCTGTTCTGCTTTACAGACCACCAATACATTCTAGACCTTGGTTTTTTCCCCAAGGTTTTAAAAAGTAAAAATTAAGTCTGCAAGTACTAAGTGAAATTTCTTAAGCTCTGTAATGTTTAGTTTATAAAATTCAAATTATGCATATGATTTGCTTTTCAGGATTATAAAGTAAAGACAAATTATAAAGAAAAGTTGCCATAGGTGAGAAAAGCTATATAGCAGATAACATGTGAAACAAAACTGAAGAGTTCCTACAGTCACATAGTATGCAGTGCTTCAGAATCTTTGTGCCTCCACATCCCTGGCATCCCTTCAGTTCTTTTAATGCATAATGGATTCTTCTCTTGTAGAAAACATCCCTGCTTTGATGTGTCAGAGGTTATTTTTTTCACAATTTTTTTAAAAAATGTCATATCTTCTTAGCTGAAATATTGACATTAAACCTCTTTTTCTTAACTTCATGCAAATTGCAGCAGAGAGAAAACCTTGTGTTAGTGGACCAGACCTGTGACCTCCTAAGGCAGGAGAAGTAAATGAAAATGTAGCTAATGATTTCATTAGCAAGTGTGTGAGCAGGTCAACATGAAAAATAGTGAGGATGGTAAAATAGGTGACAAGGTAGGGAGAGGAATATTTATACAGCCTTTTCTCAAACTCTGAAAGAGATTTTCTTAATTTTAGCCTCTGACAAAGAACCTGTTTGGAAGTTTACCTCAGACTTCATTCAGTGGCTTGCAAAAGTCATCATTTTCTATTTGAAGAGTTTGGGGACTCTCTTGAAGCAGGGCACAGAGACCTGCCTTCATAAATTTCCCCAAGATTTTTGTTTTAAAATAAAAAATAAAAATTACATCAATGAAATATTCAACCCAGAATCTCCTTGTTGAAGTTTTGCTATGTAATAAACGTGGCTTTAATAAAGATAGTAAAGCTTTCGTAGTTCCATAAAAGTTCAACTATAAATTAATGTTAAATGGAATGCTAAAAAGTTTGAGCAGGTTATCTCCTTTGAACTTAATGGCCCAGATCCTTGGCTGCTGGCAAGAAACACACAAGGCAACTCAGGTGAAGGGCATTCATGGGTGTATTTCAGCATTTCTTACCAAACTGCTCATCTATATAGGACAGGGAACTTAGAAAACTCTAAAATCTGGCTCTGCTAATTACAGTTACAACCATTCCAGCTGAAAGGTGGATGGTAGACTTCATGGACTTCATAGACTTCACTTTTTGCTGCCTGTATTTTAAGATGATCATATCTCTTGGTGGGAGTAACTTCAAAAATTACTGCTAGGAGGTACCCATGTTCTCAAGAAATCATGCTTGCACATGAAGCTATTGAGTGAGTGAGTTTGTTTGTTTGTTTGTTTTCATCTTTTTTTTATGCTGCTTCTAAAATTTCCTTGCAGGAGTTTTCACAAGTAGTCAGCTTCAGATCATCTTTATGGCAGTGCAGGGCTGTGAATGATTGAGTCACACATCTTTTTAGAGGAGCAGCACATCATGAGATACTGATCATTACCAGAATTACATAAAAGGAAATCAATGTTTAGCTCCTCCACTAATTTTCATTTATTTCCTCACATCCTGTGTTTAATGTGCCCGTGGTAGGCTTTGTTACTAACTTAAAAAAAAAAAAGTTAATTAGAACACTACTGCTGTGTTATACCACATCAAAAAATATATCCCCTAACCCCTACTTTTTCCCAATTTTCCTGAGTGATTGTGGGGTTGATTTGTTCAAAAGGAAGCTCACAGGAGCCAGCAAAATGCATGCACGTGGTGTTTCACAGCCATTCCTCACATGTTGTACTCTTAGTGCAATTTGCTGTAAGCATGCAGTTATTAGCATTTGTAAAATGCTAAATGCACCTTATCTGGACAAAAAAAAAATCCCATCTACCAATGTCAGTAAATATATATTTGCTGATGACAAGTATATAGTTGCTAATGACAACTTAATTCTCACCTTTTTCTTTTGAAATCTGGGAGCGCAAATGGCTCTGTTAAACACTCAGTCTGGACTATTTCTTTTAACATTTTGCCTGAATATCTTTGTTGTGGGCAGGAAGCGGATGAGGTCAGAGGGCTGGAAATCTGTGTAGTATTTTTCTTGTAAAAAACACGTTTTATGAAGGGACTTTGCCACCTGGAAATATCCATGTGCCTTTGTCTTCCACCTGAAGTATAGATTCATTGCAGCAGTGTTACCAAATACTCGGTGTTTATGATGATGAGAACAGGTACTCTTCCCTGAGGATTTCACCAATACTTCTCTGAGGGCTCGATCCCCTCATTCTGTGTAAGCCATTCTATTGCCTGAGCCTTGATGCCACATTAGGCTGCACAAGAATTGCAGCACTCGAGAGAGCCCAGTTCACTGAAGCTGAAACTCTCTTTCCTATAAATATTACTAACATTGGGTGCTTGCTCCCCTTGTTTTGAGGTCTGTGCTCAAGCCCCTCCTAGCCCTATCTCTTATGTGTGACTGCTGCCTGGGTTGGGAAGAGAGAGCAACAATTGTTTTTCAGGGTTTTAGAACATCAGCCTTTATGTGAGGTCCACATTTCAGCACAGAAATCTTTGAGCAGTGAAGCCTTGGTGTCCTGAGACAGGAGTAAAGGCTTCAGGAAAGAACTCTCTGTGCACTCAGGTGGCAAAGCATGACCAGTGCCTCAAGACTTATGGGCTGAAGTGAAACCTCTGGGGAGATGTTAGATCCCCAACAACTAATTATTTCCATTAATCAGATTATGGCAAATCAAGATATGTTTGCTTAGAAACATGCCAATTTTAGAGAAGTACATGAAAATTTGAAGCATGTTCCCCAAAGGAGAGATACTGCCATCTGTGTAGGTTCAAACACTTAGTTGAACCTCAGAGTCAGAAGCAAATTTTAAGGAGATGGATTTTACACACTTTCTCTTTTCATTCACAATCAAACTTCTCATTCAGCATCATATCTGCTGACGATTGATTTTCTTTTTTCATCGTCTTAGCTGATGGAATTAGGGCTGTGTCACGTTAATAGAACAAACAACAAGCTTTCTGGAACTTGGCTGCAGCCTTTTCATGGATAAATAAAAAGAGAGGCTTTGATAAGGCTGAAATAACACGAAAATAAAAGCAGTGGTTTATTTACTAACAGAGCATGTAGTGCTACAGGCACCATTGAATGTTTTACATGGTGGTTATGTGAATTTTATTATCCTGCATAGACTGTTGCAAACTGCTAAATGTTTTTCAAGTTGGATATCAAATTGTTTTATGCAGATTATAATAATCATTAGAATATTCTTGCAGGCAAAAGTTATATGTACTGTCAGCTCCCCAAAATTTGCATTTTAATTTTTATTTTGATTTATGGAAGGATGCGGGATTTGAGAACTGTTTTTGTTCAATGCCATTGTCTTCCAAAGTTAATATCTGGATATTAAATGGCTTATCACTCATTTTTGTATTCTTGGTATCCTAAACAGCTACTGAAGCTTTTTAGAACCACTACATGCATCATGGAGATATTTAGCACTCTGTAAATGAATGATGGTATAATTTGCAACTTTCCCAATTCAGTTTTAAAGTAGTTTCAGAATTTCTTTGAAGGCTAGCTCACCCAGTTCAAGAAAACTTCTCCATTGAGACCAGCAGATGTAGCATCCAGCCATTAAATATCTATCTACTAGAAGTAATTCAAATACATACAGTATCCCATAATTACTAGTTATTGATGAGCCTAAAATATATTTTTCTCTTGCTTTCTCTCCCACATCTCTTAATGCATGTATGTCATTAAACCAAAGAATCTTATATACTAGGAAAAAAAATATAATAAATGGGGGTAGAGGGTGGGGGGGACGTGTTATATATATTATTAAATTGTGTATCCTTTCTTTTACCTTAAAAAATAGGAGTTTTGCTCTTGCCCTAATTCAAATTTTCTATGACTCATGAAAATAGACAGTTATAAATACTGTGTCCTTTGAATCATTAGTAAGTTTGAGTTTAGTGCTTGTCAATCTAGTTAAAAGAGTAATGTCAATTTGTCTTCTTTTTTGTGCTGTGCTTGTTTTCCATAAATTGGCAGAAAATAATTTATTCAGTCTGTCTTTCTTCTAGTAATTGATTATGCAGATATTATTTATCGTGCTCTGCAAGCACATTTTACATAAATTGGATGTGCTTTATCATTCTGTGTTACACTGTATTTACAAACGCCCTATTTTCTGCTCATCATTGACAACTTTATTCCATGGTAAACTCATCTTCATTAGAAGGGCTTAAGCATTGCTGTTCATTTATCAGCAAGGGAATTTGCTGAAAATCCCCACCATGTTTTCTATCTTTAGCAAATTATTTTCTCAGCAAATATGCTTTCAAATCCTACAGCTGTTTTTCTCCATGAAAATACAATAAATAGAAAGCATGATTTTCTCTTAGCATCCCACCATCTAGGTATTTCTTTTGGCTGCCAATAAAGTTTGCAAATGATTTCAGTTTTACTGTTTAACTAAAAGAGCCAATCACAGTATGGAGGTGCAGCATTCCTGGTATTTTCTAGAGTGTTAATGGCTGTGTTGAGGTCACCCCAGTTAGGAATAATAAGTTTCCAGACTAGCAATTTACTTGGTTAAAGCAAGGGTTGTCTGGGTATCTTCTCTGTTTATTGTCTTTTTCCTAGCCATGAATATTGCCCACGCATGATATTTCAGAATTGGACTGAGTCCAGGGAATTTATTCACAAAGTATGATTCATTTTCAGGTACAGAAAACCTTTTCTCTTTATAGCTTTCTTCTTCCTAGCTAAGAAAGTATTTTGTCATTGCTCTAGTGAGATGTAATTACAGTAATTCATCTACAGTCAAAAAATTTCAGGCTTGAAAATCTCCTCTGTGATTGCACAGGCATAAATGTTATGTTCAAACATAAAAACTAACATTAGTGTAAATAAAGGCTCAGCGTCCTGTGGAGTGAGTGGCATTGCCTATTTCCTCGTGAATTAGCAGGCTGTGAAAGTGCTCACTCACTCTCAGACACAAGCCCCAGAACACATATGCCAAACAACAGCCCTCTCCAGCTCCTTTCTGCATGACAATGGAGGAGCCAGCTGCAATTCTTTCTGCTTGGGAAAGAGTTTGCAGTGCCAGCACAGTCCTTGTTCTTTACCCAGCTCCCAGAAGCCTTCACAAATGACCCATGTGTCATCTGTTATGTTGAAGCACTGCTGGCTTTTCCAGTGATGGGACACCTCCTGTGTGGGAGCAGCAAGAAGCACATGGATCTCCCTCACCAGACTGTTCAAGCCTGATGTGTGCACATGCTTGGATGAGGTAAGGAGGTCTTGCTTTTAGAAGTACATCATCAGAAGGTAGTAGAGTACCTATCCAGCCCACTACCCCTGAGCTGTTTCAATAGAGATGTCTTGTGACAAAAATGGTAAAAAGCAGGAGACTATTCCTCATGCTCATGTGGCTGAGTGCAAGCTCATCATTGCTGCCAGCCTCAAAAATGCCTGTGGTACTAGACAGGAGGAAAAGAGGGTGAAACACTGTGCAGTCCAGAGGGTGAGTGTTCACACAGCACACAGGGCATCTAGATCGTTAGCAAGCAGAGGAATAAAAGGAAGATTTACTGCCTTATAATAATTTTCTTTAATATCCTATGATTTTTCTTGGAGAATAAGAGCCAGCATCTGATGAATGTCTAAAGGAAATAAACATCACTGTAGCAAGCAACCATGTCTTATCTATGTTGGGATGATGAGACTGGAGCTGTGTCTCCTCTGACATTTTCTCTGCTCAATGGAGTCACCGCTTTGTTTGCTGATTTGTGAAGTTACCTTTGGGTCTGCTAATTCCACATCTGCATTGAATAATTGATAATTATCTTGAACGTCTTTAGAGGCCTCTATACTCACCTGGACAATCTTGCTCATGTATGTGCACAACTGCTTGCTAAAACTGGCTTTTAATTGAAGCAGGTTTTGAAAATCCACAATCATTTTGAACTCCTCTTTTTAAGGAGAAAAAACCCTCCAGAAACTAAACAAGTAAACTGTTATAGGTCACTTTTAAAATGGGAGTGAGAATTTCAGAGGGTATATGTTATTTATACAGCTTTATTTTGTTTCCTCAATATCACATAGGATGGTTACATATGAGTAATAGAATGGTGGGTGCTCACCTGCTCCTCTTGCAGGGCTCTGATAAGGTTTTACTGGAACATTTCCCCTTCTACCACTTGTCATTTAAATTAGTTTCCCATTCCACAGAAAAAATATATGATACATATATGATAGGAATATGGAACCTCTGTAGTTAAATTTTTATTTCTACAAAAAATGACTGCTTGCTTCACTGTTCACAGAAAGAGACTCTATAAGAGGCCCAAGCATAGCTGGAATGAATTAAGATTTGAATTTCAACAGACATTATTTGAAAGTTTTTTTG
The DNA here is from genome assembly GCA_013398995.1 of Alaudala cheleensis. Taxonomy (NCBI): domain Eukaryota; kingdom Metazoa; phylum Chordata; class Aves; order Passeriformes; family Alaudidae; genus Alaudala; species Alaudala cheleensis. The sequence continues at coordinate 455,129 of VWYE01016210.1, forward strand.
TCTTTAAAGGTACTGAGTTCTTCTGATGGCAAAGGATTTACCTGGCTCATGATTTGTGAAGGACTGTCTGGACTTTATTGCTAATTGTAAGTCACTGTGAAGGCTCACCAGCAGTACAAGGAAAAATCTAGTCCCTAAGCATAGATCTTCTCTTTGTATCCCCTTCCTCAGGGATTGCTTTATTTCCAAACCCACAAACTCTAGACCAGAACAAATCAACTCAAACTGCTCAGTAATAATCACCTGAGGCCCTGCCAGCCCCAGCCAGATGGGAGGTGACAGCAAGCAACCTCATCTTACGAGATTTTCTTTTGTTACAGCCTTGTCAGTCCATTCAAGACTCCATCAGGAGCACCATAACCAGCCCAGGAACCTCTGAGGTGCCAAACTGACTTCAGCCAGTGACCATCTCCTCTGCTCTTCTGCGAGTTATGGCGATTTACCACATTTTCATACAGGTAACTCTCATTCCCGACAAAAGTGAGATCACTTTAAAAAGAATCAATACTTCAAAAAAAAAACCTTTCATAACCTGAAACTGTGAGGACTAATGCTGAAGGGGTTCAGGGAATTTCCGGGAAATAAGGAGATCTGCAGTAATTTGGAGTAGCTTTTGCCTTGATTAATTGACAGAGATAGTGGTTTTTTGTTTTGTTTTTAAGGCTGACCAGTATATAATTTAATATCATATGTGTTCATCTTACCACTCTAAAGGAGGAAAATGAACCTAAGACTGGATACAAGACAAGATAATGTAAATATGTGCGTTTACATATATAAATACATTTATTTATAGATGTGAAACTTTCAGGATATGCTGAATATTCAAGTACAAGCACTCATGCTTGTGTGGACATGTAAACCAGTAATGGTGCATTTTTCACAAATCAACAGGGAAGCCTTTTTTTCCCCCCAAGCTTTTCTTTCCTCCTAGAAAAGGAAATCTGCTGCAGTGTTTTAAGAACACATGAAGGATCATGAGTTATTCTAGAGAAGAGAGCTATCCTGTCTGTCAGATGGCAATAAATAGTTTTCATAAACCAAATTTATTTGGCATTTATTTGGCTTTTATTTGCCTCTGTAGCAGCTGAACAAATATCCCTTGTACTTCTATAACTGATAGTCTAATTTCTTCCAACAGACCAGATTCACTGAGCCAGCAGGTCAGTGCAAAGCACATTTATGACAGTGTGCTATGAGTATGCTGTAAGTAAAAGCCAGTAGCTTTCAAGGGTGGTAAATTGCAGTGAAGAATTTGGGGATGCTCTGTTGCCAATACAGCATGTAAAACCTGACACTATTCTGCTTAGCAGCAGTTTAATTGTTACCTGTAAGGTAATTTTAAGAGGTAAAAAAATACAGACTAAAAAGCTCCTCTTAAATACAAATGCTCTGAAAAGTGAAAGTCTGAGGAAAGATTAATGTCAGACAGAAAATTTAAAGCTGAATAAAAACCATTAAGGCAATGAATAAAATTAAGCTGTACTTGAAAATTGATTAAGCTAAGTAGCCAAAAGGGAACTACCAAACGATCCTTACAGCCATAAACCATTAACTCTTACACTCAGGGCCCAGCTCTCACTGTCTAGATTAGGTCTTTCTTTTCAGTCTGAAAACTGGAAGGTGTTTAGTCTTCTTGCCTTCTCACTCTGCCCACCTTCTTTGTCTTTATCTGTAAGGCTGTTTCTAAAGTCCTGTTGAGAAATACTTCCTGCAGTGTTTAACAGCAGAGGAACTGGGGATGATGCATGTCACCTGTGCCTCCCAAAGTGAGGGTGGAAGCAGAGAGCAGAAATGAAGTTGACATCACTCGCTGCAGCCTTTGATCTTCTTGATTGATCTGCACTGTCACTAAGATAGGAATGAGGGGGAAAAACCAACAAAAAAACCCAAACCGAAACAAAAAACCCCACACAACCCATCCCCCGCCCCACCCCCCAAAAAAAAAATCCCAAACAAACAAACAAAGATTTTATGGCCCTGCCCCTCTTTCCACCTCTCTACTTGGGGAAACGAAAAGGATTGTCTGCTATGAGACAGGAGACAGTGTTTGGAGGAGGAGCAATGTCACTTGTTATGTAGCTACATTATGGTGCTAATCCTAACTGCAACATTTTCTATAACCAGGTTTCCAAGGTAGCCCACTAATTTTATAGGCATAATATCTTTCCATGGTGTTACATATGATATGAGAAATACAGTTTACGGGTCTGAGAGGCCAGTATGCTCACTGTCACTAAATTTAACCTCTGCTGGAGATCTTGTCAAAGCTAAACCACTGGAGTTGATTGTTTTGAATGCTGAGTGTGATCACTTAACTGTAGGTGGCCTGTTGATTTAAACAGGAACATGTTTAGGTACTAATAGCAGATTAAGGATGTATTTTGACAAAGCAAGAAGAAAGGGAGATAAGAAAAATAAGAAAACGTGGTAAAATAAGTAATGGAACAGACTTTCTCCATTGTGCTATTTCACTAAGAGTATTGACTTCACCAGCAACTTTTCCCCATGTTCCCTGTGGCAAACTGTGTGCAAGTAAAAGCCATAGGTTTCAAAACCAGAAGGGAGCTGAGTACAGGGTATAGGAGAGCATGATCCTGCCTCTTTGCAGGGTCTGTGGCTGATATTGGCAGTCAGCAGAGCCAGGGGTAGTAGTTTTTCCAAATTTCTGAACAGCAAGGAGTGCCAACGTGGGTTTTGTGTGGTTGACACTGTCTCACTGCTGAACAACTTGCTGAAGTTAAAATTTTAATGAAAATTGAAAGTTTAAGTGCCACCATTTTCCATATCACTTTTCCCCTAACATGATTTATTGACCACTTATACATGATACGTTCTCCTGTCATGAGTAACATGCTATATATTTATTTTAATGAATAATGGGTACCATTTTAATTGATAGTTTCAAACAGAGGAGTAGATTTATTTCTACAATGAATGAAACTGCCCTCAGTATAGAGCCTGTATAAATTATTTTACGTATTTCAGTTTTCCTCTTGCAACACAGTATGCTCCTAATCCTAACAAGAAATCAATCAAATAAGATCTAATACATCACTAAGCACCATCTTCTTTAAAATATATTAGAACATTTTCCTATAATGCTTGTAAAATTTGTCTTAAGCAGTGTTGCCAGGAGCTTTTTACTTGGCTGTTATATGTGTCTGTAAGATGTCTGTTTCACTCCCTGGTGCCTTATTTGTCAGCTTTTTGGCACCCTGCCTATATACTTATATAAATTACTTTACTAGAACACATCTCAATTATGCTACCTCTTTTCAGCTAAAAAATTCAGCTATGTTAATAATTAAATATTGATTCCAGCAGTGCACGAGCTCATGTGGGCAGATGATTTATTATGCATTCACTTCTGAGTGTGTCACCTAGAAGTCAAGTCCACGAAGGATTCTTACCTAAAGAGATCACAGTTCATGACTGAAATCCACATTACTTGCAAATGATCTCATTCAGATATAAAAGTCCAAGTCAGCAAAGGGTTTGTGCTCACAAATATGCCTCAATCATATGCTGCAGAACTGCTGAAGGAACAAGCCTGCATACTTTCCTGTGTCTAGTATGAAACACTAAGACTTGCTGTGAATCATTTCAAAAATGGAATTAAGATGTTAAGAGCATGCACTAGCTGCCTTCTTTAAAAACAAGCAAAAAAAGCCCCAAACAAACAGAAATTCCTGCACAAATTACATTGCAAAGCATTGACCCAAATATCTTCATAATATATCCAGTAACCCATAATTTTAGAGAGTTATAATTTCTTCTTCAAAGTCAGGAATATTCCTACTGTTCTATCTTCCTCTTTAATAAGGATTTCCTTCTTGTAGCCTGACTAGAGTTTTCTAAGGTATTACTCCAATCCTTATGTAAACATTTGCATAAGGGATTTTACATCCATTCAGAAAGCTCACATTCATGCACCTGTAAGAGAATCATTGATGAAGGATGTTTGGATTTCAGGCAGCTCTCTAAAAATGTTTGTTTATTGCATACAGCAGCTGTGGGTTGTGGGTACACAGAACCAAGCCCAAAAGCTGAAGCCACTTTAGTTCTGGTTACAATGCATTATATATTTTTCTTTGCTGAGCATCTTAATACATAACATCCAATCAGCATCATATACAATGCTTTTACATTTGCCTATAGCCCATCAAAACTACTAAAATTACCACATTATGTTAGTAATTATCTAATCTTGTGAGTTAGTATGTTACATTTTAAGCTCAAAGTTGTTTTTCTGTTTTCTTGCAGTAGAAAATTTTTCTACTTGGTAAAAACATCTTTTTTGTTTGCCTATGCTATTGCTAAGACTTATTTCTGCTTGGTAAAAACATCTTTTTGTTTGTGGTCAACATACCCTTTGGTCTAGTCATAAAACCTTCTTCCAGCTCCTTCAACCTTTGCTTCTTTAGTTAACTAGTAACAACTGGTTCAGCAATACTTTTTTTAGAAATTTTCTAATCTTCTATATCAAAACTCGCTTTCATCTCTATTTCTCTTACCACTTTTTCATTCAGAGAGCCTTCTGCTAAACATACATGTCTGTAAAGCTTTTCTGTTAAATTTTCATTCTTACCAACATGCACCAGTACTGGAAAATTTTGACGGTGGCATTTTAATATTTTTCAGTATTTTAAGATACTGGGGATAGGAACACTGTCAGATATAATGAGTAAAGGGAAGAGGACTGAGTTTGTGAATGCACTATAAATGAAATTACTCAAATGTAAGCACCCAAAAGTGAATTTCAGAATGTATCAGTAGATTTTGGCAGAGACAGAGAGGTAGAATCCACAAAAGAGAAAAATATATTTGGGCAAGTGCCTTGCCTTCAGAAAGACACTTTACCATCTACTACTTTAGTTAACTAAATTCTAAATGGCAACACTTGGAGCCAGGTTCCACTTCCTATTTCTATTCAAAAGCATTCTGCAATTTTTTTTCTTTTTAGTTGAGATGATGTTCTGTGGTAAAATATTAGTAACAAAATGTGTCAAGATGTTTTAATAATTTTAGTCATAAGAGGTATTGCTTACAGGTCTGGCATTCATGCCAGATGTGCTGTATAATGGATGTGCAGCAATTAAGCATTTACTGTACCTTATGTGTGATGCTTTCATATCTATTGCCTTAGCTACAGCTCTGAAAGGAAATGTAAGTACAGGACTGTATAGGAATTTGAGTAGCTTTTATCTACATCTGCACTAAAATGCAATTCCTTTTCTCCCTCTAAAACAAATAAGCCATTTCCTTGGGAAAACAGAGGCATGATTGCTGGAAACTGTAGTTTTGTATTCTGTTGTTTGAGCTGTGAAATCACAACATGTTTTAATAAATTGCTGCCCACAATACATTCAGCTGTTGAGCTAAAGCAAAGACATAAAAGTCGATCAAAAGATGCCACTCGCTGCAGGGAGGCAAGTAATAAAGAATGAAAGCAGTAAAGAATTAAACTTAAAGCTACACAGCTCTTTTTGTTTGGTAGCAGCAAAGTAATTTGCATTATTCATTTTACCCTGGGAAGACAAAAAAAACCCACCACCAAACTCCCCAAATTCAACAACATGAATAGATTGAAGGGATGGAATCTAGCTGGCAAACAAAGCAGAGGTAAAGTAAGCAAAGCAAAGAAAGCTAAATCAAATGTAACAAGGCTGCAAAAGGGTACTAGAAATATCTAGAGAGATTAGACCACTGAAAAGTAACAAAGGGACCATATAAGTGAAGGCTACAAGACAGATGAAAAAAGCTGAAAACTAATTTTTCTTAGTTTTCAGTATAAAGGAAAATAATGAAAATGGAGAATATTATGTAGGAAGACAAAAAACTCTTAAAAGCAATGGGCTAGAATTGTGCTTAACTTGCACACAAGGGCCTCATTTTCTGTCTTCTTTCTCCTTGTGGGTCCCTTCCAACCCTGCATAGTCTGTGATTCTGTGAGATTTTAAATAATGCTTATAGTCCAAGTAGCCCCCTCTTCAAAAGAAGTGAAAAAAGGGAAGTGCTGGGTGGTACAAAGATGAAACACAGAGTTACAAAGTGTAATGCAAGCACTGCTCTGAGAGCATCCTACTCTTTCTCACTAAAACCTCTCACTAAAACAGTATGAAAAATGTTACTGGAAATGAGTAGCTGCTCAAAAGAAATAATATTTTTCCTTAGTTCAGGTGTGTTGTGATTGAAGTGGGAGACAGCCGTTGCAGTGCATGTAGTCTTTAATATATATGCTGTGCCACAGAAGGTTTAGGTTAGATGATAAGAAAAGTTCTTCACCCAGAGCACAGGCTCCCCAGGGCAGTGATAACAGCAGCAGCCTGACAGAGCTCAAGAAGCATTTGGACAATGCTTTCAGGGACATGATGAGAATGCTGGGGATTGTCCTGTGATGGGACAGGAGTTGGACTCGATCCTTGTAGGTCCCTTCCAACTCTGGATATTCTGATTCCAACTCCTTAGCACCATGAAAAAACCAGAGAGGGCATGCTTTAGGATATTAATGAGAGCCAAATGAGGCACAGTCCATTGTCGCCTCGTTTTAGGGCGTGACGACTTGGCTCGAGTGCCACGCCGCAGCCTGCTTACAGACTGACTGGTCCATTAAGCACACAGACACCCATATGGTGGAGGTAAAATGGCATTTATTGTAAGGTCTCCTGGGTTTTTATAGTCTCTGGGGTCTTCTGCCACGTCAGGGGGTCTGTTACTAAGGAGTGGAAAACTACTAGGGTCTGGAGGGATGTAACGTTACTGGAATTTTAGGGAGGACACTACTAGGTTTGGGCAGTTGCATTCTTTTGGGAGATAAGGGCTACTCTGGGGCTTGGGGGAAGGGGCCATATCTCTTTCCGTGACATCGCGAAATCTTGTGCGGCGCCAGTCCCTGTGCTAACACCACCACAGTCCGTGCATTCTTTTAGATCCTAGTCTGAAAAGACTTGAAATTTATTTAAGAGCCTAAGCATATAGTGAAAGAGTATCTTAGAACAATCGTGTGGATGCAAGCATCTTCACTCCCATGCTCTTGAGTCTCTAAAATTCCCCCCTACCCCACCTTGTTATTTTGCTTTAAATACTTGGTGTGATCTTATATAGATCACATGTGATATTATGAAATCCAGGTAGAATCTGTTACTAAAAAAGTTTCAATGGGAAATGCCATTACTATCGAATTGACACAAAGAGGGGAGAATATAAAATCTGCCTAAAATATGAAGTGTTTTTACAGCAGGATAACACTCCATTTTGGCATTTTTGGCTCCATGGCATCTACCATATTTAAATGACTTCTGAAAATTAATTTAATTCTAAGACAAATAAACAGCATACAAAACTTAAATTCCAAACAAAATGTTTCTGTTTTATTTAAAAAGAATGTTTTATTGACTCGAAACATTCTTTTTCTAATATAATTTCATGGAAGATTTGTACATTTTGTGTTCCCATTTTAAGTTTGTAATGGGAAAAGAAAATTCATGTACTGTCATGAAATAAAATCACCTGTCTATGGTATTGGTTAAAGAAATGAATAAAAAACCAGTGAAGCTGGCACTACTGAGCATTAATGAGGAACACTAACTGTTCCTGACAGGTCATAAAACTGACTCAGTGTCTGTAAGAGTGCATTTTCTGCCCCAGTTTTGGAACTGACCCTGAACCTGATTTCCTATGAGTAGATAACGACTGCACATACACAGGCTGTTATTAAAATGTGAAATGATAAAAGTGAAACCTAAATAAAACATGTATTGATTTTGATGTCTTTATGCAAAAAAAAATGTAGGAAAATATGCAGGTAGTTTTAAAATTTTTTCATGCTTTTTAAAAAAAGGCAATAAAACCTAGTTGGATTTCATGCATATACAGGTAATAGAATTTCATCAATTGAATTCTGAAACAGAACAGCAGCTCTTTACAGGGCTGTCTCTTGATTTAAGTTCTTTTTAATTGAGATTGTCTATGCTCTGTAAGCAAATATTTCCAAGCTTTCTTGCCTTCTCTGGTAAAAAACACAAAAGCTTTTTAATGTCAAACTCATGGTCATTAAATTTTGTTATACTATGGAGCCTGCTGCTGTGAAAAATTTTATCCTCATTTACATTCCTGTAGACCGGGACCAATTCATCTGATATCCTTCTCTGTCTTAACCAAAATAATCACTTAGTCTAAAATGGATATTGCAGATCTTGGATAATACTTGTGATCTTTTTCTTTTTTTCTGAACTCTTCCCAGTGTGTCAACAGTCTTTCTGAGTAGAGGATAAAGACTTTAGATGTGAGCAATGTAATTGGTTTCCAAAGGTAACAGACTAAGGAATTAGTACTAGTCAACAAATGAGGAAATGTTTATTTTAGGGATGCCTGACACATGGCTTTCAGAGGGGAGGTTGCAATTGACACTATCAGAGGGAAAAAGGAAATGTGGTATAATCTGCACCCACAGAGAGTTTGATACCTAGCCTGTGGTACCAAGTGGAACTCTTCTAATTGTTTGGAACAGTTTTGGAGCAGGAAGTTTTATGTAGAGCTAGGGAATTAACTAAGGACTTTGCCAAGCCCTGGTGAAAGCAGAATTATGCATTCTGTTTTTCACTGCTTGTGAAAGCACTGAAAACAGGCAAAAAGAATGCTGAAAGGATTAAGAGGCATGGGGTAAGGTCCCCAAAACCTGCTTGACAAGCCTCTTGAATGGGTATATGGGACCTAACCTAGGAGACAGAGGAGAAGAGAAAGAAGAAGAAAGGATACAAGAAATCAAATAACAGACAATTGCTATTTCAATAATCACAAGTCTAGTTACGATAAAAATTTCACTCTATGCAAATCATCACTCCCCACCCTGTGAGTCTCGGAAACTGCAGGCAAGTTGTGATGGAAGGAGGGAGGGCAAGAGGATTTAGGGGAAGACTTCATGAAATCAGTCTTTCACCTGCAGTGGCCAAAGAGTCCAGCAGATTGGCTGGTGATTTCCTTCTTGTTTCTTGATACAGTATTCTTCTTTTACATATTCCTTGCTCATTTATTAATAGCATATCAAACATTAGACAATTTAATAAAACCATTTTTGATACTTGCTGGACTTCTAACATGAGCTCCAAAATAACACGGCGAGTTCAATTTAGGTTCTGTATTACTTTTTGTTATTGAAAATACATTGCACTCCTTGTCAAAAAATACAAACTTCAAGGATAGGCCAATTTTCAGTAGTTAGGTTTCCTTGCCTTTTGGAGTCCGAAATCTTAGAGGTCCAGGTATTGTTATAGCCCAAATATACATGTCCCAGATTACCATCCTTATGCCTCCCACCAGCCAGGTTTCAGGGGAATCCCCCAGGATCCATACCCAGGGAAAGAGGAAAAGGTCAGCCCACATTTCTGTGTTTGGGGCTGGATAAACTTTAGAAGCTTTTAGCAACTCCATCAGTGGAGAACAGCTCATGTCAATTTTTACCTGGGTTTGCAGGGCCTTTCTGCTGGAGACCGTTGGTTTAGACCAAAGATTAATTTTTCCTTTATTTTGTAACTAGCAGTTACCTCTGCATAAAATACATCACCTCAAGAGCACCCTTCTCACTGTGCCAATTAAAATGTAGGACACCAAAAACTTACTCCTAAAAGGGCTTATGGATTTTTTATATACTCTGAGGCTGATGCATGGAGAAATACTGACAAGATATTCTAAAGTGGTCAAAACAACAAAAAAAATTTACTGGTAACTTCAGAAAATCAGAGAACTTTGGCAAAAGTTCAGAGCAGCATTCAATTAACATAGAACACTTCACAAAGCTTTAATTTAGCCCATTCAACTTAGCAAACTGCAAGCCCATCCAGTTTAAAGTTATTGAAAACTACAAGAAGAGGGAATTAGAAGAAGGAGATGAAAGGGAGAGAGAGAAAGAATACAGAAAATAACAAATATGGCTCCCACTCCCAGCAGTGTTCAACTGATATAAAATCCAAGGGAAGGTAGGGTCAAGACATGTGCTTGCCTTGTGTCCTGTTAGGTACCCTTTGTCCTTCCAGGCCCTTCCCCCAGGTGGGATTTCAGGTCATCTGGCCACTGTGGGGCTGGACTGGGGCTCCAGAGGTGGGTGTGGAGCATTGCCTCTGCTGTGGCAGGGATGGGCAGCCACTGCCAGGCTGGGATACAGGCTCTGGGCATGTGGAGCATGGCATTTCCTCACCAGAGCAAGACCTGACCTGACCTGCCCCTTTTCCCCACAATGCACCCAAAATGTTTTGAGCCAGCAATCCTTTCAGTTTCTCACAGCGCGGTACCTGAAAGAGCCAAATGCACCCAGTTTAAAAAGAGGAACACTTAAGAGATGCACAGCTGCTCTGTAAATTCCTTACAGAAACTAATGTATCATCCTACAGTTTCTCTGTGAATTACCTCTCTGCAACTTCTAAATACAAGGTGTACACAAAGGAAATAATGTGATGTGCACTCTAATGCACAACTGCTGTCCTTTTTTTATGAGAAAATTCCTCCCATTCCTTCTTGTAATCTATTTCTCAGCTGGGTCACTTTTAACTCAGCTCAGAGCTTTGCAATTGAGTTCAGTAGGAGAGAAGTATTTGCAAGTTATAAGGATTAGTTTCTTTGAACTCCAGGTACCAGTATTCCTGCAGTGTAGAAGAAAAAGAATTTGTGTGAATTGGAGAATAATAAAACATCTTTGCTCTTTTTGTACATTCCCTTGATAAAAATAGAGCTGAAATTAAGAGTATGACAGAATTCTCCTTGAATTCAGCAGTGTCTTTTATTGAATTTTTCATTAACATTTATCATTTTCCCCCCTCAGCAATCCAACAATGGCAAAAGAGTCTGTGTAATTAATTGCACATACAGAATATGTACATAGACCACTTGGTAGAACAAGCTCTTGCATAACACAAAAGCCACATAATTAATTTATATAATGTAGTCAGGGATGGGCAGCATATGTGCATATATGCATATATATATACATGCAGACACCCCTAGTGGGTATCCCAAGCTACAGAATGTCGTGGGAAGGGGAAAGAGCCTAAAGCCAGAAATTTAGCAACTCATGTGTTGATGCATTATTACTTATTTCCATGACATGTGTATATATTCTCAAAAGTTCAGTGTTTTTATTAATGATAAAATATGCCTTCTTATTCCCAAAATGTATTTTTTCTTGATCTTCCCTTTCAGAGAATAGATTGTTTAAGTGACTAGAAATTATAAAAATTACTGCCAGCTCTTCAGCTCAGGTACCAGGGACACATATGCCTACTGTTATAGGTTTGCTTTGGTAGGTTATGTTAGTGCACTTATGAATATATATTTCTTAATAACTACTGTGGGATGTGAGTGAGAACAGAGTAAAGTAGGCTTAGATTTTGAAGATAAAACAAAATTTTATAAACTACAGATGATTAGAAATGAAAACTTTTTAGAACATTTCTTCTTCTCTTAGTCGTTAAACTCTCTACACTCAAACTTTATACACTTAGCTTATTTTTTTCTATTTTACATCTTCACTTCAGCAAGGAGAGAGAAGTCTTTCTTACACTACAGACTATCCCACAGCTCTATTTCTGGTGCTCTCACTACTATCTATGGACTCAAACTGCACATAGGGCCTTTTTCAAGGATACTTAGCTAAATACTAAAAGCTGCGACCACTTCCGGTCCCCCATTTTCCCCTGGGGCCAAGGGTTCTAAGAACAGAGATCTTCAAAACCATGAAGACAGAGGGCACCATCACACTCTCCATCTTCTCTTCTCTGTTCATGCTCCGCCTTCATGGCAGGCCACAGCCACCATTTCTTGGCTCAAGACTAACGCATCTACCCTAGAACACAGTCCAGGAAGAAAAATCTAGGTTCGTCTGTGGTTAATATTATGCAAGAAAAGTCTAGCTTAAAGCTACTTCTCTTCTTCTCTGTCACTCTCGGGTGTCTTTTCATCTTCTTTNGCCCCCCAGCCCCTGCAAGCTGGGGGCAGGGGGCAAAGCACTTTGCTCACCTGCGGCCAGCAACAGAAAGAGAACCTCCCCAGAAATTCCTCCTGCTTTTAACCCCTTGGATTCTCAGAGGCGTGTCTAAACTTTCTTTAAATACTTCCTGGGGACTCCAACTTTTCATTTCCCTCTCAAACCACGACACCTACCTATGCATATATAAATACATACCCGTCTTGATGTATTAGTAATATTTGATAATCTTGAGACTGCTTTGAATTTTCCGTGTACAGTCACAAGGAAAGGGTCTCTGGATTGTAGGTTTGGCGGGTCTTAGATCTGACACTGGGGGCTTCAATCTGTTTGCAAAGCTATTGTACATGCACTTTTCCAGGGAGGATAATCAGCTATAGTTCTTTGGGAACCCAGTGAATATCACTTTAAAATTAATGTCCCACTGCATTTTTCTCTATTTTCTCTCAAGCAGGTATGCAAACTCCTGCTAACCTTCTCTAGTCTTTTGTCCCTACAAGTATAAATAGAGAAAATATATCTCCACAAATATAAAATATCTACTTAATTGCAAAGTCTAGTATATTTATCTTGGCTTTAGTTCTCATGACAGAAGTAATTGAATTCTTGGTGAAGACAGCCAAATCTCTGTTGATAACATAGTTATGCTTTGTCACTAAAGCAATTCCTGTAGCAACTCTAAGGACAATTTTTAAAAATTGCTCTTTATCTTTTATTACCTCAAGGATTTCTAGCTTAAGTGGTGTTTGAACATCCATTTATTAAATCAGTCAACTATAGGAAAGATATTTTACATACTTCAGAACAATACCTAAAAATAGTCAAGTCAGATGTTCATTACTAAGCTTATCCATGACGCGAGTTCCAGAGCAGTCATTAGGGCCTTTTATAACCATTGTGAGTCATTCTGAGTATTTCTTAAACTTTCCAAGATGCAATTTGTTAGTTAATTTCTGTTTGCAATAATTTTCCTTTAGAAAAAATTGAATTTTCCTTAGAAAAAACTAGACATTGTTTCAGTAGGTGCAGCTATTCCATTTGTGCTTGCCCAAATTTTTCAACAACTTTGAACAAGGTGCTGAATTCTTCATAAATCTTCTCACTTGTGAAACCCACAAATGGTTTTGTTAGAAATCAGAAGAGGTAAGTAGCCTTAATATCTGCTATTTCAAAGGTGTTTTCAAAGGTTCCAGCATCCCAGGAAAGCCAGACTTCATCAGGGAGAGCACCACTAAGAAGTCCATCAGAAACACCAGAGGCAGGCTGTGAGAATGATGAGGTACTGATCTTCAAATTTGAAATATACTGTATAAAAATCTGAGCTAATATTCATGTAGAAAATTTATTAGCCAGCTGCTTTTCACCTACCTAGAGGCAGGAATGACAAGAGTAGCTCAGACCACCGGATATATTGATCCTAATGTAGCTGCCATGCTCAGTCAAGAATGTTTGAAAGGGCTAAATAGGCATCTGTAGATTGATTCTTCTTTAAGGTTTGTCCAGTTGCATACACTAGCAACATTACATAATAATTACTTCCCAAATAAACAGCTGATGAAGGCTGACTCAGGGTGAATATTCTGAGCTCTTCAAATTGCATCACTGAAACTCAAAGCAGAAAATATGCAGCGTGATAAAATTGTGAAGAACAGAGCTGTATGCATATTTCCTTAAGTGATTGATTCACTGAAAGACCAACACTTATTTTGGAAAATAAAATGCCTCAATAAGCATTAGATTTGTGAGGGGCACTAAGTAAAGTGAAATGAACCAGATTGTTCATGATCTCTTTTAACAGAAAGTTTAATTGCAAGACGTGACAGAAGCATTTTTCTTTCTTGCTAATAAGCATAATATCCTGCCCTGAAATATATCTTTATAGCTACTTAGAACTGTAAGCTATTGGGAAAAAGTTTTTCACTGAAAGAGTGGTCAGGCATTTGAACAGGCTGCCCAGGGAAGTGGTAGAATCATCATACCTGGCAGTGTTTAAAAAAATGAGTGCATGTATCATGAGGGGATACGCTTTATTGGTGAACACAGTGGTGCTAGTTTGACAGATTCTATGATCTTAGAGGTCTTTTTCAACCTTAACATTTCTATCATCATTGTTTTGCTTCTTCTTCCATCTATTTTCTTCAAAAACACTGTGATGATAGTGTAGCAGCAAACAGAACAAATAGTAAAACAAAATAATTTTAAAACAAATAAACCAAACCCTTTCTAGTGACAGAAATATTGTCAGACATGGCAAAATGTGCAAATATAATTTGCTCCATAGGAGCCACTACTATATGAGTGTTTCAATAGCTGACCCAGTGTATCTTGACTAAATTGCTATTTGAAGATACAAGTAGCTAGATGGAATCAGCTGTCCTCAAGGTAGCCTAAATATCTCATGCTGTGTTCATTAAGAACATCACTCAGAGTGCTGTTTTAGGATTCATGGGGTTCTTTGCTCAATTTGATCATCTTTAGAAGTGCACAAGATCACAGGCCAGATTCATCAAAGCAAGGGATAAAAGAGATTTTCCCTTGTATAGCTTGGATGTGGAGCTATTTTAAATTAAACTACTTTAATAAATTTAGTTTTCACTTCATTAATAGTTTTTGATTTTGTAGTGGATGACTGCTAAAGCAAGAACAATATAAAAAGTACTTGTTTATATAAAATATTCAGTTGAATATTGGAATTTTTGTGCTGTTGTCTGGTAGAAAACATTGCTAATTTGTGACTGTCTTAATGCAATAATAAAAGATTATTAAAATTATAAAAGAGATGCCACTGCATTTGCCAATGCAAATTAAAGTGCAAATGAGACCATATACCAAAGTCAATAGAATGGATTTTTATTTAGCAGTAAATGTGAGGTAGAGAGAGATAGGGAGAAGGAGGGTGGGGAGAGAAAGAAAGTGGCAGAGAAGCAGAGAAAAATACCACCAACTCTAGATTCCACTGACAGTCCTCCTGGTGTTCTCAGTGATTGCAGTCTTCTGGAGATGGTGGTTGCAGACTCTATCAAGTGGAGGAGGAACAAATCCAAGGAACACAAACTCTATTTGGTTTAAAGTCGCTCAGGTTCAGGTGGGAATGCCCAGGGAAGGGGAGTTTCACACTGGGTAATGTAATATAAATCACAAGACACCTGAATGATGTAGCGTTGTGGATCACTGGACACTTTAGGGTCTTGACACCTTGTGAGGTGTCACAGCTGTCTCTTAGCACAGATGAATCAGTCATGGCCCATCGCCCCAGAAGAATCCCTTCGTCCTACATGTGAATGTCCCATACTTTGGAGTTTTCACAGCTGGAGTCATTAGATAAGAGAGGACAGTGGCATGATAAGAAGGACTTACTCATCTCGCAGGATTTGCCTCTCACCAGCCTTGTCTGGGAACCCAGTTTGCAGCTCCAGGTGTGCACACCCTTCTGCACCTGGAGGGCCAGTCTCAGTGCATCCCTAGCAAACTGAGCCCATTAGCACCAACATTCCTGTCTCTTACAGCACCTGTGTGGTTACAGCAAATGGCTGAATATTTGACTCATTAATCACTACCAGCCACTCTCACAGCCTCCAATTTTTTTTCCATACATGATGCAATTTGCATAAGATGATAGACTGCAGTTTAGGCTTTTAAATGAGTAAAAGGAAAAGATTACTCAAATTAGCGCTCATTTTCTGATTCTGTCCTCTGAGTTTATGAGGACCTATAATTGTTTAGACCCAGGGGAACTAAAATGTTAAGGAAAATTATGACTGTCAAAGTTTTAATGGGAATACAGTACAAAGAATAATATTTGGAGTTGGAGCATACTTGAAAATGTCAGGACCCAATAAAACCTGGGAGCGTTTGCACTGAAAATCACTTCTCTTTTGGAACCCATTTACCTGGGTGACATCTGGAGTTTATTATAAAAGATTATTTACTCACACAAAAGACAGCCAATCTGTTTTTTCTGCATACTTATTCTTCCTTGGACTACAGCATGTTGTGGGATCCCCTAACAATAGGATATTATCAACAATATTGGCTTGCATGGAGAGGTCAGGGCAGTGTGGCTGTGGTCAGGTTGAAACTCTTTGCTGTCACTTTTGAAGAGTTTTTAATAATATTGTTGCTGCTATTGTTTGCTTTCTTATCCCCTTGCTGTTTCCAGTAATTTGTTCTTATCCCAAACTTTGATTTCTCTCTTTTATTCCTCCAATTAATTGCTTCATTGAGGAAGGGGAAAATGTGGGAGAGAGAGTGAGTAGAGTGTGGGTTTTGTTCCAATGGGAACACTAAATTGTGGAGTACCTTTCCTCAAGCATGACAACAACACAGTCCATGAGGGAGATTGGGGGAAGAACAATTTTTATATCCTTTATAGTTAGGAAATATCTTGATTTTTCCAATTCTAAACACTGAAAATTCTGCAGAAAGATGTCTTATCCTCTTCCTCCAAAAATGATGTTTGGTTAAAAAACTTACAAAAAACTTATCAGAACAAAAAAAAAAAGGTAATTCTAGCAATTTTTTTTGAAAATTCTAGAAGTAACATCAGGACTGAGTCTTCTAAACTAGAGATGGAGAATCAAGTTAGAGTATTCCTGTTAGAGGCACAAAAGACTAAAGAATAAAAAATAATAAGGAAATAATTAAAAATTTTCTTCAACCTGCTTCTTACCACTGTATAATTAGACATATATTTACTAATTGCTGACTATTCCCGAATTTACTGATGCTTAAAGTACAATCTGACATGTCAGTATGTTTATGTCACATTAGAATCTCCTCTGCTCAATTAACACACATCTAATCTAGAAACTTTTCAGTCAAGTGCAACAAGTACCAAGAAACAGCAATTAACTGTAAATGATTTCAGACAATTCAAAGAACACCATTGAAGATATTTGTCTATCAGCTGACATAAACTTCGGAAGAAATGCTCACCCACATGCTTCACTGCCTCTGAACACATGTAAAATACTCTGTTACAACTACCAGTTAAGCACGTTTGTGCCCAGAGAAGTCTCTAAGACTAAATGTCTTCTGGCATTTTAAAGAGATAATGTCAGGATTCCTGTCCAACAGAGGAGAACAATCTTGTTTGTTTATTTAACTGAGACAGAGCAATATTGTGGAAAAAAGGTGAGAGAGCAAGATACAACTTGGCTTAAGACATCTCAGTACTATATCCACTTCTTTCCAGAAGCAAGGCTTAACCCAGAATAAGAGCTAGGTACATAATGGCATTAGCACCTTCATTCAATGCTTGCACATTTAAAAGAATATATGAATGGCCAAACTGGGATAAACCAATCTCCTGTGACAGCCTTTCTCTAAGGTCATAGATGAGTGTCTGTGGAAAGGTACATAAAACAACAGATTTAAGCATCCAGAAACAAGACATGAGGGTAAATGGGAAAGACAAGAAAGTAAACATACACTAAATGTCATCATCTCTTTTGATAAACGAAAAGCAAGTGGAGGTTTTTCTTCCCTGGTAAACATGATGGTTATGGTAAACATCCTTTTTTCAGCCTGCCCAGACAACTGATAATCTGAAATCAAACCTTGTTGTAGGGATGCCACTTTGAAGTTTGGAAACAGTGAAAATAATAACTTTAATAAATAACTTTACAATATAGTGTCTTTAATAGAAAGTCTCTTTTCCCAGTCATACTATTTTCCTCAGCCTGTAGCAGAGGAAACTGGTACTGAATAAGTCTAGGATATGCAATGCTATGAACCCTTGAGTTTAGTACTCAAAATTAATTAATTCTGGCCTATCCAGGTCATTTTCTTGCTTTTGAGTCTCTAAATCATACCTTGAACATTAGTTTAACCAAAAGGCTTTTTGATTAATATGTGTATACAAGGCACACAGTTCACTGCACTCTTAAAGTTCATCAGTTTACTGCCAAAAAATTTTAATATACAGCTTACTGCTCTTGGGGCCTAGGCACTGGTTTTATGGCTGCACCCTTTATGGCTGCGGAAGGGTCCCAGGGTAAATGCACACTCATACTCCTCATAGTCCCTTCCTCACAATTTCTTTCATTTTTCTCTTGCATCAAGCACAAGTTGCCTTCTATAAAGAGTTTTGCTATCAGAACTGCCTTTGTTTCTGTGGCATTCCATAGCATGAAAAGGCCTTATTTACACAAATGAAGTTAAATTTCCCTTCTTTATTTGCTTTCTAAGCCAATGGGAGCTATGTCCATACAACTGATGCCATTATTTAGTTACTAGACATTAAAGCAAAGAGTTGTGGGAAAAGCAACAAACTCTCTATGAAATTAGGAAGCTTCTTAGAGAATTCACAGCAGATATTTTCAGCAATTGAGACATAACAGAGAGATGATTCTTCAGAGACGATTTACAGGTGGAGCATAGAGGCAGCAGGTGAAAACTCTTCTGTTCATCTCATCCTCTGCCCAGCCAGGATTTCCCATGTTTTTTTTGAATACCTGTGCAGTTCAACTGCACACTTTTGCTGGTCACTCCAAACCACAGCATAGCGGGAGGCAGTTTTTATGGCAGTACTAATCAGCGAGAGCCCAGAGCAAATGTTTGCTGGCTGTGAGCTGATGACAATGCACAAAGGTACCTGAGAATATTTACTAAATACATTTCACAGCTTCCTTAGGCATCACACTGAGGTAGATTCCTCAGACAGAGGAGGGCAGAAGAATCATAGGATATCCTGAGCTGGAAGGGTCCCACAAGGATCATCAAGTCCAGCTCTGTGCTCTGCACATACAGTAGGATAGAATACAGACTTTGTTTCTAGGGGAAGCAAATAATTGGTCTCATATAATGCAAATATACCAAATTCACTACAAATCTGCTGATTCCAATCACCCTTTTAATGGTGAATTAGTTAGCATGTTTTGTAACTTTATTCCTAATCTTATAAATTAATTTTCTAGTAGTCTGTTATTATTATAAATTTACATATTAACTCAATCCTTCTCTTGTAGTGTGAACAGGTTTGTGCTTTCTTTTGTAAGTGCTCTCTTGCTTAGATTATTGACAGGTGCTTTTTGACTTTTTGACTTGCCTTCTGCTTTTTTTCCACAGCCTGAAGTCTTAAGGTTATTGAGCCACACTTGGTAGCTCTGGAAGGTGCAATTGCTTTTGCTTATGTCATGATGCTGTTTAAGTCCTGTGTCTTGAGACTGCTTTTATTGTCTGAAAGGTCATCATTGTTTTTTCATGGTCATGAAAACACGTTATCTAATGACAAGTAGCTTATCTTTGCTCTGACTGGACTGAAACCGGCAGAATGCCAAGGCATGTTGAGCCTAATTATTTTTCTTCATAAAATATTGAAAGGCATAAAGGATTCTGCCAGAAGTAACTCAATTCTTCTCTTAAGGGGTCCTCCTTGGATTTCTTAAAAAGGCTGTGGACAGCCTCTGATTGAACCCCGTGGGTCAGGGGGTCAGTAAACAGGAATGCAGTAGAGGGATGAACACTTAACTTTCCCCAAAGCATCTTTAAAGAGGTATATTTCAAGAAAAAAAAAGGTAAAAGTTAAACACATAGTCCTTAATGTCTTGATTATCAAAGGCTTGTGATCAGAGAAAATAGTTAGGTAAGCAGGAAGTGAGGAAATAATGGGAAAAAAAGCCCATAATAAAAAAGGTCTATTGAAATGAGGATTTATGGACATTTGCTGAGTGCACTTATGTCACTGTATCAATTGAAATAATAACATAGAAGGAGCTATCTCCCATTTGCAAGAAATACAGAAACAGTGCTCTAAAGAGACTTGTGTGTATAATAGGAGTTAATCTGTGATGGTACACATTACGTTGAACAGAAAGGCTGATAATGAATCCCAATACCACTATTTTGTTTTTCAGCATTTGTCTGCACATTTATGAATATTATTAAAATGATGTATCAAATTTTATTCATTTCCCTAAAACTCAGCTGGAGTAGTAGTGAAATTCATGTCACTTCTTTTCCCAGCTGTTCCTACAAATTGCATGGGAAGGAAACGTGGATATGTCTGATGTGCTTTACATTGAAGTACAGTGGGCTCCAGTGCTCTGACTGGGCCTCCTGGGTCTCTGGAAGAACACACACCATAACAATAGGAAGATGCCCAGCAGAAGTAGAGTTTCTTTTCTTCTGCCTGGTGATATGGCCTGCCAGACAAGGCACTGCTGATAGGGCTGTGACCCTTTGCATTTCTCTTTTCAGGGCAGGATTTGTTCTGCATGCAGCTACTTTTCTCTCTTGATATTGTTATTTTGAGGTTAAAACTCACATCTGTCATTTCCATGTTGAGTAGGAACTACTGAAAACTCCTACTCTGTATCATACATCAGGAGGGAGAGGCTTCCACTCCAGGGAAATCTGGAAGGCAGAATCATCTAGTGCATCATGAGGACCTCCTAAGTTCTCAGTGAAATTGGCACTTTCACATTACATACACTGTCAGGATCTCTGAGAGGCTGATAATTTTCTAAAATTTGGTATTTTTTATCTCTGTATATTTGTCTGGATGTAGTAGTTGTGTGATACAGCATAACATTGGTTTTACTGCAGTGAATATAGACTTACAAAAGCACTAATGATTTTATGACTAGCTTTCCATGTTAAAAAGTTTCTAGGCATCTATCCAGTTTTTAAAAGGGATGTTTTTCTGAACTATCACGTGACAGCTGACCAAAAAAACTCCAAAAAGAAGTAAAACCCAGGTTATGAAGAGGTACTGTGGTTTCAAAAAATACATCTGTCAAATCAGGAACTGCCAAGACCCACAGTTATCTGTTCTGTCTAGTGAGAAATTCTGATTTTCTTTGGCTTGAGTTTCCTGTATTTACTGCATCTGGCATTGGGAATTCAATGCCTTGCCTACAAAAATAATTTTCTGGTGTGGATTTTACTATGCTGGACTTAGGAAGCCAAGCTGCATATCAAATTCAGAAGGAAAAAAACCCAAACAACTTAAAATGGAAAGCATCCTACTGCATATTGGATTAATGTGCTGTCAGCAACATTATGTGTTATTGCATCAGAAACGCAGAAAATAGAAACAGTTTTAAAAAATCAGCCTGTGGAATATTCCTTTTTCTGACTCTATTGCAGACTCTTCAGTCATAGAGAGCTGATCGGTCTATGTCTCAGCAGAATGATCAGTACAGGTGGACCTTCCTTCAGTGCTAGAAACCTAAAGTGGGCCTTCAGCAAAGCACAATATTGTTCTGGCTTGACTGTGCAGGGAGTTACTGATAGAAAAAAGAAAGCTTCAGTCCTCTGAAAATCACTACTGTTTGTTATAGCAGATAGGTCTGTCCAAAAGTACTAAAAGTCATGATATAACTATAGGAAAAATCCACCACTTTCTGGAGGCATCAATCAAGTGCCTGGATGTATAGATACCATGGCACTTAACCCCAAAGAAGGCAATTTTTTTCCCCAAACAAAGAGTAATAATTAATAACACATTTCTTCAGGCAGAAAACACACATGGAAAATATTTGTGATGAACATTTAGGTTATTAGCATAGTAAAATAGGAGAATGTGACTGAAATATTGTCAGCCCTTACATAATTAATGCTACTGAATGCATCCTACTACTGTATCTGTATTTATTCATACCCCCAGGCTTATAAGGCATACTTATTTAGCCATATAAGTATATATGTTTAGTGTATACACATTTTGTACATTCTACATTTTAAATATTAAAAACTCTTTAATGAAATAAGGTACCTCACTGCACACCACAATAACTCTTTTTGTCATACTTTTTCACCAGTGCACAATTTTATAGGTGAAGTTCATGGAAATATTGAACAACTGCTCAAGAAATCTCCATTTTTATTAGTGACAAAGCAGAGGATTTCAGCTCCACCCTAGAATGACACGTAAACACTATTATTTACAAAAAAACCCAAAGAGAAGTAGCAGAAAAACCTCTCTGATGCCAATCATTTATATGGCAGGTAGCTTAACAACAGAATAATAACCTGGAAAGGGTAAGTTTATTAGTAGGCATTAAAATGTTGATTCCCTACCAAGGCTGCTGTTATGTAAAGCATAACAAAAAGAACCATCCTGAAAAAATAACACAGCTTCTTCAGTATGCACAGAGAAATTTCTTGTAGTTACCTCCATCAGCAAATGCTGCCATTTCAAAATGATTTCATTGTTCTTCTACCACTAGTAAATAATTATTGCATTTTGCACAACCAAAATTTGTTTTGTCTCTCAGGCTCTGCATGGAGAGCATTTTCTTCTCTCTCAGTGAGGAAAGTTTAAATAATTTTAAATATTAGAAGTGAGAAGGAATCAAACCTATGCTTATTGTTTCTAATGCTGAGTTGCAGTGCTGTACATCCCAGGAGTACCACTGAAATAAAATAAAAAAAAATGTGGGACAAGGAGATCAAAAGCGATATCTACCAGAGTCACTAGCAAAGAAGACTTTAGCAATGAAATTTTTGGAAGAGCAGGAATCCTCATCTGATGGCATGTTTTTCAGTTGTCTTTATTTTTTTCCTAATAATCACCTACTAAAAATCCAGAGTGTTGTCTGCTGATTCTGCCATCACTTTTGACCTCATCTTAGCCAGTTTGAGTATTTTTGACTTTCCAGTGCTAGAGATGTTAGTTCAGGACATTGCTCATATCCTCAAACCCCACACTAAAAGATGTGAATATTCTGAGTTGCCATCTTCGTAGAGAATCAGAGATAAATAAGAGCCAGACAGAGGGGCTGAACAGCTGGGTTTCAGTCTTCCCAATGCACAAAGCAGATTTTCCTATGTAAAACTTCAGGCCACCATACACCTTGCTGTTTAGTGAGAGGTGCAACTCTTCAGTCATTACGGAGATTTGCACATGCAATATGTTAATTGCAAGATTAGAAATTGCTTTTGAAAGTTAATCTCATATAGTATGAAGAAATGCTGTGTTTTAACAGACATTGTTGTAGGAGAAGGGAATACAGGTGACTTCACCCCTGATAAGTAACAGCTGTGTTAATTACCCAATACAGCCTCACCCCTGATGAGTTATAGCAATGTCCAATAAAGATAAGTGTGATAAAAGGGGGTGGGTTACCTGGTGAGAGGGGAATCATGAATGGAAAAGGATGAAGAAGGATGATCCTAGGGGAGAGGGAGAGAGAGAGAGAGAGAGAGAAAGAAAGAAAGAAAGAAAGAAAGAAAAGAAAGAGAGAATCACTGCTGTGAGATCAGTCTGGGTCTGTATTTAGAGCCTGTTGTTGGAACGTGTAGTCACAGTCCAGCTAGGTAAATTCTGTATTCAGATTCTGCAAACTAATACGTGGTCAGAGTTGAGCAGGAAATAACCCGCAGCAGAGGCTGCAAGGGAAACCTACAGTCAGAGCTTCCTGCAGCCAGAGTCAGTGAGTGGTTGGAGTCAGGATGGCTGATCTGTAAAGAGGAATAAACCAGGACTCTTTTCCTGCTACAATGAACAAGGAGTCTGTGTCTCAGCTCATTTCTACCCTCTAATAAGAGGGCTGCTGCAACAATTGCAGTCAAGCAAACATCTGATTTTGCAAGCACCAATTTTGAAGTACAGTATTGGCAGTAACAAAAATCTTGTTTTGACTTCTAAAATGAGAGAGACTTGCTGTGGATACTCTGAAGAGAGAAGAAATAAATCAAGATACCATTTCTATAACATCACTTCTCTGACCATAACCTAACATTAGAAATGAGATTTCAGAATGAAGAATATCCAAAATATTACATTAAGTGAAACATCTACGAATGATTACAAGGAAAAATTTACTTTATTAGAAAGATGGGTCCTTTGATCAGTGTTAATGAACTGTACATGAAAGGTATGGATTTCAAAGAAGTTATGTGAACTACAATGTTGGAAGAATGTAATAATGTGTCAGGCTTTTCTGCTACACACTTCTTGCTTAGTAGAAAATTGATGATTTATATGGCCAAAAACTGTGATTTTAAGATTATTATTTTTGAAGCACTGTTAATTATTCCTAACAAAATTACTTTTCTGTGGACACAAGCATAAAAACTGCTTCATTCAGGTTGTGTTTATACCACTCCCTGAGCTCTGAAACCTGCAATCCAGCTACAGTACAGCACTACCACAGTGAGAGTCTTCCCATTAATATGTACTGATCAATTCATCAGTTTTCCTAATAATCACTTGCTTTTACTATGAATACAATATTTGAAAACAAGCAGTCTGAGAACAGTGGAATAAATTTGCCTCTCTGAGGGCATGAGAGTAATGGCTCATACTGCTGAGAAAGCATTTGCTGTGGGGGAAGAAAAAGTGGGTGAGAGGATGCTGATACTAGTCTGTCTTTCCTTATGTGTTTTCCAGTAAATTCAAAATTAAATATATCTGCAGTTCCATGCACACAAAAAGTATTTCTGGACCTCAAGAGAGCTGACTTTTTCTGTTCATGTATCATACACATCAATTAATGTTTACATTGTTTTTATTCAAACCCCTTGACAGGGCTGGCTTATGTGAGAAGCTGCTGGAAGCTCCCTCTATGTCCAGCAGAGTCAATCCCTGGCAGGTTCAAAGATAGATGTGCCACTGGTCAAGGCTGCATCAATTAGAAATGATGATAATGCCCTTGAAGAAGTTAACAAAAAAAACCAAAATAAAAAAACCACCACGAACCCCACCACAAAAACCCCCAACAAAACCAAAACGTTATTGCACAGTTGTAATTGCAGTCAGAGAAGAACAGAGTGAGAACATGTGAGAGGAACAGCCCTGCTGACTCCAAGGTCAGTGGAGGTGCCACAGGAGGCACTGGAGCTGGAATTCCCTGCAGCCTGTAGTGAAGATGATGGTGAGGCAGCTGTGCCCCTGCAGCCCAAGGAGGAGCACAGCCTCTGGAGATCCATAATGACCCATATTGGAACAGGGGTATGCCTGAGAAGAGGCTGTAAACCTGTGGAAGGCCTGTGCCAGAACAGGGTCCTGGCAAGGACCTGCAGACCCATGGAGAGAGGAACACACGCTGGAGAGGTTTCCAGGTAGGATTTGTGACCCATTGGGGACCCATTCTGGAGTAGGCTGTCCTTGAAGGACTGCACCCCCTGGAAGAGTGACTCAGGCTGCAGCAGTTCACTGGGAGCTGTGCCCATGGGATGAACCCCCATTGGAGAAGTTCACAGAGAACTGTCTCCTGTGGGAGGGACCCCATGTTGGAGCAGGAGAAGGACTCCTCTCCCTGAGCAGCAGCAGAAACAATGTGTGATAAATTGACCATAACCCTCATTTCCTCTCTCCCTCCACCACTGGGGAAAGAGATAGAAGGAGGGAAGGGGTGGGGGAAGGTGTTTTCAAGGTCTTATTTTAATTCTCATTATCCTGGTCTGATTTTGTTAGTACTAAATTCAATTAATATTTATAATTCAAGTCTGTTTTGCCCATGATGGTATTTGGGGAATGATCTCTCTCCCAGTCCGTAACTCATGAACCTTTTATTGTATTTTCTCTTCTCTGTCCAGCTGCAAAGAGAAATGATAGAGGCTTTGGTGGGTGCCTGGCATCCAGACAGGGTCAATCCACCACTGCACATGAAGTTATTCACCTCAGAATGTGCCTCTGAAGCTTTGTAGAGAAGAAGTAGGAGCATTACCAGGGGTGATGCCTTAATTATTCCAGAGCTCAGCACCATCACTGCGAACAAAATAAAAGCCTGCAGTAAATTCACTGCAAAAATGTTTCTAAACTGCCGGCAAGCCTTATGGCAAAAAAGGGTTTTTTAACACTGAAATGCAAACCTTAAGGAAACAGCTGTTGTCTCTGAAGATAGAGGCTGACAAATGAATTTGTGAAACATATAGTTATCTTTCATTTGGCTTTAGGCAATTTCTTCATATATTTCAGGTAATACATTTTTTAAATCTTAGTTCTACATAAAAGCTGATCTAGCCCTTCCAGTAAAAGTCAAAACCCTATTGTCCCCCTTCCTTTACTCTCTTTTTCTTCCTCTCCTGTTTTTGACACTAGCATTCTGCCTTTTTCCTTCTACTGGCTGGGCTGCACAGCTGAGCCTGAGTCAGCTTACCAAAGCTATCAGCAGAAGTGAATCACTTCCACATGAACCTGGTAAGGGAAGTGAAAGTCTTTGCTATATCAGCTCAAGATATTAGTTTTAATGATTCACACTTTTGTTTATTTTCATTTATGTATATATATGTATATGCAATGTTAAAATAATTCCTCTATCATATTTACTTACCATTGATCAGTCAGCTTAATCATCACAGAAAAGCCTATTGCAACACATAAGTGTCTCTTTGTGTTATTCTTGTCTTCTGCCTTCTGGAGATCCCCCAAATAATAGATAATGTAGCTGAATATCAGTGTCCCTGCTATTAAGCATGCATTATAAAAGGTCCTTAATTCATCTGTCATTTTTAGTGAAGCAGGAACTGAAACAAAGCTGTTTACCTGCCCTGCTAGCCTGGTTTGTCTGGGAGTGGGCATTTATAACACAATGCTTGAATAGTCAGTGGTGATAACAAATACCAACAGACATGAACTAGAGCAACAGCCTTTTGTGTGAGTTAACACAGAAATATGAATTCCTGCTGATTTGGTTTACTGCTTGTAAGCTACTTATTCGCACAAGATTTTCACAGTGGGCATGAAAGAGCACTGAAAATTTGGGCTCAGATGGTCAACCTTTTTATTCTGTAATACACTGTCATTCATTAGCTGTCACTTTTAGTTGCTGGGTGTTGGTCACTCAGACACATAGTGAACCATAAGAAAGAAACCTGTCAACAAAATCCATCAGGAACGTTACTTTGGTAGAAGATTTTGTTTAAGTGTTCTTTTATATTTTAAGTAAAACAGGAAACCTTCAGACATAAAGGAGAAGGAAAACAGACAGCTACAGACAATGGCTGATTACCGTTACTGTGTCTTGGTCTGGAAAGGCAGGTATCTGGCCAGGAAAAGCTGGAGCCTCCCTTGCAATGGAGAATGTAAACCCTCTGAATTATTATAAATATGAAATTAAGGGGCTTTCAGACAAAAGATATGGGAATAGGAATAACCGTTCTTTACTAGCAATATTAAAATAAAAATGTAGTAGTACAAAACAAAAAGAAAACACTGGCAAAGTCAGCACCCTGTTGGTCAGGGTTTTGGTGACAGTCCAATTAAGTCCTCCTGGAGTGACAGATGTGATTCTGTTGGAGGAGAGATGATCCTGCAGAAGGGTGACATTTCCTTCTGTAGGTCCGGTGTGGTGACATGAGTCTGATGTCTTCCTCTGGGAAATCCAGTGGAAACAGACTGAGTTGGTGTTCTGAGTCTCAGGTTTTATCCAGGTGGGAATGCTTGGCTCCTCCTACTGGGTGGAGCATCTCACAATGGGATGATGTAATTTTATCAGTCATGCTGCCTATGACCCATTAACAGCAGATACCCCCTGGAGGGAGGATGGGTGGTGGAAGAGATAAAGAACACTGCCCTATCTGGGTTTAATAGCTGGCCCACTAACACCCCACCCTCTCCCTCCTGGACTTAAGGAGATAAAGAAAAATGCCCCCCCAGCTGGTTTCAATAGATGGCAAATAGAATACATACTTTTTGGTTGCATCTTGCATTGCAATCCAAGACATACTGTAAGGAAAACCCTTTTAAAAATATGCTTTTATCTCTGTTTTTTTCTCATAAACACTTGTGTATCAATGGGAAGAAAAATGAACAAAAATACTGGGATAACAAAAAGACTTTTAAGCTAACTAGAAGAAAATTTTCAACTAACAAGAAGGAATTTAAAATGCCACAGACCAGTTTCGCAAGAGCATTCCAAAATTCCACAGATATACATGGCTACTTCAAGAAAACACTTATTACCATTCTGTGGCCATCAAGTCCAGGACACCTTGCTTCTTTTTTTCAGGGTTTGCAGTAGGAGACACTTGACCATTTACTCTCTACTTCCAGCACATAAAAGAAGTACCAGAAATGCTCAGAGCAGAGAGCTAGAAGTTCTGGAATGACAGGACATGAGCTGGACCATAGATGGTGCTTCCAGGCAAGAAGCATCTATAACTACTGGGTAAATGGTAGAATTGCAACATTTAAAAATCACATCTTATGCACAAATATTTTACCATCTTTTTGCTGAAAAAAAGATGTATCAAAATTATTACCAACATGTAAGAGCGAAGTTAGAAAGTGGTAATTTTAGAAATTACTTTTTTCCCCCAGCTGACAAGATTGTTGAAAAGTAGTACTTTCAGGTAGGATGTAAGTAGGCTGTAATCGTTGTTTCAGCTCAATTCATTGTTGAGGGAGCAAATCTGCACAGCAAAATAGTCGAAACCACTGGTTAAAAGTCCTGTAATTGAGTAAAGATGATCAGATTTTGCTGTTTTCAAAGGGACATGTTGCAGAGAGAGATATTCCTCTCCTCTTATCTCTGCTAAATCATGTGAGCAGGTAGCAGTGACACGTTGTCTATCTCAACTCTCATCAAAATACCAAGGCTGTAGCAGAATGGAACAAATGGAAAAAAATCTCAGAACCGGAAGAAAATAAGAGACAAAATAACACTTGCACTGGGATAAAGACTTGCACTGGGATAAAATGTCTGAATGCCCTAAAAGCACTATTCACAAAAAGACGTGCAAATTGATTGTTGAATAATTTTAACAAATTCTAATACGGAAAACAATATGGAAAATCATGTGTTGGTCATTCTGTATGTGAAAAAATTCCACCATCATCCCTCCACTCCTAGATGAATGCTAATGGAAGCTGGTTGATGTTAATTTCCCATTACTTTGCTGCTAATTGTTTGGGCAATCAGTCTAAGGTGATCATCTAAATTTCCTCTGCAGCAGTGAAGAGGGAGCAGAACCCTTACTAAACAATGTATCCCACCCTAAAATTTATATCTGTAGAGGGTCAGAGGAATAACAGAGGCAAAAAATAATTACTTTCAGATGGCCACACCTGGGAAAGAGATGCCCAAAAGATTTTCTTACCTGGATGACTAAACATAAACAGATATCACACTTATACTAAGTAGTATATTTTACAATTTTTCCAGCCTTGGTGTTTCCACATTCCTCAGAATTATTAAGTATTTACTTAATCCTTGAGGCATGAAATGCAATAGGATGATAAATAGCTCAATCCTGGGCATTTTTCTTTTCATACAGGCTTGATATTAACAGCCGAAAAGAGGAGCTTAGTAAATAAAAAGGGTAGAAGGTTCTGAAACCTATAAGCTGTGCTCCCTTTAACCCTCAGGCAAATCACTGAAGACTGATTTCCCCCACTAGGACTTAGCCATAAACCATTTTAAACATGAATAGTAAATAGAATGTGATTGTCCCTTGATTTGAAATTCTGACTGGTTTTAATGTTTTACAGTGGCTCACCA
The DNA here is from genome assembly GCA_013398995.1 of Alaudala cheleensis. Classification (NCBI taxonomy): domain Eukaryota; kingdom Metazoa; phylum Chordata; class Aves; order Passeriformes; family Alaudidae; genus Alaudala; species Alaudala cheleensis. The sequence continues at coordinate 484,496 of VWYE01016210.1, forward strand.
TGAGGATATTTGCATTTTTGATTTTATTTGTTTTTAAGTAAAACCAATTTGGGAAGTATAAACTTTAGAAAAAGACAGATTTAAGATTGTCTTTGCCCATTTTGAGTTATCCACATACAGATTTTCATAGTTTTTTTGATTTATTTTTTCACAGCCCAACTTCTACTAGTTTTATTTGCAAAAACGCAGATCCAACTGAAAACCTTACTGTGATAAGATAAGCACAAAGAAAATGAGGAACATCTTTCCTCAAAAGTCTGGTTTAAGTGACTTCCTTTGAATAATATGGTAATCTTGTGACAGATGATGATACAAAATGCATTTTCTAAGCTGATATTACATTGCCAAAACTGTAGGAATAAAGCCCACTGAAAAACAGATTGCTGCTTCAGTCTTGGTACAAAAGTGAACTTATAAACTTGCATGATGAATTGCTGAATGGCTCAGAGCAAAAGATTTCAACTACATCAGAAAGAAAAGGTACTCCCTGAATTTATTATCCAAGTGTTCCATAAAGGTAATGGTCTTACAAGAAGTATGTTTTGTCAAATAAACAGTTTTTGTGGAAAGCACAAATAATATTAGCTACCCAATAATTTTAACTAGTTTGGCCTTTTAATTACCTCAAGTCCCACAGTTTTTAATTTTACATCTTGAAAAAGTAAGGGGAAGATCTTAATCATATTATGACTAAGCTGACATACACAACTGTTTTCTGGGCATCTTATTCACTGTCTGAACATAAAAATGCAGGTTAGAATCATACAATTTATGACTTTATTATAAGGTCTATAGAAAAGAGCCCTGAGTTAATAGCAAACAGTCAGCTTTATTTATGGTAATTCTCAATTTTAAGTCGTGCTTTTAGTACAATAATATCTTTTTTTTTTTTTTGTCCCTGTGAAAAAGTAAAATATATAACCACTTAAATCTTCTTTTTCTGATTAAATGTAGTCATTAACACCCAATGATAATGGCCTGCTTTTTCTCTCATTTCATAAAGAACTGATGACTAAAGAGGAATTATTAGTAATATGGTAATATGAATAATTCTGTAATACATAGAAATTATAGGCTTTTATAATTGCACTCCAGTGTTGTACAAATCATCACAATAATAAACTTTTTTTTGGAGCACTATAAACTTGATAAGCTCACTGACATACTGAAATGGCTTAAAAATGTGTTAGAAGTAATGTGACACGATTGTGTTGTTTCTGATTGATATATATGATTACAAATATTCCCCCCAGTTCTCATTTGGATTGGATAATGAGCATTGTGGCAGACGGCAAGAAACTTTATTTAGCTAAACAGCATTGAGTACAATTGACTGACATGAACTTAGTGGTTAACACAGGTGGTGCTGTACTACCACAAAGTAAGAATTGCATGGAAGAGTAAATTGCAATATATATATAAGTAAAATAGTAGCACAGGGGTAAATTTAAGCTTAAATTTGGACTGAAAGTCATTACTTGGGCAATACTCTTTCTGATCTGAACCTGAAGTTTTCACAATTTGTTTACTGTTAATGTAAATAGGTCAACTCCAGTTCTATCTCCAGGATCATACATAGTAAAGGACAATGTCAATAATCTGGATAATATCTCTCATATCCAGTCTTGCTTATGGCAACTACATATTTTAAAAAAGGTAGACATTCAAAAAGAGATAATTATTTCAGCCACAAGAATTCTTGCTACTTGATAGCTCATTCCACAAATTATTAATTAGTAATTAATGAGTACTTACAAGAAGAATTTGGGAACATGAGTGTTGCTACTCTGTCTGGTGTCTCAAGACTTCAGTAATTTTGGCTATTTGCAAAGATCATCACGTTTTTTTCCTATTTGTAACTTTTAGAAATTAAAGTTCTTTAAAAACATTCTTAAAGGAAACCTTAGAGTGCTCCTTTGGCCTCCTGACCTACAAGAAATGTTTTAGAAAACTTGTTACCTGCATGTCTATAATTTCCTAATGTATCTTACTGTTTTCAGGAAAAGACAAGCTAAGTGTTTGCTTCTTTGGACACAGAGCTGTTTCAGCTGTGCATTTCCTCCTCATACAGTTTCTAAAACTTAGAATTAAGAATTTGGTTTCAACGTCAAAACATTACAGCTTCCAAAAGAAAGAGATGATGGCTAGCAACTGGCTTTAATGTGGCTTAAGTGTATTCAAAAGACTTTATTGAGTAAGCTCAGGGACTTCTTGCTACTTGATAGCTCCACAGGGCTTAATTCTTCAAGCCTTTCATTGTAATTTTATTTCTGTTATAAATCCCAGCACTTCTTTGTGATTAATTGTGCAAACGAATAATATCAGTGTAGAGATAGTGGTCTTGGGCCAAAAGCAATGGCTGTGTTTCACGCACTCCTCAGAAGTGGTTATCCACTGCCACAAGAACAAAGAGAACGAGGTCAATGAAAATCCCTCATTTCCACTTCAAATGAGAGCTAGCTATAAAGAACAACTTTAGCCTGCAGTTTCATTTCTATGTCTAAAATTCATCAGAGAGTTCTGTTGAAATACTGTGCAATGATATTAGCAGTATTAATAGGAAATAATTATGAAGAGAAATAATACCTTTTCTTGAACAGGTCCTGATATACAGTACCAATACTGCTAATGTAAAAGCTTAGCCCTCTTGCTATTCAGTGCTTTATTAAAATAATTTTTATTAACTAATTCAAGAAAGAAATATTACAAAGTTCCCTTTCCAAATTCTATCCCTATCTTTCATTACAGTAGTATCTGGTAATAGAAAGTGCTTCTGGCAATACTTATCTGCCTATAATACATAAAATTTTTAAGATATTAAAAGGTCTGTGTGGAGGATGGCTACTTGATGCACACCATGAATATCATAACATTTGCTGCCTAATTTAAAACTAAACCTAATAGTTCTTCTAGTTCTTTTGATCACATTATCATGAACTTATATGGGACAAGTTCTCAGCAGAGAAAACTGTCAATGACAACTCACAACTCATCTGCCAATCTGACCCTGTACTTTAATCCATCACTGTGATCTCAGACTTGTGCCTCTCAGAGCTCTCTTTATCACCTTTGTCTTCTTTTTACCATTAAATGTAAAATAATGAATTTCATTTAGTTTACATCATTTATGTAACCAACCCCTGCAAACTAGTCCAGTTCCTAGGTGATTTTCTGATTCCTTGATGAGAATGTAATCAGCAACATACTATGATAGCATGCTAGAGGTACCAATGTCTATTTTCCTATTACTATTTACTTTTCAGCTTACAGGGATTTTTTCCCAGCCTCAACCAGGATCAAAGCTCTTTCAGCCTAGGTAAAAATCTGATCTAAGGCACATGCAGTTTAAGAAATGCAATGGGTGGGATGTTGCTTATATGAATTACAAATTGCAGCATTATCCATCTGCATCCTGGTGATGAATAACTCCAGAAAATAAGTCTTGGAATAGACTTAAATTTCCTATGTAAAATAGAAAATTTGGGAGCTAAACCAGGTTGAGGCAGCATCAGAGAACAGATGCTTTCTGATAGCTAGTTTTGGCTCTGATTCAGGAGCATATTTAAACACAGATATGTTTAAAGGTTTTGCTGCACAGGGGTAAATGTAAAGCTGTGCTTAGAGCTAAACTGTGTATCCATGAAAAGGGCCTCTCTCTAATCACATTTTTTTTGACATGCTGTAGGGACTGGTGCTGGGTTATCTCCTGTTTTGATTATCTGACCCTTATCTGTCAGGATGGGAAGGTCCATCAGGTAGGAAATAAAATCTTTTGATTTTGCTGTACTGTGACGGTGTTAAAGGTAAGCAATTTCGATTCTGGCAGTAAACTAAGACAGAAATCACAAGATTAGCAAGGGGATTTTTTTCTCTTTTCAAACTACCCTGTATCTGTGAAACAATTATGCCTAATGAACCAACCAAAATTCAAAACTGATCTGCACATTGGTATGTGTGAAAACAGCACATTATTATAGTGTTTTACTTTCTTCAGGGTGGGCCAAGAGCATTAAACTTGGAATGACAATTATTGGTCAGTATAATTGAAAATTTTAAATGGTTTAGTGTGTAACCGTTCTCTTGAACACAGCCTACAACTATCTCACTTGCTAACCCTTTCAGACTCTGTTCTGAGTGCACATGAAGGTAAATATCTACTATTGCCGGAGCATGCACTGAAATTCATCCAGGTTTTGTGCATTTGTACAGCAGATATCAGTTACTCTCTCCTTTTTCTCATCAGTTCCTCTTATTGGCCTGAGAAGAATAATATTTTAGAAGATATCAGGTTGCCATGATATATTTCAATTTAATTGTATTTTATTGTCAACTACAACTTATTTGAGGTGCTTTTTTCATATACTTTTGGAATGATAATGTTATACCACCCAGAAACAGTGAAATAGTAGAATATATACAAAATCACAGCAGTGTTAAAACCCAAAAATCTTTCAAAAACTTTTTTTGCTATCTGCTAAAGTGATGTTCTTACAAGCTCTCTGTCATTCAAAGCATATATGAATGAGAGAAAAATTCATAGAGAAGCAAATGAGAGGGTATATTTAAAGACATGGCATTTTTAAGTGTGCCGGAAAATTCTAGGAATCTTCCTAATCTCTACCCTTAGTAATGATTTAATTTATAATCCAAATTTCATGTAATCTCTGTAAACAGCTCAGCTCCAGGCTTGAGTATTTCTATTATCATCAGCTCTAGGAACTGATTTAAAAGTAAATTCTTCTTTGTGATGGGATGGGACACTTTTGTTTCCAACCTTTGAACATGGGGCTGGGGCAACCTGGAGACATTAAATCCCTTTCTAGGGCTTTTGACAAATTCCAGATGCCAGGTAGAAAAGAGTTAATGATTGTAGCCAGAAAGATAACTGGAGCTCATCAAGCAGTCAGATTCAGATTCTTCTGTACAAGAAAGAAAAAGGGACTAGTGAGTAGTGAAGGGAAGAAGCTGCCTTCCTCTCAGGAAATGCAGCTGTCTTTAAACTCTGAGTGTATCATGCCATCTGCTTAATGCTTGAAGTTGCTTTTGAATCACAGAATGGAAGAATCTCAATTTGAGAATTTTGAGAACTTCTTTAAAGAAGTAAAGCAGGAGAAGCAGCCCTTATTCTTTTACTCTGTGCTGTGTGTTGCACCACTTCATTTTTAAGTTCCAAAGGAAGGGGAGAAAATAAGATGTATGGATTCTATATAAAATATGGAGACTTAGAAGAACAATGTAGTAAAGATGAAAAATTACCCAGGGGAAAAAAAAGAAATACTGGCAATCCCCTGTGCTCAGCAGTGGTTTCCAAAGCTTCGTAGAAAACCTCCAGAAAGAATGAGGCTGTCTAAGCCTGATGTCTGAGATGAGCAGAGGGTAAAGACTGTGAGTGAAAGACAGTGTTGTGGGCACTTCTTAATGCAGGAGCTGTGTTTGAATACAGACTGCCTTTACCCTCTTGTCAAAAGTTATTTCCCCCCAGGTTTCAACCCCCAGACTGGAATACAGCTAACTGCAAGCCTTGTTCTGCAAGCTACCTAAGGATTTTCCCTCTGTGGAAAGGACTAATGCATTGTTTCTTGTTTGTGCAGTTAGCTATGGGGCAGATTTAAAATTCACCAGCTACTCTAAACTAGCTTTGTGTGTCCAGCCAGTACTCTTTCAAGCCCTTCCCCAGCTGTCTCTGAGCCAACTTTCTGGAGTGAAAAAGCCTGAAGAAGTGATGGCTCTTGTCAAATGCTGAAGAATTCAGTATCTTTTATGGCCACTTTAGGGAGAATGATAAATCATCTCTGAAAAACAAAAAAGTAGAAGCAAAGATCTTTGCTGCTATATATTAAAGTATAGTAACATTTTAATTTTGTGTTGGAATCCAATTTAGAAAAAAAAAAAACCAGTCTCATCATTTTTTTCCTCTAATATGTGAGGAAATCCCAGTAAGTTTATTACATTTATTTGAAACCAAATTAAGAAAGATTCCAAAGGCTGTATTAAATATTTTCTGATAAAAATTGTATGGTATTGTCTCTGAAATTCACTGGGAAGCATTACTAATCCCTGCATTCAAGACATTGCATGTGACAGCCATGAAATTTAAAGCTGGGGAGTAATTTTTGAAGGGATAATACTCTGTCTTGTGCCCTAACAAAGAATTGAGTTGATGTGAAGGGGGTGGATATAATAGAGTTATATGGATATAGCATCCACAGGCAAGAACAGGAACTGCCAGTAGCTAAAGTGTGACATTAACATGTTTCTTTATTGGAAGTGGTGGCTTGGGAAGCCTGCCTGGAGAGTCATTAAGTACTCCTGCAGTATGAAAGTTCTTATTTTTTTTCTTGAGGAACGATAGAAGTAGGTATGTCCTGAAAATGTTGGGGTTTTTTTTACTATAAATGAGTGTATAGTAAAAGCATGCATAACAACAGTGGAACGTTTTCAAAAGCCATTTTTCTTTTTAAGGCCAGTTCTGTGAAATATACGTCATTTTAGCCAGCTGCTGCTAAATGGTGGATGTAGTTTGATCTTAAACCTAATGGTGTGGTAGAGCTCTAGGCTATGTTCCATTATGTTGTCACATTCACCTTACTGAAGGTCTTTTTAATGCCCTCTTTCTCTAATATGTATTTATTTATCATTTTCTCAGGGTTTTAAGGATTAGCTCTAGCATGTTTACCTCTGTCCTAGGGTGACTGTATGATGCTTCTATCCCCAAATCGTCTGTTCTGTCTGTGTTAGATATTGTGTTCTGTAGCTTTAAGTTCCTGGAGTGAAGCCTCCTCCAAATTCCAGTTCCTTCGGGACTGTTTTTTTTTCTTTTTTTCCCTGCCTCTGAAGTATGAACAGTGCGGCGGTCAGAGTGTTTCTTCTGCTTTTAGTTAGTTTAGCTAGCTAGGGCAGAGAAGTTCCCTGGACTAGTTTTTTTGTTNCTTTTAAGGCAGAAGAGTCAAGACTGCTGTTAACTGTGGGTGCCTTTAGCCTGTGACTAGTGACTGAACTTGGAATTTTCTCTAACTTGCCTTGATGTCCTGTAGTTACAAGCATCCCCTGCAGAATGAGGACAAACAATGAGAACAGCAACTCCTCATCCTCTCCCTTTCTCTTTCCTAAAATATGCACAAGTACTGTGGTATAAGGTCTTTACAGTCATACCCCGATGCAATACACCTCAGGATCTCTGAGTTTGGAAATGTTTATGACAGTCCCTGACATTAGACTAACAATATTCTTTACCCTCATCTGCCAAACCTTGCCCAAATGTAGGAATTAAATGTTTTTTCAGCATGTATACACACCCACACCCTCTTAAATTAGCTGGTGTAGATGCTCATTAAATTTTGTAGTTACAGTAGATAAGTCCTTTATATTAAGCTGAAAGAGAACAAATATTACATTCTTAGGGACAGAGGTTTTGAAGTTAGTCTTCTGTTGTGGGCAATGACACTGTAACAACAAACAAAATGAACAAACTCCAGCTGAAAGTCAGCAGTTTTCTGATCCTTCTATTGGTAAATAGGCTGGCACAGAAACTCCATACTCTGGTATTTGGGAAGTATCTAATTAATAGCATATATACATATATATGTATTTAACAGTTCATTCATATGCCAGTATTACCCTTCATGCAGTTTGATTTCCATTGTGACAGCTTCACTCCTGATATACATATAGAAAGCAACAATATTAACTTTTAGATTATGAAGCCAAGTATGCTGACTTTTCTCAGTCTACTCTCAAAGCTTAGGACTCCTTGGTGTAGTAGTACCTTAACACTGCACTTTCTACTTTAAAACTGATCCAGGAAATATCATCTGCTTTTTCTGGGGCTGGTATTCAGCCTTCTGGTGCATTGGCAACTTTGAATAGTCCAGTCATCTTCATTGCCATTCTCAGGCTTTTTGTGCTTAAGTTACCAATGAAAATTTTACATTGGATTGGCTCAGAAGACTGAGCGTTGAGAAACTCCACAATTAATCTTTTCTGCCCAAACCCATTATCATCTTTCTCTCTCTTGAAACCATACTTTGATAACTGGTCTTTCACTTCTTTTGTCTCACTTCTTCTTTTTCACTTCTTTTGACAAAAGATAATTAATCACCTGACTATCAGTAACTGCTTAATAACTTAAGTAACATCTTCCACTTGTCATAATACAATATTTAGTACAGACATATCAAATGCACTGACATAGTACTTAAGATTAACAAAGTTTGTGTCTTAGTATTAAAAATCTCTCTATTGAGAGAAAATAATAAAGACCTAAGCTTACAGGATACATGTGAAGGTGACTAACAATCAGAGTAAGAGAAAAATTTGCTTCCCAATTATTTTTTGTCTATTTTTTTGGTGTATTTTTTCTCCTCCACCTAATATATTAAAACTATCTGCTTTCACAGGTAGAAGCACCTGATGAGAAATTTCACCCTGCCCTACACTTCAGTGAATGTGATTAATTTTTCTGGGTGGATTTTAATTAATAATTACTCTCATCTGTGAGTCTGTATCCAGGCTCCTGGCAAACACAGCTGTCTCTTCAGAGAGCTGCCAAATTCATGTGAATTTAAAGAGTAAAATGAAAGATAGTTGTGAAAGAGAAAGTGCAAGAGTGAAAACAAGTAACATAAAGACTGGTGAGTTGTATCTGTTTTGCAGTTTATTTCATGTGAATGTAAATCTACTTTCAGAACACATCTTTTTAAAGATGGTGTAACTTCAGAACCTCTGCATCTTTGCAGTTTCCCATGTTATTCCATAACTTATGTTTCAAAGCTATAAAGAAATCTGTGATTTTTCTGAGTTCTGGTTGGAATTTTGGTATCAGTAACCTTAGTGATTTTTCATAAGGCTGCCTAATGATTTTCCTTTGAAAGCTTGTGAGCTCTTATTTTTAAGTAACTAGATTTATATTTTGTTACAGAACTTGGTTTGTTGGCAGATTTAGTCAAATTTTCTGAGCATGTGTTTGATGGGTTGAACAGGATAAAAGAGTTTCATAGATGTCTATGTGGAGGATAAAGGGCAGAGGCTCAGCATCATTTTTATTCATGAAGTTTCACTTCTAAGTTCTAATCCTGCAACAGGAGTGAGCACATGGAATAATTTTGCTTGTGGAGTTTCTCACTGAAATTTGTGACCAGCTCAGAGAAGTGACAAAAAATGAGTGTTTTCTTTTTCTCCCTGGCTTCACAACTTTAATTCTTTTGATGTTATAGGCAAACCCCTATGCTTCCCATATCATAGTATGTGCTTACTTGGAGGTATGAAGGGAGCATTTTTAAAATGTAGAGTAAGCATTGTTGAATAATAAAACCTGAAAAAATCTAGAGAATGTACAGAACAAAGGTTTATCTGACTTAGGCCTGTGCAGTTAGATTCTGTATCTTGAAATTCTTCCCTATTGAAAGTTAAGCAATTGCATACAGTTCAAGTGCTATGGAGCTGAGTTACCTCTGGAATAAGAATTGCTCTGCATTGGAAGTCTGAAAATTTGGTGTCAGAATTTGGTGGAGTTTTCATTTTGCTTTCTCATCCCAGTATTTCCCACCAGAAATGGGGAAGCGGGATGGCTACCTATGCATTCTTAGGCAGAGTACAAATGTGTTCATTGTGTACATTGGTTCAGAGCTCAAGCAAAACTCAGGTAGATGACATCATTTATGAATGGATTACTGCATTATTTTAGACACTAGCTGTGACCCAGGGAAAATACTCTTACTTCTGTTATTTTCTAAACCTCTTGAGGGTAAAGCCCTATGGATTTCCCTCTTCCACATTTGCTAGATTTACACTAGCCTAAACCATTTGCATTGAACTCGCATTTTTCTATAAAAATCTTGCTCAAAATGTTGTTTTAGTGAGGAACATAATTATCTGAATTGGGTTTATGTGGTAAAGTTAAGGTATTTTTGGCAGGGTTGGCATCTGTGAGAGGTCAGGACTGTTCAAACCTAGCTGGTTCCAGCCAGCTCTATATAGGACCTACCTAAGGACACAGCTGAGCTCACTAGCAAAGGTGATGGTGCCTCTGTGAAAATGCTTTTAAGGGTAGAAAACAGCAGAGGGGGGGGAAGGAGAAAGAGCACTGAAGTTGGATGTTAGCTATAAATCCTTCTAAGTATTTGGATCTTGCTAGAAAAACTTTAAGTATTTCCAGCAAAGTCAGAAAGTGAGCCTCCAGGTTATTGTCTAGCCATCTTCAAGTGTCTGAGAGGACAAGGAAAAAGCAATGACAAGGCAATCTCTGCTCCCTGGAGTGACTGCAGGCAGTGGGTATACTCACCTAAGAGTATGTATTTCCCGAAAAGAACAACAGCCTCTGAATAAGACTACCCCAGAGCCTGTACACCCCTGGGTTGAAGCTGAGCTTGGAAAATGCGGTGTAAAGATGTTTCTCTGAAGCTTGTAAATGTTTGTTCCTTTTTTGTATTTTTGCCACTACCCATATCAGGAACTAAATATTTATTGTAACTTGCAATAACATAATTTCTCCAAGTCCAGTTTGTTTAGCCTGGGACAGTAGTTGTGAAGTGACTTTTCTGTCTTTGTAAGGCTTTGAACTTCCTTGCTCCTATTCCTATTTTCTAACTCCTGTCTCACAAAAGAAATAAACTGACTGACCAAATGCAGCTTTCAGATTTGCTCTAGTTGTGATTGGGGCCAGTTCAATTCTTGGTCCTGCTGGGCAGGAGTAGAAGTGTGCTTTTCATCATCCATCTCTACAGAGTAGCAACTGAGCAACAATATCTTAATAGCACAGTATGCTTCCTCTAACTTGCTTTAGAACAATATTCAGAGTCACCCAGAAGTCACACAAAAAATATATCCTAGAAATGAAAAGCTACTCCCCATCTGTGAGAAAATCAACATACATAAGGGAAAACATCAGAAAGACCACATTTTTAGTAGCGGTGAATAGTTACTCATTTCCAATTAACTTCAGAATTATTTCAAAATGAAGCCGCAGACCAAGCCTTTGTGGTGACCAGCAGAGCTGTGGTTGTGAGGCTGACATGCAGCCTACATGACATTAACCACTTCATCCAGGTTTGGATTTAAAGTAGAGATGATGGTTTACTTTGTAGCACACTTTTGCTTTGAATCCTGATGCTGTCCCTCCACCAGTTGTTTTGTTATCCTTCCCTAAGGTGACTTTGCTCTGTATTTTATTACTTGAAAGAAAATTAATTAGAAAAGGTTAATAAACGGCAGATGAATTCAGTTAATTAGTTCACTGAATAGTTTGAACACTCCTACTTGCTGAAGAGTTTAATATTGCTGGAGATATTCATGCAGCATTTGCTCAATGACTGCTTCTCTGAACTTTATTCAATAAACTCTTCTCCAAAGCAAACCTGAGCATGGAAAATGTCAGTGCTCAGTTATTAACTCTGGGCAGTCTAAGTGTTTCTATGCATTCATGAACTATGAATGCAAGGTAGAGAGGTGAGACCCCCAAATAGAAAGAAGCATGGACTATTCCAATGCGTCCTCACCCTACAAAAACTTATGGTCAGAAATGTCCTATTTATTGATGTGCTTTTGAGAACTGGAAGTTGCTTAGATGCTGAAATTTGCGGTTTTCTGGACTTAATTGTTTTTCTTTTTCTGGCTTCTGTAATGATCAGGGACTTTTATGTACCATCCAGAACTTTCCAGACAAACTAGAACAAACAAAGAAACTCTAGTTGCTTAGCAATTTCAACTCATTTGTAGTGTTCACTGTCTTACTATGACAAGTTTTGTCTGAAAATAAGTTATCCTTTTCTTGTCCCCTACCTCTCTCAAAACACAGTTGGTTCAGCCTTGGTTTATCCATTCCTATGCTCATATTTAATGTCTGGCATTGGCAAATATATTCATATAGTTTAATTTTTGCATGGAGTACTGCATTCTATTTTCTTTAGTAATTTCATAATTGGTTTCCTCTGCCTAAGTTAATTGAGTGCTATTGAGCATATAAAGCACTATAGAGTTAGAAAGTGTCCAAAATAATACTGCTGGATGCCTGTATTCCCTGTTGCTAGTAAATTTTTTTTTATCCCCATGGAAAAAAGTAATGAAGGAAAGCCTTTAGCTTTTTCTGTTTTCTGAAGAGTTCATAATGATGGGGATTTTAGTATTGGAATTGATTTTCTCCTTAAGGCTTTTTTGTTTACTATATTCATGACATCAGATTCTGTTCAGAAAGTAGCTCAGAGGCAAGAGAGAAAGTTTCATTCATTGTTTGGTCTTGACAGATAAATGGTGTTACCTGATCTCTTTGTAGAGACAATCACTTCCAATCTGGTTTGGTTTTTGTAGGGACTCTGTGTGTACTTATTTATTGCATTTTTAAGATAAAATACTTGAGCGCTCCAAAGAGTAAGGACTCTTCTCCAAAGAGAGAACAACCTTTGCTACTTGACTGAATTTCCTCAAAGTGGCTGTAGCAGAATGAATAAGCTGTTCTAGAAAGAGAGAGATGTAGGTCTGACCCTCCTTAACTTGAAGGGTAAATTGGCTAATACATTAATTCAGTGTTTGGGAGGCCCAGGTTCAAAGAGCCACTTCTATTTCTCTATCTTTAGAGAATCTGTAGGACTGATTGAAGTGTGTTATTTTGGTTTTGAGTGGGAGAGAGAAATCCAGTGTTTGGATACAGGTAAATTGCTTTCAGCACTGAAATGGCTTTCTTTTAAATTTCTCTGTCCCCTTCTGTTTCTGTTTTTAGCTAACAACAGTCACTAACTGACCTTTTTTACTTACTGGTTGTATGGGACCAGCTGGGAGGATGATGTGAATCCAATTATAAATTCTGCCTGTGCGAGAAACATTTGTGGAATTACAAGAAAACAGTTGTATGACATATGAAAAAATTTGGGAATCTGATGCTTGTCTTGCGCCATAGAGAAATTATGTACTTGATACAGTTGTTGAGCCTAAAAGTTGGGAATAGTAATACATCATCTGTTCCTAAAATACTGAAGTTCTTGAAGTTCTTACAGAAGTATTTAGGATAGCAAGGAATTGGATTTTTTTTCCCTAGGTGGTTAATCCCTTACAGTACAAAATTTGATTTTTTTTTTTTTTTTAATACTGGGGTTTTTTTCCCCAATTTCTCATTTGCCCTCCATTTTTTTTCATCCCAAAAGCTAAAATTTCACTTCTGTCCTATAAGGTGTCAAACACTGCTTGAAAAATGTGGTAAATACTGTCAACATAATGATGATGTTAAACATTTATTTGGGCACATCCTGATTAAAAATTGCACAGGAGAAGATTAATCTGACTCTAAGCCAATCCTGTAAATCAGAATTAGCATCTTCTAAATTCTTACAGCAGTGGTTATAACGCATTTGCATCTGTACTGGGCACTGAGGGAAAACGTTTAATCTTGTGATACCTGAAAGACTCTCAATTTGAGTTCAACTTTCTGAAAATTTCTGAAATTCTTTTGAAGTATTTTTTCTGCAGGAGGGTCATACTGTCATGAGTCATCCATTGAATAAATAAGTCTTCTTCAACCACAGAATAAGGCATAGTGTTACTATTTGGGCCAAAACCAAAGAATTCCTTCAAAATATCTTTTTAAAAATAGGTATTATATACTCAAATACTCTGAGTTGGAGAAAAAAAATAGTTGCCTATGCAAAATTGCGTTTAGAAATCAAATTTGTTAGGAACTTTTTAGTTCTTAAGAAGGACACGCCTAGTAATTTTCTTTTAAGAAGAAACTTCCCCTTTCCTGGAATTAAGTAAATCCTTCCTGCAGCTTTTCTTCATCAACTAAAACCTCTCTGATTTGACCTCCTATCTTGCCATAAATAAAAGAGAAGAGGGTTCAGAGAGTCAGGGAATGACTTGATGAATGTGCATTTCTGTTTGATCATCCTACTTTATCAGACTCCCGTTAAAAACACAACAGTAAAAAAGCCTGTCAGCCTGGCTGTCTCCATAGCTGTCTGCATGCCTTTCCCAGCAGTGCTGGCTGTCAAGCTCATTATTCTTCCTCCGAGCTGGTTTGACCCACTCTTCTGCACTTTTGCTAGGCTGATAAAGTTTGTGGGATCTTGTCTCTTGGGAAATACATTTAGAAGGATAAGTTAATTCTGCTTCTCTCCAGTAAGCACTTCTGCCTGGCTTCTCCAGGGCCGGTATGTCTGAGTAGTCTAAATTGTTTATCCTGCAGGTAATGAGGTTTGCAAGGCCACAGCTGAAATCTTCCACTTTCTCTACTTATCCTGCTTTCTGCTATGAGAGATGAGGAAATGTTTTGCTGTAGCCAAAAGGTTGTTAAGCAAAAGAATGAAAGTTTTACAGTTTTGTGTGTTGTTGTTAGTGGTTTGGATGTGTTCTGGTTGGTTTGCTGGGTGTTGCTGTGAGCTCGAAGAGGAGCAGGGTTGAAGACAGGACCAAAAAGAAAGGAGGATGAGAGGGGAGGGGACAGAAGAGTAGGCAGTTGGGGGAGAATGTAAGTTTCTGAACACCTGTCTAAAGGGAAAGGGGACAGGGACCGCCCTCAGCTGGAAAAGGGTATAAAAAGTTGCCATTTTGTTGTATAGTGTCTGTGTTCTACTGTCTGAGGAGAGGCAGACACCCAGCTCAGCCGAATCATTAATCATAAACAGTTTCCTTTTGCTTCGATGACTTTGTCCCCATTTAATTATATCTATAAGTTAGTTAATTTCTAACACTGCCACTTCATTTTAGTTTGAGGGGTGGGTACTTAAAAGCCTAGAAACCAGAGAACAGCTAAATCACAAACACTGGAGGACCTATTGATGTTTAAAAAGTAAACAAAAAAAAATCTCTATACCAGTTCATGCAGTATGAAGTGTTGCAGAGAGGGGTTTGTAGCTTATGAAAAGAAATCCATGTTTGGCAATCAGAACTGAAAACTGGATCAGGCACCAATAAATAGCTCTTACTAACAGTAGCTTCTTTTTCATTACCATCATCATTCAGTCCCCTAAACAAAAATAAATTTCTAATTCACTGAACTTCAAGTGTTTAATTACATTTTTCATAAACTTTTTCAAGTCTCCGTAATATAAATCTTAAAAACATCCCTCTGGCGAAAAAAAAAGTTCTGTTTTTGTAGGGAGTGATGTGTTAATTGCCTGCAGACAGCTTGTTGGAGTAATGAGAAAAATAACCTAATAACTAATTGAAACTCCATTGAAATAAAGTCATTAGGAAAGTAGTATCATATCTAAGTAAATTAACTCCATTTTCTATCCTGAATTATCTAGCTGTTGTGTTTTGATCACAGCTGAATTGGATCATTAACTAAGTAAAAGTGAAGCCTATTAATATTTGCAAGCTCTTTTGTAAAGATTTTTTTTCCTCTTTTCAGGAGACATTTCAGTAAGGGGTCCTGGCTCTTTGAAAACTTTTTTCTGCAAGTTTTTAAAGACATGGGAATTACAGAACTGATGAAACTATTCAGGAACAGATCCTTTAAACTACAGCTGGTTAGGGAACTGGACAGCAAAACAAGACTTTTGTTGTGAAATATTTTTTATTGCTTTTGCTTCAAATACCTTGCAAAACCACAACAATTTAAAAACAAAATACAGCAAATCCTAGTGGCTTCTTAACTGTTCTCCTGTTGTTCTGTTGGAAATCTGGGCTTTTAAAGCTTTAGGCAGTCTTTTCAGAAGGAGGTTGGGGTCATTCAGCTCTCCTGTGCCTGCTGTGTTCCAAGATCCCCACTATGGTAATGCAATTGACTTGAGCCAAGAGTTGGGGTTCCCTGAACCTCTCAGGTCCCTGTCACAGGACTGATGATCTTGGGTATGTCATAATGGGTCAGATTCCAAGATATTCTCTAGGGAACTTGAAATCTCTGTGTTTCTAGATCCCCTGTGTGGAACTGGGAACTCTTATCTTGAAGCTTCAAATTCTGCTTTTTAAGATTTAGGGACAGAGAGGGAGCTGAGGACCCACAAATCTTGTGAGAAAAAAATAAAGGCCTAAGGGTGACTGAGACACCTGTGAACTATAAATTTCAGACTTATTAATGCCTTCTCTCTACTTTACTTATTTCATACTTTAAGATTAGTAATTTTTTTTTTTTTCAGATATCAAATAATCTGTAAATCCAAAATTTGAATGTTCAGTCTAGCTTCCTAACTCTTTAGCCCTCAATGGAATACCACATTTTTCAGGTAATGTCAGATGGTGATTCTATGTTTGGATTAAGCCCCTGAAGACTGAAATGCCCAAAAGTCTGCATCCTAAGGTGAGATCTACCTAGGCCTCACAAAAGAAAATTATGGAAGAACAGTTTTGTCAGTCTCTGATTTTCTAGTCTACAGGGATGCATGTCCTTCCATGGAAGAGTTGTAGTTTGGATTCCTGTCTGAAAACTGTGCTTAAACAAGTGGTTTTTCATGAGAGACTGAATCCTTTCAGTGCACTTAGGATGAAGGATGCAGGGCATTAAGAACTTGAGTGATATCTATTAAACTTTGTTAGTTTTGCCCAGGAAGAATTACTGGGTTTAAGGTACTGGAGTCCTTTTGTTGTGTGTTAAAACAGATGAGTTTTTCCATGGGATAAATATTATTTGGTCAGAGAACATGGTTCCATATTTGAGGTGACAGAAATTTCCATTTCATAGTAATTCAGTCAAAATTTTAAAACCCAAGTCTCATATTTTTGATCAGCTGGTCTATTCATACCCTCCTATGGTACGGGAAAAGAAACACTGAATGAAAGGAGGGAAAAGAAGTCTGATGGAAGCCTTCTGACAGCACCATGTCTTAGTCTCCCTCTTCATGGAATACGTAACTTCAGGGTGCCTCCACCTGAAGCTACCCCTTGCAAAGCTGTGAGCATGTCTTAGGTGATCTGCAAGAATGTGGAAGCCTTAATTAAAACCTTCCTTTTCTTAAAAGCCTTTTGGATTTCCCACATTTCACCTTCTCCTCCCTGATAGCATAACTTCAGTGGTAAACCAAAAGCTAATTAATCTTCTGGCATTGTAAAATTTGCTTGCTATCTGCACTCCCTCCAAATTTAAAGTAAGCACCTTGCCTATTTACAGGGAGTTGATACTGCAACATGGTGATAATTCTCCTTCTACATTTAATGATGGACATTGACTGGATTTAGAAAACATATTTTGATCCCGTAGCACTAAAGAATGCCAAAATAGTAAACTACATGAAATAAGATATTATTGAATGTGTGGTACTGCAGGATAAGACATGAATTGAATCTTCATGTAAAATGAAAACATCCATTCATTATATACTTAGCTGCAGTCTATTCTCAAAATGAGTCAAAAACAGCACCTAGGTAGTGGTAGGTGAGATTTGTGCTGGCCCACTGCCCAGAGGTAAATTCTGATTTTTTTGTTAGTGTTGCCTAATTGGTAGGTCAACAAGCGAGGGGCTGATTCCATTATAAATGCTGTCAAAATGCCAGAAACGGATGACTTGACAATGAGGTATAGGAAACAGTAAAGAAATCCCCTGAAGTAAGCACTTGTCCTATGAAATTCCTTCCGTGTGAAAAAAAATTACCTCTACATGTTTCATGTTTTGGATTTTGCGGGTTTTTGTTTTGGCTTTTTTCCTTCCCCCTCCTCTTTGGACTTGCTTTGACGTGTTCCTTTAAAATGTATAAATCTACATTATCACCTCTGTAAGAAAAATGCTGGTTTTAAATAGGGCTGTTATAAAGTAGGTAGGCAGTTAGGATTTAACATATGTCAGGAGTAATCCACACTTAGCAGAAGAAAAAAAGTAATTTAATAGGAAAACACTCTTGTATGCCCAGTAAGACTTCTTTAGTATAAAATGCTTTAAAGGAACAAACTACAACTTAAACTAGCATATATTTCTTCTGTAACTCCAAAATAATTTCCCAAGGCAGCAATTTATGTTGATTGTTTAAAATGCAGCATGAATGATTATGGGGTGACAAAGACTAACGAGACTTCATTGTTACTCAATTGGGACTTATAAGATTATGCATTATGTGAAAGACTATTTAAAGGAAATTCTATTCAAGTAAAATTGGAAAGAAATCAACATGGTAAAGCTCATTAATTTTAAACCTGAGTTAGCTCTTAATTCGCATGGTTCTGCTTTCAAAGTTATGAGAACAAAATATTGTTATCTTGTTAATAAAACTGTTGGAATGATAAAATGTAAAATTGAATTTTTTTTTGGCAGGAAATAATTATTTTTACGTCTATGTACTGCTGAGTAGCAATTTCCGCAGCAGAGAAACTTATTATAATTACAGGCACTTATTTTGTGCCTGCCATTTTTTCTTAGAACTATTCCATGATTCTGGAAGCCCAGAAAATATTTCTTCTGTCCAAAAATACTCTATGTAGTTATATTTTTAACTTTATACTTGTCTCAGTTTAGGAATTGTAATTTTACTAATGGTATGTAAAAACTTGAACAGTTAGCATTTTAAAAGGTATTTTCCCATAAAAATGTGTTTCCCACAGATTTTTTTCTGCTAAGCTTCCTACTTTTTAACATATTTCTAGGCAATAGTTTTCTTTCTCTTTTTTTTTAACATGTTTTTTTCCCCCAAAATTTGCAACATTATTATTGGGCTTCTCATAACTGCAAGGGTTTCAACACAAATCTAAAAAATAAGTTAATTTTTCTCCAGCTAATTGTTGCAAATTTGTTTAGTGTTCTAAAGCATAGAGACTTTTGCTTACTTAGTCATCTAATTCTATGAGATTTTTAATTTCTATTTGAGATCAGATCCAAGGTGAAATTCTTCTGCTGCATGATGTTAGTAACTTATTGCAACTCAGTTCATTGGTTGGTAGTTGCTAGTGTATGTGTTCGCAAAAACTGTCTTCTCTAGAGGCGTTAACATTTTTGTCTTGTTTAAAGAACAAGTTCTCACAGGTAGAAGTCCTTGACACAGGTGCAAATTCCTTTCTCATGGTTGCTTTTCGGGCCAGTTGTTAGCTGTACTTAGCTGAAGTAGCAGGCCTGAGTCATGATTTTACAAGGATAACAAAGATCTTTTTCTACAAGGCTCTACCTATATGCAACAGGTGTTCACCTGAGTTTCAGAGATTTCCACACTACCTTCCATTCAGCAAAGGGGAATAGGGTCCATGCATGCTTATGTGGTATTTCTTTAAAGCCTGTTTCTAAAGAAACTGAGTTAGAATAAACCAAAATCAGGTCAGGAAGGAAAAAGGTTACAGTACTTGTTAAAATAATTATGGGAGTAAAAGTTGCAAGAAAGTGACCTTGTAAGCAGTGGTTTTAATATTGGAACATAGAACTTGAAAGCTGTTCCACAAGAGATTGCCATGAAAGGTAATGCATCCATCAGGTATCTGAGGAAGGGTGGAAATAGATTCATGTCTTTGTCAGAGCACTTGAAGTATTTTGACTAAATAAAGTTTAGAAAACCAAGGGAAAAAAAAAAGACATTTAATGAAATAGTTTGTTACCATTGCTAGCAGCCAGTTAACTTCAGTTTTATCAGAAATTTTATAAAAATTATTCTTATCCAGATGACTATGTAGATATTTAATTCTTACCAGTGTATATATATGTGTGTATGTGTCTCTCTGTCTGTCTATTTGTCTGTCTCCTAAAAGCTCACTGGTAATTTTCCACTCAAACTGCGAGGATGATGTTTAAATTTACATAGTTCCAAATAAGTTAAGAAACTGTCAGATTTCTTCAAAAATACAGACCCTTAGAATATACAGCATGAGTGGCACCATTTTCTATGTAGATATTGTCTTTCTGATGCTGCTTCAACTGTTGATTCCGCAGATGTACTAAATTTAAAATCTATGGCTACGTTGTGTGTGTGTGTTTTAAGTCAAATCTTTTCCATTAGGGAAATTTCAGTACCTACTGTGGTGCCTGTGCAACTGCTTTGTAAATATCGTTTCAGATAAAATCAACCATTATGCTCTAATAAAAATGTGTTGTTCTCCATTGAGAAAGCCCCCTGGGAACGTTCAGGCTGAACAGTTTCACATAATGTCATGGTTTTCCCCTTCATGGGGAAGGGATATCTACTAATAGCATGTATTTGAGTAAGTACTTAATTGTTGGAGTTTTTTTTAAGCTGTCATTTAGGAATCTGAAAATGGTGATTGAATTCCATAAGTTCTATAGTAATGAAAACTTTCTAAGCAAAACAAAAGAATATGTTCATAAACACTTTGGCTTTGGGGGAAAAAATTAAATGAAAGCAAGTGAATGATTATGTGATGTAATGATTTTATGGTTTTCCTATTCTGATGATATAAAACACTGTAAGAGTAGTTTTGTGATATTTCAGCAACCTTTAAGTATTCTAATGTCTTTTACACGTTGCAGTATGTGTGAAAGGCTAATTAACATTATATTCCATGTCATAATTTCAAATTAGACACATCATTATGTTTAGTTATTACAGAAGTTTTTTGTTAATCTCTGATGGATATTAAACACTAGTTTATGAAACTGCAATCACAGTTGTTTGGCATATTAGTAGCACTTTGTTTTAATAGCATTGATTGTAATGAACTCATTTGGGATTCCTGTAGAAATAACATTTATTTCCATAAAGCATTTCACAGTAATTGAACATTAGCTTAGTTATGAATGCTGGATTACTGCCAGAATATTTCTTTCTTTCTATTTTTCTTCTGCTTCCTCACTGTGGATTTTGTAAACCTATCTTTCTGCTTCATTGCCAATTAGATCATTAACTCTGAGGCTGGATTCTTAGCTAGCATAAATTTGACCCAAATGGAAGTATCTTGATTAACAATGATTGATGAACTAGATGTTAGTTTTTGATGTATTTATTTAAATCATGTACTTTTAAATCCAAGAGTCTTTTGTGACTAAGTTGGCTTTTTAAATTATTTTTGCAGACATGCATTTGAAGCATCCTGCTATATGCAAATCAAAAAAAGAAAACAAAAATGTGTTTATGTGCTATCTAGGGGTTGTGTTTAAGGTTATATTTGATTTTACTGAAAATATCCCAAGTAAAAGAGGATCTGAAACCATTCCTAGGACTGCTTTCACACTTAAATCACCTTTCATGATGGGAATTATTTCAGTAATAGCATTACTGTTCTACAGTCATTTATTAAACAGTTATTGAGACCTCCTTTGCCCCTTTGCTCTGAAGAAAAATGGGTTATTCACAAGAAAAGTATGAATACAGTCTAACTTTTATTCACCAGTAAGATGGAAATTATAGTCCAAGTTCAAAGTGCAAGGAAGAACTTATGCATTGATAGACAAATTATTCACATGCTGCACAGGATATTTATGACATTGGGTAACATCTCTTGCAAATTGCTTCTAGGGTATCTCAGACATTTTCAAGAATGTTTTAGGCAATTGTGACAAAAGCACACAGATTGAAAAATGGATGCCATTTTAACAACACTGGTTATTTTACATGTAGATTATCTTCTTGCATCTATGTCATACAGTAAGTGGAAAGTTGATTGTTACATAAAGGGCATTAAAAAGGATGGTTTTGTTTTATCAAATCAGGTATTCAGAGTTACATATGGAGTTTGAAAAAAGACTCCTCATTCCTTAAGTATAAAGTTAAGTGCAGCTTTCATGATGGGCTATACAATAACAATTTCTGTAAAAATTAGGTATCTATTTCCCATTTCTAAATAAGAAAACTCCCCCAAAAAAACAAGAGGGGGAGATGAAAGCATTGGATATCTGCATAAACTATGAAAATACCCCAGCAATGAAATTAAAAGATAGGAAATCAAAGTAATAGACTCTGACATGAGCAAAAACTTGCAATTTACCACATGTAGCAAATTCCAAATATTTTGAGTTTTTGAAATGAGTATTTAGGAAACATTAAGTCACTAGAATGAGACTTGATAAATTGCAGGTTTGCACTAGCTGTCTGTATAAAATCAAGTTCCATAGTACATCTGCAACAAAATAAAAATAAAGTAAGATGTTATTCTAAATATTCTGTGAGTCTATCTTGAAAATTTCCCTGAAAGAATTGAACCAGCCAGTTGTGATAGATTCTCAAAGTGAACTAGGGAAAACCTTGGTTTACAACTTGAAAGTCTGAAGCTTCCCAATTACAGAAGAGCAGAAAGCTTAGCTTGGTCTTAGGTATCAGTTAGATGCCTCTCACAAAAATAAGTTTCCTCTCATATGGCATTTACTTGCAAAATAGCAGCATTAGATGCTTTATATTGGTTTTGATTTTTTTTTTCCTTTTCTTAAGCTAATAATGAGATATTTGAACAATTGGATTAATCAAATCTTGGTCAAAAAAAAAGCTGAAGTCTTTTACTTCTGTGGCTTCATAAACATATGGAGGTTTTTGTTACTCTGTCTTTCAGTGAATAGAGTAATGAAATAATTATTGTCAATCAAAAAGGGAAAAAAGAAACAACTTTCTCTTCAAAATGCAATTGTGATTTGAGCCCTGAGGAAGTTTGGTGTTTTTATGGTTTCTGTTCTGTATTTTCTCTTTTTTTCTTCCTCCCACTGTAAATAACTGTAAAAATCTAGTCAAATAAGCAAAACACTAATGGAAGTAAAATTTTGGACAGGTCAATGGACTTGAACAAACACTGTTTCAAAACTTGTGTAATAGAATCATTATTGAAATCTTGAAATGGCCAACAAGAAAAGGCATTTACCAGTACTGAAGAGTTTTTCACTGACTGCACTGAAAGAAGATAATGCACAGAGATTAGAAAATAAGTTTATTGCCTCAAGTTAAATTTCCAAAATCAAAATCCATGTAAAAGCTAATGTGCTACAGTAGTTCATCCATCTCTTTGCTAAGGTTGTGGTGTCTTGGAGGTTTTTTCTTTACTCTCATTGCTGCCATGTGATTATTGGCCTGCTCGTGTGTTAGTACTTCCACTTGGGGTAACTGTGTTTTTGAAGCATTATCTCCTGGCAGATGTTGATTTACACCAAGCATATAAACTAGAAGATACTTTTGGAGAATGTCAGACTGGTAGCTCACCTACTGCTCTTCCTTAGTGAAACTGTGAGGGTCCAAACCCACCACTCCTTTGGACAGCCTTGAACTGTGTGTTTTGGATGATCAGTCCAGAAGACACGTAGTCCAAAGTCTAACTGTGAAACTTTCAAAGCAGAGATGGCAATGGAGCATGCTCAGCACCATCTGCTTTGATCAACTTTGATCTACTGATTTCCTGTTCTTCTGAATTGTTAATGTCAGCCCAGCCTTTATTAATAAAAAGGTTGAAAGGAGAATGGTGAACGTGATTAGTACTACTGGAGCAAAAAGCTTGTTGAGCCTTTTATTAAGATTGAATCCTAGAACCATACTGAGTACTAATGGAAGGGGAGAACTCACAAATAACTGAGCCAACACATAAGAGGGTAGAAGAAAATCCTTCCAGGCAAGTAAGAGAAAAAGTCATGGTTATGATCTGGTTATTAAAATTGTTAGAGCGAGGCCTTGCCTGAATTAAGGCACAAACGAGACCATACACCAAGTTAATAGCAAGGATTTTATGCAGCTGGAAATGAGAGTGAGAGAGGTGGTTGCAGGGGAGAGAGAGTGATATAGATACATTAAGAAAAACTTCACTGCTCTCTGGATCCCAGTGGCATCCTGTGGATCCTTCCCATCATATCTTCTTGGTGCTGAGGGTCCCCTGTAAACACAGAGTTCAGGTGTACATTTTGGCCAGTTGGGAATACCCAGGTACCTCCCCTGGCAGGGGCAAGTTTGACACAGTCTCTTGCAGAAGTCTCAGCATCTGTTGCAGCTCTTTGCATCACAAGCAGTGCTGTGCTGCAAGGCCTCAGCAATGAGTCTGGGCAGCACTTTGGGGGTCTTGGATGAATTATGGCACCTCCTCAGCTGCCCCTCATGGGAATATGCCATGGATGTGGCCTCCCTAGGTGGGGATTTTACAGCTGAGCCAGTTTGTGAAGGAGGATGGGTATTCACTGCCTGTGACAAGAGGGCACTACACAGCCCCAGAACTCTCCTCCTCCCTTCTTGGTTGTGGGGGAGTGTGTGCAAACCTGGCCTCAGCAGATGAGCCTGTGGGCTGTGGCCTCCCCCAGCCTGATCCTGGCCCAAGCTGATTTTCAGGACAGCTGCTGGGTTTGGCTTTCTTGTGGATACATGGTCCTGCCTTACTCTTGTTTCCTTGTTCCTAGACCAGAGGTAATAGAACCATAGTGTCACCGTTATGGTATCTCAGGTTCTGTTAGGCAGCTCAAGTCCCAGCCCAAAGCTGCAGTCAGGTGAAGGAGGGTGGGCTTGGGTGGTCTCAGCCTCTTTATTCAGTTTAGCCATAATGGGCAAAAAGTCTTACATAAAAATGTTTAAAACCATTAATCATACCATTTCAGTCTCTCACAGTTTGCGTTTAGCTAGTATGTGTAACAGATTTCCCATAGCCATCTGTCTAGCCTGGTCTAGACAGTAAGCATGAAAGATAGTAAGTATGAAGCAAATCTTTACTCACATAGGAGAAGATGTGGTTTGTCATATTTTTTGTGGTCTTTTAAAGAGGAAAAATATCTGACAGAACCGATGCTTTGTGAGGACTTCATGTGTCTTCAAATTAGTTACACTGGTTTAATCTGACCGCGGTTCTCAGCCCTTTAATATCAAGTTCTCAGAAAAATTGAAATGTTTTAAAGTTTTAGCATCCTACAACTCCTTTGCTTTAAAGACGACAACATAAAAAACAATTAGAAGACTGTCAAAGGAATATACGTCTTCTAAAGCTCTGATGCACTTAAAAGAACTAATTGCAGAGAAAACTACCATGCTGAATATAATTATTAGAAATATGCAAATCACAGAAGAATTCAGGCAAAGGTCTATAGAGACCAGCTGTTTGCCAAATTACTTACAAATGTAGCCCATGATGGTTTAATATGGTATGTGACTGTTTTCCTGGAGCTAATGCTAATAGTGGACATCATGAAAAGGGCAATGGGAAATGCTAATATTCACTTGCTTCTGCCATTCCATGCTCAGCAGCATTTAAGAGCCTCTTAAAGATAAGGCACCATTTCTACCAAGAGTTAAGTAATTAGGGTTTACAAAAATATTATAATATTTTTAATTTCTCATCTCACTATGTGTTCCCTAAATGAATATAAAATGAAAGAAATTAGATATATCAAAAACCAGAAGTTTAGAACCTTTCTAATGCTGTTGGACATTGTTATAGTACTCAAACATTTCAGCACTAAGGTAGGACCCAAATTTTGTTGCATTGCTTTGAGTAGAAGGTAAATGCAAAATAGGATGTATTTTGGGGGTCAGGTTTAGCAGGCACTTACTTACAGTAGTGAATTTTGATGTGGAGAGCTATGCTGAGAACTAGCTTTCTAGAGAGCCAGTGATAATTGTCAAGAAACTGATGTCTACAAAAGTATAGTATACAAGGAAATAAAGCTTTTTTTTTTTTTTGAGTCCTTTTATACTGATCTGCACCCAAAATGGCTTGCTCACCTTCATTCAAGTTCAGAGAGCTCTATAACCATTGTGTTGTATTCCATTTTAGAAACTTTAGTCATTAGAAATGCAGCTGATACCACACTACAAACAGTGGAAAAATACTTGGTATTATTGGATACGTTGTTGTTTGAAGTAAACATTTTGTAAATGTAGGAATAGCTCTTATCAATGTAAGTCTTGCTTTATGTTCTTTAAGAAAACGCACAACTGAATTTCTGTGACTGCAGGAGGGGTAATTTATTCCTTAAGCAAATGTTCATTTTTCTTTTATTAATTTTGTAATTAGAAGGGGGGGGGGGGGAGGACCCAGTTTTCTAATGGAAAAATTATCCAGATAAATGCAGAGACTTTATTTTGGTACAGATACTCTTAGGCATCCTACACACAGTGCTGAGCTCTTTCCAGTAGCCTGTCATGAGCTGACAATTGGTTTGAAAGACAGGTGTCTGCTAGGAAAAAGCTGGAGCCTTCCTTTGGAATGGAGAATTCAAAACCCCTCCCTCCAGATTATTATAAATTATAAAATTAAAGGGGCTTTCAGGCAGAGGTATGGGGGTAAGAATAACAGTTCTTTACTAATATGTGTAACAAAGCAAGCAAAAAAACAGCTACAGCATTAACAATAAGACAGAACCAAGAACTTCGAGGGGCTTTGCTCCACCAAGCCTGGGGCAGTCTGATCCTGGTGGCTCTGAGGCACCAAGCTGGAATGATGGAAGATCCCGGGCTGGTGATGAGGTAGATGGGAAGTTCCACAGCGGTGGCTGGAGCAGCAGGGATGTCCCGGCAGGGCAGGGGGTGCGAGGTCACAGCGCAGCCAAAAGCCTCAGAGCAGGGTTGGAGAAGCGGCAGTGGCAGGACAGGGCCAGCCCTGCTCCAACAGGGCAGGAGAGAAGCTCAGAATTCCCCGGGTACACGAGCAGATGGTGGTAGGTTTCTCTGGAGCGGAGTAGGTGGTGACAGTGAAAGTCCTTCCGAAGCAAACAAACAGCCTGGGTGTCCTCTCTACCCAAATCCCAAGAGCAAAACTGATTGCCCCCTCCAGCCCCTGTCCTTTACCTGCCCCCAAAATCTCATGTTATCTTCCCCCTCCGAGACAAAAAAAAAAAAGGGTGTAGCCAGGTTCTCCCTTCTCTTCCCTGGCCACTTCTTTTGTCCTTGGGTAAGTACTGATAAGTACTCCATATTTGGTGTCCTAGTGACTTAAGGGAAAAAATTCTGTAAGTAAAAAAGAAAGAAATCTAACCCCCCAACACAGTTCTTCTGTAAAACTGACAAATTGTCATTTGCTTCCCAGTTAGATTTCCCAGAGGAAGGAAATAAAGGAATACTTGAATTTTTGCCTGTATTTCTGAAGTATGTATTGAAATCAGAAGTGAAAATTTTTACTAACTAAATTAAGTCTGTATTATTCTCTTGTATATTTACCTCTGCATCAGTGAAGAAGTAGCATTAAAGTTCATAAATTTTCATCAGTCATTAAAGCGAAAGATTAAAAGTATGGGTCACTTGTTATCTTAATTAATACCTACTTGGTGTTTTCCAAATGAAGTGGCAAGAAGTAAAGGGCACATTTGTGTTCAATTAATGCATTTCCAATATTTCTCCCATAACGATTCCTAATCCCTTTTAGAAATTCTGTGTTCATTTGGGGAAGAAATAATTTTCCCTAATACATATTCAGTGTGATTTTTTTTTTTGCATATTGTACTGATTTAAGGTTTTGTTCTTTATCCTTTCTGAAATCTAAACATTCTCAATTTAATATAAAATAGGTCACACTAAATATGAGAGAGGAAAGCATATTCTACTTTCTGAATAAATTTAACTGGTCAAGTACATTCTGCAAGTTGAATTGTTGAATTTTTTTGTTAATAAAACTTATCACTGTTAACCAAACTGAATAACATGTCTGTCTAGAGTATATTTCATATAATTAATAGAACAACATCCATCATTTAATGAACAAATCATAGTTCAGCATAACTGTTGCTCAGCGCTGCTCTTTGCAACATAAAAATACATTATTGACGTGACTATTTGTAATATGCCTAAGTGATTTATATACCATCTTCACTCTTTGGTTGCTGTTCTTTGTAACAAGTAAAAATCACATGCTTTCCTGAGTGTATAGTTATGGTACACACTGAGCATATTGAGCTTCTCTGCTTGGAGTATTTGGTGGACTGTGGTCAGCAACATGATAAAGCAGAAATATTTTTGATGGGTAATAATTGGTTATAAAGAGAAAAATTATCAGATGGTCTCCACTTTTGCATCTCTTGAAGGAAAAAATCTTCACTGAAAATTATGGACTTATCTATGGGTACATGAGACACTTGCATGAAAATCATGATGCCTTTATGACTTTCATCCTTTTTGCCTTCAGTAAATCAATTCCCATTCCTGTATTCACAATACCAGTATTTTTGCACCTCTTTCTCTCTCCTAATATTCCTTCAAACATGAAATTGTTTTTGACATCACCTGTTAGACACTTACACTGAACAGATTAAGTACAGGCCTAAAGTATACTTTATTTTAAAGTGTGTATGTGTGTCGTCCCATATCATCATGTCCCATTCCACCCTCTCCTCCCCCACGCTGATATTGTAGCAAGAATCAATAATGAAAAATTGTACTGAACTCAAACTTATCAACTTGTGTTTTATCTGAGTGGCAATATTGACAATCATACTCACAAACAATGTCCCTATATTTAATTTTTTCAAGAGGCGCTCCCCCTTCACACTCTTGAAAAGGTATAGAGCCTTTTAACTTTCAAGAAAAAGTCAGCAGTGGAAGTCTGGAAGTGAAGATGGGCAGATTTAGTAGGTAGGGATAAGCAAATTGTTAACCCTGGTGCAACTGAAGTAGACCTTGATGATCTTAAAGATATTTACC
This sequence comes from Alaudala cheleensis, assembly GCA_013398995.1. Taxonomy (NCBI): domain Eukaryota; kingdom Metazoa; phylum Chordata; class Aves; order Passeriformes; family Alaudidae; genus Alaudala; species Alaudala cheleensis. The sequence goes on from VWYE01016210.1 coordinate 512,858, forward strand.
AACCTAAACGATTCTGTGATTTTTAAGCAGTTATCTCCACAATATTGTTCAAGATTACATTGAAATGTCACATAAGTCAGTAGAAAGATTTTCATTACCTCTAGTTAGGGACAGCAGTAACATGTACAGACTCTTCCATGTATATTCTTTTCACTGGTGAAATTCTTTTCATGTGCTGGTTTTGCTTTTCATTCTGCATGAAAATCAGAAATCAGTCTATTTTTTTTTAAATGATGCTGGGGCCACAAATGGTTGTACTCTTACAGATACCATCAATGCAAGGTGCACAAAGAAGGGAGATTCAACAGTACTGCAGAGTGAGATCAGATCTTCTGATCTCACTAAAACTGCACTGCAATCTTCAGGAAAAAAACAGGTTGAATAACAAGTAGTCTCCAAGTTGAGCAAAATCTTACTTGTACTTGAAAGTAGAGGATTATTCCGGGAGACAAACAGGATCACAGAGTAGAAATTATGACTAGCTGCATTGGTTCATGCTATTTTGTGAATAGCCTTCTAGTTTAATGAATGAAACAGTAAAATTCTAATTGTGTAGCTAAAACATGGAAGGAGTGTCTTCCAGTTCTTGGATAGAATGAGAAGGCAGCTGGAGTAGCACCGGACAGGGGGAAACATAGGAATTAAATAGTCACAGAAGGTATTGCCTAAAATTAAACTGCCTATACTCCTAAACTCTTGCATGAGAGTCACTGACTTTACTTGGTACGGGAAATACTGTGTGTTTCACAGTAGACTCAATAACATGTTTTACTAGTAATACATGATTATTTTTCTAACCAAATAAAATGGTTGTTTAACATGCTCTCTGGCTTGGAAAGATTAAGACAATGTAAAGATTTCTCTTGATTATCTCTTGATTTCTCTTGATTCACTGATTTCTCTTGTGCTAGAAGAGCCTTTCTGTCTAATAAACTAAGTTACAAATTTGATCACTTTTTTCTGCTGGCAAAGATTGTTTTATCTCATAGGTAAAAGATTAACCCCTTTGATCATCTGCCCAAAGTTCCACGTTTATATGTATTGCAACAAATTCTCCTACAAGTTCCCACGCCTTTCAGCTAGGTCTTTTAAGACTTGTGGTTGTATGTATCTATAATGACTAATAAAGGTAAAAGGAATAAAAAATACACCTGAACAGAGAGAGGGGGAAAAGGATATATACGGTTTTTCTAAAGTACAGAATTTCTTTGCCAGAAGTAAATATACTTCCAATTAAAAAAAAAAAAAATTACTTGAGTTGGCATCAGACCACCAAATATATACTATTTTCAGAATTAACCCCCCAATCTAATTGTGGTGGAGCACTGTATCAACACAACTGTTACAGATTAACACACAATGCATTAATTTCTGTAATCCTTATGAATTTAAATTTCAGTAAATATAAATCAATGAGACTGAGTCAGTTCTGATAATTTTACATGTAATGAAAATAATTTATCTCTTAAAGCAATTTGTAAAAAAAAAAAAATACCCTTAGTTAAATGATTAAGTAGATTTGACTAGACTTCAATTTGGAGATTTTAATGATACACTTGTTCTTGGAAGATGGTAGAAAAATTAAGCTCTGGCTTTTGTCAAGTTTTACCAGAGATAAACAATTCAAGTTGTTCATAAATTGTTGCCTATTAAAATAGACCTGGCTGTTGATTTTACAGGAGACAACTTCTGCTACAAGTACTGTATGTGGCCCTAGAATATGAAATGAATGAACCGTGGCAGATAAAGGAACTGATGGTTCTTGTTTTGAGTTGTTTATTGAAATAAACAATTCAATGCTGAAATATGACATCTACCACAGCATTACAGCAGAACTTGTGCTGTGGCAAAATAAGTGATAGACTTTAAATTCAGTAATGTATTCCTTCTTTGTCAGACATTTGTGCTCATTCATTTTTATTAAGTTCTTACTTATCATGAGCTAATTACATAACTTAGTCTCAGAGTTTCTTGTGATGCAAAAAATCAGCTGTGGTCTCACAATGCTCCAGGTAAATCTGAGAGATGCCTAGATCAGAAGAAAAAAGTATAGAGAGGAAGAATGTGGTTGAACTTAGGTGTATGAATTCATAATAATGACCTAAGAAAAATGATGTGACCTTGACTTTTTTTTTTTAATTTAGATTCCTGTCTGTTCATTAGCATTCAAAGACTGTGTATCTGTGCTATACTCAGTAAAGCTGAAAATATACACCACTGATATACGCCTCTGATTCAAACTGATCCATTTCCTCTATACAGTCTGAATGTGAGTGGACAAGCTAAAGACAGAATTTCCAGGTGTAGTCTGTACTTCAGTTATTTCTAATATCCACATGTGGGGCTGCAGTGCAGTTACCATAAAAATTTTGTTGAAGGTGGGATGCTGAATCCTGATCTGTGGCATGGTCAAAATAACTGCCATGGTGTATAAAGCAAGGATTTATACCTGACCTGGTTATGATGCAGTATTTGAAGTGGTTTTGATAAATCTGACTATCCTTATCTGTAATGAAATTTGACATGAGGATTCGGGAATAGAATACTCCAATATTGTTCCATGCGACTTGGCTAGTTGTCTAATTATTTAAAAATAATCACTTTTGTTTTGAGAGAAGTCTCAAGGAAAGGTGTTCTCCTCTCCTGTGCTAATTTGCAGTTCACTGTCCCTGAACTGCATAGGTCCCTTCATGGCCTATTGAGAGGCTTTTTTGCATGTTATCTCAATTTGCAATATCATGGAACTGATCCGCTTCTGCATCTCTCTCCCTTTCATTAGGAGCACAGTTGAGTGGATCTAAATCACTGCCATACATGTGATTTATTTTGATTTGCATTTTGATATATTTTGGAATATGTAAAAGGAGAAGGAGTTCCTGCATGGTGTCATAGCAGTTAGATACTCATATGCAACCCCCTGTCTAATTAAACTGAGACTTTAACTGGAATTTAGCTGACATGTTTGCTTGTGACAGGCAAGTTAGGAAACTACTTTCCATTCATCCTTTACCCACATAGCAGTGTACTGAGGTTAATTATTAAAATTAAGCAGGCTCCTGTAAATCTGTGTCTAGGAAATAATTATCACTTGTTTGAGTGGGGTATTGCAAAGCATAGAATAGCTTTGGGAGAAAAAACTGAAATGCAAAAGGAGAGGAAACTGCCAAAACAATCTTCTAAAGCTTTAAGTCAAAACAGGCAAATAACTATAAGCAATCAATACTGGTTTTCAAATTTTGTAATAGACAGGCAGGCTTTAAGCAAACAAGCTTGAGATCAGAGGTTTCCTACACTGGATCGTGGTTTTCACATGGGACTTACCTCTGATATAATTTGACTTCGGTGCTGGGCTGGATGACTGCCTGCTGTTTGCTGATTTGGAAGATGCTGGTGTAAAGTTACCTAGATTAACTTTGCAGTGACTTTGGACTTATTTTAGAAGGAGTGGAAAATTTCATCTTAGTATTAATAGACTACCTTTTACTGTAATCGGCCGATTACTTGGAATTTAGCCAAGGCAAATGAAAGATATATACTGGAAAAAGGTCTTCACTGCAAATTTAAAGTTTCTGTCCCTGAGTCAAGAACCACAGAAATGTTAATGAGAGTACAACTACTGTGCAGCACTGCGGGTGCCGCTGTCCGAGAGTTTGGCCCAGCCCGGCCGTCAAAGCGGTGGTACCCGCAGTACCTTCGTACTGGTGGGGTCTCTGAGAGACTGCCAAGCCTCTAAGGCAGCTATCCGCGATGGATCATCTTGGAATAAAGGGAGAGACTTCCGAGGGGGGTTACAAGGACTTTTTAATGCCCAGGAACCAGCCCTCGAAAGCATGGAGCAGCTCCGGGCACGGGTTTATAACGGCGCAAGACAGAACCAATCACCGTGGGCGGTGGGGGGAACCCGAATCTAAGACCCAATCCCATTTCCCNCCTCGCCGCTCCGGGGCCACCCGCCCCCGCCGCCGGCCCCGCGCTCCCGGAGGGCCCGGGGGAACGAGAAAGCGCCGCCGTTGCCCCTACGGCGCAGCCGCACCCCGGCGGGAGCGGGATGCCCAGGGGTGAAACGGAACAGCCAAAACAGGGGGAAACAGGGCAAGCCCTAACCGGAATCCCAACATAGCACAACATGAATATTACTTCATTTTTTTTAAATATATATTTCAAAACAGTACTAGTAATGAAACAGAATACTCAAAAATTATAGAGAAAAGGGGAGGATTCTTCCAAACTATGTCAAGGTGTCTCTATTTCTATGTATGGCAACTGTGAGAGATACTTCAGTCCAGTAGGAGAAGAATATGCAGAAGATCAGAAAAGTGAAAAAAGACATGATGACAGTTCTAACTTGGTTCATTTGGTTTTGAGTAAAACCATTTTTAGAAAACTCTGTTGCTGTTTATTTTACCTTTTCCATTCCTGGCAAGGTATGTGTCTTTTTAAGCCAAGTGTCAGGGGCTTCTTTAGTCATTGCTGCTTCTTTTTCATTTTGTCATTGAATAATAGCTTAATTACCGTAGTAAATCTCCATCCTAACTCCTCTGTAAACAAACAAGACCTCTCCTTAGGCAGTTTTTCCTCTTCTAGTTTTTTCCCTTTCATCCAGATTCCTTAGTATATACGTATAATATACATAGTTCTGTGCTATAAACAGATCAATCCCTTTTTCATTTGACATTACCCCCTTTTTGTTCTTCCTTATTCCTCCAGGGCATAATTAAGTATTTGTCACTTCTGCACAGGGGAGAGGGCTTTAATGAATTGCACAGGGTGTGCTCTAATTGACAGTAATGCATTCTGTACATTTTGGTAATTAAGTCTGTAGAATTCCTTCAGCTGAGGTGGATAATTGTTCCCTGAATTACGTCCTTCTATTTTTTATCAGCTTGCCTTATCTTAAAATTTAAAGTCATTGTCATGCAAATGTGTTCTTTAATCAGCATATACTAATCAGTATCATCTACTGCTTCAGAAACAACTGACTGATGTAAAAAAAAAAAAAAAGAAAGAAAAATCATTTACAAATATATAGACCATAATGTAGATCCAGAAAAGCTTTCAGAAAAATTTCTAAATGTTACATAGGCAATTTTTCAGTGTAGTACAAATTGAAAAAGCCATTAAAAATATATTCTTGGCCTATTTAATTAGTAATTTGAAGATAGGTTAAATTCATCACTGTGCAGAGGGTCAGTAAAGTCCAGGAATAAATTTGATCCAATTTAAGCCCTTTGGGCCTGATGCAAAGCTCTTTTAAACCACGGGAACATTTTTCTTTGAGTTCAGCACAAATAATAGTAATTAATAGTCTCACTCTGAGTAGCTCTTGAGTGAAATAAATATGTTCAAAAAAACTTCAACTTGCCTTAGATATTTAATGGTGGAAGAGCACTGGGCAAAAGCTGAGGAGATCAGAACAGTAGCTTTTGGAGGAGCTGGGGTCCATAGTTCACACAGAAATGGCATCAACAACTCATTAGCATGGTTCTTAATGGAAGGTGAGCTGTCAGCTCTGATTTTGGCTGTTTGAAAGGCTTCTGTTATCTCTAAAAACCATAACGGGTATTTAGGCTGGATCAAGCTTTCAAGAGCCTTTTTAGTCGGTGTGGTAGTAGTTAGTAGTTAAAGCAGAACTAGCTAAGATGGCATTCAGTGCATTTCCTGTTTAAACCAACTAGACCACATTGTGGAAGCCAATTCATTGTGAATTTTTATAATCTTGAAAGATAAGGCAATCTACAAATGTATGAAAATTTCTTTGTGTGGTGATTGTACATTTTATATGTGCCTATAACTATTCCTATCTATTAAAAAAAATTGAAAAAGAAATCTAATGAATTAACTAGGGAGGGAATTGGTGAAAAATCAGTTGTAAAGTCTCAGCCTGGTCTTGCTTTAATTTGTATAAAGCACTGAAAGAAAATTTAGACATCCTAATGTTGCTAACTTTGACCCAATGCAGTTCTTTTTATCAACACAAGACAATTTCTTGTAGTAAATTGATCCAGTAGCTTTAAATTAATACAAATTACTGGAATGATGAATCACCTGGAGTTTTGCTGTGAAATAAATTTTTATATTTAAATTCTTTCACTGGAAGAGAAATTCAATAAAATACATAACTCTGGGATAATATTAGATGGGATTAAGCATGCTTAAAACATTGCTATTTGTTTCTTTATTTTCAACCTATAACATTTCACTATTTACATGGCATATTGAATCTAGGCAAGGTGTGAATTTTAGCCAACACAAGAATTTTCACATTTTTTTATTCCAGGAATTCAAACTGGAGTCCAATCAAATGATAGTTTTTTTATCCCATGCTAGTGGATTCAACACAGATTTGCATGTACAAGTGTTTCTATAGTAACTGTTTCGCTACAAAGGAGGCAAATGGCAGTTCGAATAACAATAAAAAAAGAAAACCAAAATAGGTGGCATAAGAAAATAGAGGATAGTGTAGGAATATTAAGAAACTTTATTGATATTAATTTCAGAATGCAGAACATTTGTAAAGAAGGCATGGATGAAACACATGATTCCAGAAAATATTGATAATCTGTGGAACAGTGGTAAGTTTGGAGGGTAAATGGAGATTAAACTAACCAAGTGTTAATATTCTAACTACTTAATATAGTAGTTACAATACTGCTGAAGAATAACCATTCCATTGAACTTCTATGTTTGATAGAAAATTACAAGGGTTTTTTTTTTGTTTCCAGGATGAATATTTGTCAGATGAGGGATGGAGTTTTTGATGGGAGAATTAACAGTTACATGCATGTAGCATGTTAGCTGCCCTTCTCAGAGTAGAGGATGCCTAGAGGCTAAATTACAGAGGAAACTTAAGTCTTAAAGATTTTTTGTGTTTTGTTTTAAGGCATTCATTGTAATTTTCTGTTCCCATGTTCTAACCACTGACTTACTGCATTCCCAGGGCTAGTTCTTGTATTTTTAATTTTAATGTATAAATTTGAAAGCTCTAATTTTCATTCCATTATACAAAAACAACAAAAAAAATGTAACCCCATGGTGACTGGGGTTAGCAAGAGAGTTGTCCCTTTTGTGAGGAGACATTAAAAAATTTTAAACATTGAGTTTATGCTTAAAAAATGAAATACCAAAGTAGAAAACAGGCTGTGTTTTGTGATGCTTTTATTGAGGGTATTAGAGTATTTTAGTTTGCAGTCTTCACATTCCTTTGTGAAGATGCTTCTTGTTGTGGAGAGATGGCTTCTGGAATTTTCTCCTATTAACTTCTTGGGGAAAAGTAATAGTGAGTTTAGCTATAAACTTCATATAATGCTTTAGGGCATCTTCCCCAGTGTATCAGAGTGCTAATCCCTTCCTTTCTGATGACTTTTCAGGATATCAGTTTCAAACAATTTTCTGAGAAATTCTCCACCCAAAGAGTAATGCCCACTAACAGTGGAAGTGTTGGAGACTGGCCTGTGGCAGGGAGGTTATTTTTTGTTGCAGGAGGTCACAATACACACTGGATTAGGTTAAAAAATAATTGAGACTTCTGGATTAAAGTTTGGTTGAATCATGGTGACACTGACAAAGAAATATTTATATTAGACATTTAATGGCATAACACCTTGCCCTCCACATACCTTTATGGAGAACATTGTTGTGATATGAAAGAAATTTAATTAATATAGCCACTCTTGACTTAAATAATACTAGTACAAAACTGGAACTCTTCAGATATGTTATATATAGTATATCTCTAATTATGAAGATCTCTGTTTAACATTTCCAGTATTTAGAGAGTTTATTTCCATGTCCATATCAGAAAAAGACATTTTATTTATCTAAAGGATGAGGTAGGTTCTCCATTGGTGTACCTGTTAAAAATGCTGTAAAGGTACGGAATATAGCCTATAATAACTTTAGTCAAAAACATGAAAAACATCACACCCCCTATGCTGTTTCTGTCAATAATTTTTTCTCTCTTCACCAAAAATCACTTCTTGCAAAACCAGCACACCCCCAAAACCAAAAAACAAATGCATGAATGAGTAAGCTTTGAATCTTTTTAGATCAAAACACCCATATAAGCCAACAGTTTGATGGTTTTGGGTTGTTTTTTTTTAATTCCTGTCAGTGTTTGCATCTCCAGGAAGAAAACCCCAAAGCACATCTTTATTGATTGATTTTGAAAAATGTTGAGTTATATGTAATTTTGTTGTTTGTTTGGTTGGGTTTTTTTTTAATGAAACTTAGGCAATTTCAACAGTGTATCTACATTTTCTACTAGCATTTAACTCATAAACTGTAACTGTCTCCAGAAAGCCTCCAATTGCCTTAATCTTTTTTAGGCCAGTCTTATAGGGTTGTTCCCTCAAGATGTAGCCCTTCATAAAGGGCTGTTCTCCAAAAAGAAGTAAAGGAAGATTGGAATGTTACTTTTCCACAGTAATTACATGTTTAGTTTTTAAAAATTAACATATTTGAGGGGGGAGTAAAATTAATTAATTTCTTTTTGTAACCCAAAGTTTTCCTGGTGCTTGTTAAAAATATGTATCACATGTTTAGTTAGAACGCCACAGAAATGCATGGTTTTCAAAATACAGCCTCATTCAAAAGTTCTCCCTGGAAAATTGTTCTGTGTAAATTGGAATTTTCGGCTCTATCCGTTGTGAGGATGTTCAATGCTTATAAAGTGACCTGATTACCGACCAGATTCTTCATATTGGAAGAGGTTCTGCCAGTGTATGCTGGCATATAATTCAGTGAAGAGCTATTACTCCAGTGATACCTGTGTTTAGTCAGGGAAGGAGATCTAAGGGATGAGCCTATCTCTTAGATCCTGTTAAATGGCTTAATTGAAAATAGGTGCAAATTGCAGAGACATTAGTCTAATACCAGCTGATGATCCTGTGCTACTGGATAAGCAGTTGATTTTTAGGGACTTTCTCACTCTATTTCTCTTCCCTTCCCCCTCCTATTTCTATCTCTTTCTACCTCATATTTAATGTGAAGGTTAATTAAGTGTAATAATATTGGACAGACTTGTTTGTAAGGATGCACAGACATAGGAAACTTGATTTTAATTATATACTTATTTACCTGCCTCCACAGTAATAAGCAGGGAAGATAAAAAGCGAACTTCAGCTTTAGACCTCTTCCACATTTCTTCATACCTGGTGGTCTTGCACTGGTAAAATAAAATATTGTTCCTTGCAAACCTTCCCCTACAGCTTATTCTTCAAACACGAAACAGTGTTTTGCAGTTATTTATATGCAGTTTTCTGCCTCAAGCAATGCAGAATTTCCCTGTACATATTTATCGGGGTTTATTAATATGATCTTTAGCAATAAAGCTTTAAAATACAGGAGAAAAAAAAACTGTACTTAATCGTTTTTGAGCAGGTATTGTAAAGTGTGCAAAAAGAGAAGTCCTCAGAATTTTTCAAACTGAATACTAGTTCTCAAGACAAGTACAGATGGTGAATTACTTCAGGTTAATACACAGTTCCCTAGAAACAGTATTTTTTCTCTCCTACTACTCCGTTCTGATGAAATAATAAATCCCTCACAGCACTGCCTGACTAGTTTATACTAAATGTATTCCTGGAAACATGCATGAGTTTTGTGGGTTTTTTTTGGTTTAGCATGTGGGATTTGTTTGTTTGGTTGGATTTTGTTATTTTTGAGGCTTTGTAATTCAGTGAAGATGTGTTTCTGATAGGATTGAAAAGAGTCATTGACTAGTGATAACTGAATTAAGAGGAATACAGCAACAGAATAATGACTGAAAAGGTTTAGAAAAAGTTGCATTGTTTAATGCAACTTGGATAAGGCGACCTGTACAACCTACAGCTGACTTGTTCTCTGTACTCTTCATAAAGCTCTGAATTCTTTAACTACTGGAATTCACATTGCAGTGTGGGAGGACTGATAATGCTGAAGGCAATCTTGCCCCTGATATATTTCAGCTGTGTTAATTACCAAAGAGTGGGAACAGCCCTGCCCTCACAGCTGTGGGTGTGATAAAAGAGTGAGTTGGCTGGTAGAGGGTCAGTTGGAGTCTGCTGGCCGTGCTGTGAGGAGGAAGAAACAGGGTTAGGTGGCTGTGCTCGGGATAGGAAGGAGCCAGCTGGAACTACAGAAGGAAGAGAGAAGAAGGAGAGAAAGAGCCAGAGCTGTGTGGAGCTGCCCATGGGAGGCATAGAAACTACATAGAAAAGGTATGAGAGACTTTTAGATGACAAGGTGCTGATGCTGGAAGCCTTTGGTGTCAGTCATACCTCTGCTGCCATTGCAGTACTGACAGCATGCTTGAATGCTTAAATTTGTCAATTCTGGATTCAAAATTCACTGTGTTTTGACAACTCTAGCTCAATTTGTATTTTTTTTAAAGAAGTTGACTCCACTTCTTAGGAGAATCATCATGGACCATAAAAGATAACTGGTTGTAGTGGTTTCACGTTCACCAATTTTGCTTTCCCAGCCAACACACCAATTAATGTAGTGGTTTTAGTGTTTTCTGCTGTGAGATAGGATTAGGAGAAGCAAAGCAAGCTCAAACTTAAAAAATATAAAGATAGCTTTATTCACACACACTAAAAGGAAAAAAATAATCAAAATGAAACTTTCAAAACACTTCTCCCATCAGCCTCTTTTCTTTCTTACAGACATTGTATAAAGGCAAAAAAAGTCAGAACCCAAGGGGTGGCTTTTTCTCAGGCTTGGAGCTGTCGTCCAGGTGGGAGGGTAGGGGGGCCTGGGGGATTGGCTGGATGTTAAAAGCTGTGGCTTCCCCTTCCCCACTGGCAGCTGCTGGAAACTTAATCTGGACTGGGACAGGGCACATCTTCCTCCCCACTCCCTTCTCAGGAGTCACCAAGCCTGGGCCCAGCAGGCATCTTGGGAAAAGTCTCGGCTAGGCAGGGCCCAGCAGACCCCAGCTCCCACTGAGAGGAGAGAGCCAGGCTGCCTTCTTACCTCTTCGGAGGCAGGGAGGGGAAAAAAGACATTTCCCAGGGCACTCAGCTTGATATGGGTAATTCACAAAGCTGAACTTTACTTTCTCACTGGTTAAACAAGGTGTCAATCTCAGGTCCTTGCAGGGAACTGTTCCCTCTTTAACTAAAAGTTGTGTTAACCCATGACACTGGTTTACTCTAAGGAGCATAAGGATTTTAAAATTTCAAAGGTGTGTTGTTGTGGTTGGTCTGGATTTTACTGCCTTTGTTTTGTCTAAGTCTGAGACCCTGTTTTGACTCCCTGATTATGTACCCCAGCCCAGTTTTCTTGAGGATTCCAAGTTAATCTTTCCCTAAACCAATCTCAGTTGTAACTTGGTCTCGGGGGAATTCCCCTGGTTTCAGACATCCCATTGGTTCCTATTGCTTGTTTACTTTCTGTTTGTTTCCAATTAGTTCCAAAGATGCTTGTTCTACTTTCACATTGGTCAGGGTATTGCACCTACCCCTTGTACCTCCCCTGATTTTAAGCTGCTGTGCTCTTTGTTCAGGGTCTGTCTGTCCCTGGCTGTTCAGGAGAATAAATCCTTCTGGATTTCAAATGACAGATCTCCTCCTCGGTCCTTTGTCCCCAAAATGTGTCGACTGAAGGCTGCAGAACTCAGTTCTCTCTAAGCCACGCCTCCCCTTGCCTTGCTCGGGAGATGTGTCCCACACACGGCGCTGAGCTGGGGTGACTGGGCAGGAGAGAACACTCTGGCTGGCGTCAGTGTATCAACAGCATAGCCTTCAAAATTCCCAAATGCATCGTGGAATTTCCTCCTTGATATCAGAGTGAGAATGGTTCTAGTAAATGTCTGTGTCCCTTTATTTCTTCCATCTGCCGTGGATAAAAGAAGTTTTCCTTTGAAATTCTGAAAATATTATACTATTGTTAATTACATATTCGCTCATCTAAATCGATGCCAAATTGTCTTAAAATATTGCCTTGCTTCTTGTCATTCAGACACCAGAATTACTCAGTGGATATTAATGAGTATGAGGAAGAGCATTTAAAGGGAATTTTTAATGTTTTTCTATCTTGATTCTCTGAATTGTATGAAGGGCAAACAGCTTGAGAAATGAGTGTCAGGCAGCTTGGCAAAGAAATACTGTAAGTATTTAATTTTCAGTTGCAAACTTTGCACATAAGAATTAGAGATGAATGAGCAACTGGGAGTAGATGTGTCAGGTAATGATTGCTAGAGATTCTAGCAAACCTTTTCTTAAAACATTCTAACCTGTTCCATAGATACTGTGAATGTTGATAATGGGAACCGAGGTGAAAAATCCTATGCAGCAATATAAAAAGCAGCGTATGAAAAGAGTTTTTCAAGATTTTACATCTCATTTGAGATTGTTGGGGCTGTATAACAGTTTTACCCCTTACCAAATAATTGTTTACTCCTAAAAGGTGTTATGCTGATAACAGAAGAAATTTATGCCCTTTTTGCATAAGTAAAAAGCAGACTGGAATATAAATAGACTTCTCATGTGCTCTGTCAGAGGGGTGTGTTATCTTCTCATTCTTCTGGAAGCCAAAGAAATTGCTACATGGTTATATGGCACCAGCTATTGAACAGTGATAGCAAATTAGGAGAAAACCAGAAAAATCTTCACAAATTCATCATTAATATATATTATTTTTCCTCAGCAGGCCACAGAACAAGCTACCTGCTGGTCACAGCAGGTGTCTAGAAATATCTGGCAGTGTTTCAAAGATTTTATACTCAACCAGAAGTAGCAGGATAGGGACTGCTTTCTTAAGTGAAAATTTCTGAGACTGAGGAGGAAAAAAAGTCTTGGTGGCATCATAATTCTGCTTTGCCCACAATAAAAAATAAGGCAGCGATATGGAATGTATTTTTTGCTTCCTAAAGCTTCAAAATAGAACTCGCGGGTTCCCACAGTTTGCTGCATTCACTGACTTGATGTCATAGGATATTTTTGGTGACCCAAAAATGATGCATTCCATATTTTCTCTACATCAATCTCTTCAGTCTTACTGTGTTGAAGATGTGGCAACCTGGGAAGAGGAACCTGTGTGTTTTGCTCTGGATTCCTGGAAGGGAATCCAAGGGTGCTGGGTCCCTTTAAAAGCAGGAATGGACATGCAACAAGCTCTCTTTTTTCTGCATATCAGTAGCACTGGAGCCCACTCCACAATTTTCCAGCTATTGCCCCAAGCTCCAGCCATGCTGGTAGGGGTCAGACCTACAACTGCCAGGAAGTTTTTTCCAGTCTTTTGGCAGCATTGGAGCCTTCTGCACACAAGAGTATTTTCCTCAGGTTTTGTTGTTCCCCACTTCTGTTGTTATTTGAGGGAAGAGAGTTTTGGGAACAGCAGAGGCTTGGTGGCTGTGTTTTTTTCCTTTGTTTTCTCTCTCATCTGTTTGATCAGGAATAGGGGGCTTCTCCACCATCTTGTCGTTGTCCTCATGAGCTGACCTGGTGGCTGCCATCTTGGGAGGAGAGGCTTTGCTGCCATCTTATTTTCTTGTTCCCAGGAGCCACGGCACTCAACACCTTTGTATCTGGTCATTACTGCTGTTTTTTGTCTTTTTTAGTAAACTGTTATTTTTTCACTTATGTTTTCTTTGCATTTGCCTTATTGGTAAAGGGGACAGGTTGAAAACTGAGGGGAGATGACTTATCTTAGAGTCTCTGCCTCCTAAAGTTGTCTTAAACTAAGATCTTCAGTGGTGCCTGAAGGTTAAGAAAGGCTATTCTAAGCTCTTAGAATATCTCTCACTTGTTGTGTCTGAACTTAGGAAGCAAATTTATTTTCCTCTGGAATTTTTCTTTTTGGAAATTATTTTAAAACTTTATTTATTCTTGTATTACCTCTTTGGCTTCTGGATTTTTGAAATTCTGTGTGTCTCCTATATGTTTGTAAGCAAAGGCTTTGACTGGATGATGTATTTTGTCACTTTTGCATACAGGTATATTTTTAACATTTTCTTATGTCTAATTTCTTTTTTTTTAATGTCATCTGTGATGACATTTTGGTTTTGATCTAACTAGTTGTCACAGGTTTGGGATGACAATAAAACTCTTGCATCTTGCATCATTTTCACTGAGCTAGGGCACTGAGACTTAATCTACATGTAACGTCTCTCTAAAATAAAAAAGGCTTTAATAATAACAGAAAGTCAATGAGCCTCATGTACCTTTTATAAAACACGACACAAGGCAATGTAATTAAAACTAAACTTATTTCCTGTAGTGAAATTAACTTACAAAAATGAAGGTGTTTATTTATTAAATAGGATCTCTGGAGTTCTTGCCTTATTCTTACCCCTCCTGGGAAGGTTTTGATTGTTTGCTTCCTTTCTTTTGCCTTCTTGCTGTGTAATTTAAAACTGATATCTTCCTTGGGGAAACAAAATTTGATTGGAGAACAGCCTGCATCACTAGCTAAACAAATTACCAATGTTTTACTCACTTTTCTTTCCTTTTTCATTCCCCCTCACCCCTTCCCCTCAAACTACCAGGGAAAGGAAAAAAAAGTGTGCAGCGTTTTTGGAAACATATTAGTGCAGAGAATTTTTTTTTCAGTAATAAGGAAGGTCTTTTCTTTCAGGGTAGCTAAGCACCTTTTTTTTGTAGTAGCAAAAGAAGCTAACAGGTGGTTGCGTTTTTGTTCATTTCCTATGACCAATTCTTTAGGTGTTGCATGTTGTTCTCCTAGTACATGAACTGAATGGGTGCAGCTGCTTTATGTTATATAATATGTGATTTTGGAAGGATTTAAGAGATGTGAAATCTGTGTTGATAGCTACTAAAATTAAAATGGTTGGCAGTATCTTTACAATGATGTGTTAAAATAGAAGGCAAAGCAGCAGAGTTTTGCTTGCTTAAGAAAAAAAGTATAATTGAGAGGCTAAAAGGAGGGACTAATGCCAAAATCAACACAAGGCAGTTGTTTCATTGTTCCATGGTGTCTGTGAAGAACAACAATGATAATAAAAGTTAAGATATGGGCAAAATCAAGTCTTCATGCTCATAATTTCAGTTGAATGAATTGGAACCTGGATCCCATATGGATCTGATCTTCATTAATTGGATTTCTGCAGTAATGTGGGCGAAAGTATAGGTATTCTTTCCTTATTTTCATAATCCTTTTTTCAGAGGCAAAAAGTTGAGTAATTTAGGTCTTGTCCTTACAAAGTAGTACTAACTTTCATTAACTTGAACAATTTTTTTTAATGTATTTGAATGCTTATACACTGTCTATAAGGAATAATTAGTCATTATATTCTTTCTTTGCGAAATCATAATGGTTTTCCTGTATGTTGTAGAACTGAGAACTATTTAGAATATTCACTGGGAACTGTGGGCCACTAAAGGTTCATTTCCCAAAAGAAGACAGAAATTTTTTTCCCCCAGCAGTAATTATTGAAATTCTACTGGGAAATTCACAAAATAAAAATCAGCAACCAGCACTTCCTATTCAATGAGTGGAAGTGTTTCTACCTCCAGTGTTCAGAAATAGGTTGATACAGCACTGTATGTTCTGGTCTGAGTGAAGAAGTTCTTTATCATAGTGAAATATTAAAATATTTTGACTGCATCAGTGATATTCTGGAGATGATATTATCACATTTTTTATTTGTTATGCTTTTCTGCATAGTAATACCTGTGATTTGGGTTCATTTTTAGTGTTGTGTGGAACATGGTATTATATATTGTATTTCTGAGGTACGAAAATCAAAAAGCATTCCACTTTCTGATTTTTTTTTCTTCAGACTTTTAGATTGAAATTTCTTGGCTTTTTTGTATACTATTAGTATAGTCTGAATAGCTCTTTAAGAACTGGAGTTAGAGAAATATGAAAATGCCAAGTTTCTCCAAGGATTTCAGTGAGTTATTTGGGTGGCCAGGAAGATTTCTTTAATGCACCATCTTGAAGTTACTGACGGGGGCCACACTTCAGATGCAAGAGAGGGGATATTGGTTAGCTTCATTAAATGGGAAGACAGCTTAGGAGACAGCTAATTTTCATCTTATAAAAAAGGTTGGGAAGCTTCTTGTTAATCCATTGGCCTGTTTACTCCTCTAGCTTGAGGAATTAGATAACTCTTGATTAGTAGAGTGAAGTGGAGCTCTGGCTTTTCTCTGTAATTCATCTGCCTAATATCTTGAATTAGCAACTTGTTATGCCTCTTAACAAGTATGAATTAATGACTTCTAACTAATATTAGGTACTTGATTTCATCATATTATTAGTATGAAAATTAAATTTGAGTTTCTATCACTCCTAAAATCTCACTGCATATTGTAGGCACAGATTGGAAATTAATACAAAATAAAAGCCTTTTATTTTTAGTTCAATTAAGCTATAATATATGCTAAACTATTTTCTAACATAAAATTGTCTGAAATTAAAAAGGTCTGTAGTTCTGAAATACAGACATAAATGCTGTTTCATTCAGTAATGTGTCACAGCCTAGGAATCAAAAAACACAGTCTAACTGCTCTGCAAAATACATACGCATTTTCTAAAATGATGATGTGGTTTTCCATGATCATGGGTTGATCAAGAAGCAGTTTGTCTTGACCTTTCTAGGAACTATCAAGAGTGATGAAAGTGACACTAGAAGTTGACCCATTATCCTTAGCTTTTAAAAAACATAGAAAATAACACACCTTTTTTTTCTGTGGTTCTTGAGTATTTCATTTTATTATTTTGTAAGTTTTGCTGTGTTTGGGGTTTTTTTAACTAATTTTGCTGAGTGGAAAATGAAATGAACATTAAAAGGATTTTTAAACTTGAAGTCCTTCTGCAAGGGTGCTGAAGAATAAATTTATTTTTTATAAGAATTTTTTATTCCTGTATGCTCATAAAGCTTCTCATCTTACAGCTTGTAATATCTTCATTTGCAGTCATTGTTTCTCCCTTATATCCTGGAATAATGCAAGTTTTCCATGAGCTTATAACTGCCTTACTGTGCACTTTTCAAATTCTGTGGATATTTAATTGCTAGAGAATTTAATTTTTCTCCTTATGGAATGTGCCATTGATAGTTTATAAAGTGTGTCCTCTCATTTTAAAACAATTAGTCCTAAGAAATGTAATTGAATGAAATTAAATTCTTGAGGGAGGTAAACACCAAGGAAAGAGAAGAGCTATTTAAACTAAAGGACAATATTGGCATAAGAACTAATGGGTGTAAGCTGGCTATGAATAAATTCAAGATGGGAATTGAAAGAAGGTTCCTAATTGTTAGAGCAGTGAGGTTTTGCAATGGTTTCTCAATCAGAGCAAAATCATAAGCACTCTTGGGAAAGAGTTTGATTGCTTTACAAAATACAATAAATTATGCACCTCTCATGGTTGGGGACTGGACTGGAATTTGATAGGCCAGTCCTGTCCTGTCATCCTATGAAGCATATGTGTTCTGAGAGATTTGTTTACAGCTCAGAAATTTATCTTTACATGTCCTGGTGGATGTATACATTTGATTCCTGTTGATTTTTGACTTAAGATCAGCCCTTGGCACATTGAGCTTGGTGTTCTGATTCTGAGGGGTCAGCTTGGAGTCTCATTTCAAGTTGCAGAGGCTCACAGTTGTTTTTATGTGATAATGGGAAGTTAGATATTGAGGCAAAAGCTGGAGGCTTCTTGCATTTCAGTTCTCCAAGTTTACGTACATACGTGTTTATACTCTTTTTACTGATAGTGTAAGTGTTTTTTTTTCTTATTCCTACAACTTATATTTTAGTACAAACCTAAATAGCCCTCTAAAAAGTGCAGTAGAGCAGCCTACTTGGGTAGCTTAAATGTTGGTTACTGTCATCTAAAGAGAAACTGAAGGTGTTCTATTTATGCATTTTGCTGGTCTCTGTATCTGCATAAAGTGTTTAAACACTGAGAAATACACTAGCAAGACAGTGTAGAGTTTTCTCATTTTAAAAGTGTGTGTAGCCTTTCTTGTAGAGTTAACCATTCCAGCGACTTCTACTGCCTCTAGTGCTGACTGGGCTAAGCATGATTGATTCAGTTGTGCGAAGTTCACAGACCATATTTCTGAACTGTTTTGCACTGGAACTTAATTTCTCTTCCTGTTTTAATTTTTTTTCATGCTCAAAACTGGCCAGCTTCTGAGTTGCTGTCAAGCAGCAGACTTCAAGGAGACTGAGCTGACTTGCAGCTGCTTAGGCGCTGTGGCAATATTTTACAGTGTTTTCTCCCTCCTTATGCAATTCTGGCATCTTATTTTCTGTGTTGGGTTGTTTCAGGGTTTGGGGGATTTTTTGACCTTTCATTCTAGCACCAAAATATCAAGTGAACATGTTTGCTAATGTGTGTCAGCTGAGCTTTTGATGTAGTGAATTTAATCGGGAAGGTTTTTTTGGGGTCTTATCCATGTGGAGCAGCTGCTTGATTGTAGGGTATTTGGGGAATGACAGAAGGCCTATTATGACTTTAACATGTTACAAAGGGCTCCCCCCTTCATGAAAATACACTTTTATTTTGTTAGTCTAAATGAAGATGTGCCTGTGTGCTAAGGGTACACTCCATTAACCTTTCACTTGTAGAGTTGGATTAGAACCTGGAATGGAGCATCAGAGGGCATTTCAAGACAAAGTTGAAAGAATCCCTTGAGCAGTATATGAAAGGCTGGCCTTATTCCAATTCCTTTGATCACATTTCTTTTCTGGGAAGGTGCTTTCTATAATACAAGACCCTCCCAGGTATTTTCAGTAAGCTATTATGAAGGAAGCAGATAAGCACAGTGGCAGTCTTTGATGTCCATTTGATTTGTCAATGGTTATTGGAGGAGTTTCATTCTAAAGTAATTTTGTTTACTGAAACAACTGTCTAATTATAGCAACTAACTAAATATCATAGTGAAAAACAAAATAAAACAAACCTTTCCCTTCTGGAATAATTTAATTTTAAGATTAGGTTCCATATCATGTCTTATTTACAATTGTAAATGCTTATTTTTTGTCAATGTTTTGATGAAAAATCTGACAGGTTTGTATTGGATTTAGGCCCAGAAGGCTTTCTGCAGATGCAAGTTT
Source organism: Alaudala cheleensis (assembly GCA_013398995.1). Lineage (NCBI taxonomy): Eukaryota > Metazoa > Chordata > Aves > Passeriformes > Alaudidae > Alaudala > Alaudala cheleensis. Next base: position 531,862 of record VWYE01016210.1, read on the forward strand.
TCCAAAAGCTATTGTTTTAGTGATCTTCTCAGATTTGTTAGTGTATTAGAAACATCTTATTTTCTTTACTGATTTCTTGCCATTTTATTCTCTCTGAAGGCATGCTCTGCAGATTAAAGTAAATAAATGGTTCCAGCCCCAGTTATTTTAGCCCTTTATGAACTGTTTGTGGTTGGGGTCTGTAGCTTTCAGTGCTGCATATTTGGAGTTTAGTATTTATAATCTGTGCCCAGCAGTCATGAATCTGATGTAAACACACAGCTACCTCTCTCCTCTCCTGGCAATTAAAACCTTTAGGATATGGCATTTGCTCTCAGGCATGTCTTAGTAGTTAATAGTTTTTAAGAGGTACATTTAAAGATGGATTTTATAACTTTTGACTGATACTTGATTTCGTTTGTAAACTGAGTTATACCGATTGACATCGATACACAGTAAAATTATTTTAAAAAATAATTTCTCAAGTAAAAGAAGAATGTGGGATGCCTGTTTCTGTGGCATGACTTTTTAGTTTATGTTTCTACTAGAGTGACATTTAATAATGCCACTGACAAAACATAACCTACAGTTAGAATAAAAAATGCAGAAAAATAGTACAAGGGCATGGAAGGAAAGGAGTACCTGTGTTAAGGACAGGAATACATTCCTAAATGACATTGGGAGAACCATTTTATCCTTAAAAGCTATTTAGAGATTTTTTCATACCTTTTTGTCTTCTGAGGTGTTTCTGATATCAGTGGTATCAGTGGTTATAAGTAATGTGACAGGCATAAATTTAACATTAAAAATTTGTAGGAAACATTTTTCCACAAAAAATTACCAAAACACAGCAAACCCTCTTGCTTCTCTTAATAGTTTGTAATCAGAAGTTTGTCAGTCTTTTAAAGTTTCTGTTTTCTTACAGAAGTTAGTTTGTGATGAAGGGTGAATTTGCTATTGGTTTGTTATTCAGTGACTCTAAAGATGATTTTATGATCAACATTAAAAACATTGACAGTGGTAAAGATGAGGATATGGATAGTTGAAAAATATAGTTGTGCATAATGTTTTAATATTTGAAATTCACCATGCACATTAATTTACTTTTTAAAAGTTTTGTTAGAAAACTGTTCAGACAGAGTATTGTAATTATAGTCTAAGTGGCTCTGGTCCTGGCTTTTTTAAATTAGGTGTTCTAAATATGTATGTCTGGTCATGTATCTTTATGAGAGAAAAATGCATTGTGGAGGGCCAGATATAGGGCTTCTGAGTGCTTCTTTTCTCTCTGAGAATAAAACCATATGTTTAGAAGATTCTTAGTCTGAATCAAAAGGTAAAATGTTTGCTGAACAAGGATAAAACAGTATTTAATTGATGAAGGTTTTATTTAAAAGAACCTGATTTTCTTTTAGCACAAACTGTCTAGGTGATCTGTTTAGTCCTAACTCCTACAGTGAAGAATTTGAAGTGCCAGTAACCTTTTGTTATTAACAAAACAATATCTTTTATCAAAGTAGAAAAGACTAGGCTGATAACCAATGTTTAGTATTTTTCACTGCAAGTAATGTTTATTATGTATTATTGCTTTTGAATGCATAGATTGAAGAAACAGACCAATGTTTTGCTCTCCAAATGTCTGAGTAGCTCAAATGCTAAAAATGCAGCTGTACAGCAGTGTTTTGCATGGATAGTGCTTGTTCCAAACACAAAGCAGTAGCATAGATCTTCTAGATCATGGAATGCAATCCTGTCCTGTCACAAGCACCAGTTATGTAATGCTTTTGCACTATAATCAAGTTTCAAACTGTGTTTGTGTTTTTGTACATGGTCTCAGAGCCTTCCTTTTTGAGAGGCTATACTCTTCAGTTCAGTCATGTAATGTCTGTGAGTACTCTGTAAACAAGTGAAAATAATCAGCACAGACAATGTATTCTAGAAAAAAAAGTGCTGTCTTCACTTTTTTCTTTCTGGTTCTATTGTTTTCCTCCCCTAAGCAAAGGGGTTTTTTTGACAAAATATGTAAATATGTTTGCTGAATAATAAAGCACCTTTAAAAACTGAAAACCTTTTTATTTTTTAAAATAGAACTGAGAGGTCAAAGGCCTGCTTACTTCATTGTGGAATCCTTCAAATAATGTGCTAAAAGTTCTGCTTAGGAAGAAAGCCTCCAATTCGTTTCACAGTTATGCTGACACTTGCTCTGTTCCATTTTACTCAGGAATTGTTTGGTGCTTTGTTCATGACAAATGTTACCATTTATCTAAATTTGAATGATATGAAGGTTTTCTCTAGATAAGAAAAACTCGTGAATAATAAAATAAATTTTGATGCAATATGGAAGGAATGTATTGATATAAAATTATTTTTATGATGCTGATAAGAGCAGCTTTGTTTCAGTCTAATAAGAAGCATGATATTGAGATCAACTTTGACCACTTCTTCAAACTCTTCAAGAATTGTTTTCACACTGATAGTAATGTGGGAAGGATTTGTCTGGGGATGTGGTGGTTGGCTAGTTATTTTAAAAATTCAGCCTTTTTAAATCTCAACTGTTCATAAGTGTAAATGTATGCCTTTTTCAAGGACATGCGATGTAACTGTCCCTTGGGTGCAGGAAATAACTACCAGGTTCAATGTCTCCTCCAGGTCCTGTAAGTCTCAGCTGCCACAACTTCCAGCTTTCTTTTGACAACTTAGGTAATCTGTCTTATCTTCACTGTGAAAAACTAAGTGCAAAAACTGGTCTTTACCACGGAATAAATACCATCAACAGGAAGGGAGATTGGAGGATGGTGGTGCTGCCTAATTTTGTCTCTGCCAAAGAAGGGTGAAGCTACAGAACATAAGGTAGCATTTCTATTGCATCATTATTTATTTTAATTTTGCTCTTGGCTATTTGAAAAGGCAGAAGAGTACCAATTTGTACAAAATGAAATTAGCAGTTCTGAGAGTGGCTGGCTTCTATGAAAATTTCCTTGCTGATTCTCCTGTGGAGCAACTTCAGTAGCCTGCCTTCCTAACTGTTCTTAACAGCATGAAACCTGACTTTGCCATGTGGAAGCAGACTTTGTCACAGCAGGGACAAGGCAATGTGCGTGTGCAGTTGCAAGAAAGCTGAAGGAGTCCCAGATCACTGCAGTCTCTGCAGGGTCCACCTTTATGCTTCAGTAATTTTTCTATCAGTTAAGATAACTGCATCTACATAATGGAGTTCTCACATACTGATTTGGAAAGAAAAGTCTTAGGCTAGGAGAGAAAAATGAACAGTATGATGAAGAAGTGAAATACAAGGGAATGCATAAATCTGAGGTCTTATCTATATATACTGCATGCTGTGGATATTATAATATGTAAAAGACATTGTTATACACACTGTTACACAAAGTAATATCTATAGGTTCTGTTAATTCAGGAATCTTCAGAAAAGCAAGGCTCCACAACTTTTTATCAACCATGTTCTGGATTTAGGTTAATTTAGGTCAATACCACATAATCAAAACCTGCAAGTTTAAAAATAGTATGAGAAGGAATTTATTTCCCCATAGTTCTAATTATGGTTTTCCTGGAAAAAGTAGGTGAGAGCAACACGATGCTATTTTTGTTTTAAAATGTGTAATCAGGTTTTATTGACAACTCATATGTGCTTCCAGAGAGACTATTAATAATGTTACTCAATAGACAAAGACTTGTGCTTTAGTAAAGATGAAGCCAAAAAGGAAGTGGCAAAAAGTACTCTATTTTTAGTACCATAAAAAAAATATTTAGGTAATAGGCAATAGTGAGCAGGAGTATGTTGTTGTTTATTTTTTTACCACTGTTTGCTACTTTATTAAATAGTCCCCATGAATAGAAGAGTAGTTCTGCCAGAAGAATGGGAGGTGAAGAGGTGAATGCATTATATAGTAGTAGAGAAATCCAAATGTTGAAATCTTGTAAAAATATCTCCAGGAGTGAGACTGAGCTCTGTTTTTATGGGGCATTTTGATATACAAATATATGTTTTTAAAGTCCTGTCTGTCCTCCTCTCTTTCATTAGATTCCCTGCCAATAGCCATGGATTTTGACTGTGGTGAGTCTGCCAGGAAACTATTTTTCAGATCCTGTTTAATATCCTGACATTTGGTGTTCATCTGTACTGCAAAGGAAACTTGATTTGAAGTAGCTCAGTAAAATCTTTTTCTTCTGTAGAGCTACAATGGCTTTATAAAATACTTACACAATGTTTTATTTCTGAATGCAGTTCTCTTGAGTGTTTTCAGTTGAATAAATCATTAGGCAGTTGGTTTTTGTGTTTTCAAAGTATAATAGCATCCAAATCTGGTGAAATAAGGCTTTCTGCTCAGTTCTGTGCTGAAGGGGGCAATACAGTCAAACACTACAAGTGTCACTGTATGTGATTCTCTAGTGGCATCCTAGCAAATTTCACATCCTTTCAGTTTACTTAAAAGAAATTCACAATGCAGCAAGCAACTTTGAATACGTAGGAAAATACAGTACTGTGAATAGAAATAAAACAAGTAATAAATGAAGCTCTGACTTGAAACAGGAAATCATACCTATGGGCCTGTTTTCATACAAATAAGGCTGCTATACTGTAAGGGCAGGAAAAGGTTTTTCAGCATCAATATGTTTGTAAGCAGTGGGGGGAGGCTCTAATGTGGAGCAGGCACCTCAGACACCAGTTTGCTGCTGCTGGTTCTAACACATTATTGCACACCTCTTTACTGAAACAAAAGCAGTGTTTCTTTCCTGCTACTGTGTTGCAGCTATGGTAGTCTTGAAGTTCTAGCTCACATTTAAAGACAAGTCACCAGTGCTAGAGACGGTAAAATTAATGAAGTGTTGCCTAAATAACCCAGCCCTGCTAACCATAAAATTCCCAGAGCTCAGACCAGTGTAGGGATATGTGACTTGGTACTGCATCGTATTAGAACATAGTGCTGTTATTAACATGGGCACAAGAGAGAAACTGAAAATCTTTAATATTGGTGAGTAGATGGAACTGAAGTAAGAGATGGGGATCAGATTTTGTTTTGGTCTATTGTGTAAGTTGGATCTTCAACAGCTGAAAGGAAGCATAGTATTTATGACAACTGATCAAAACCACTGTTTCACAGCAGAATGGACAGTTTAATATTCTGCCATAACCAGGAGTAAATTTCCTTCAGGCCTTGCTTGAAATATGGTCATGAATAGGCTCTGAAGAATGGTACTTTCTGTACAGTGTTAGAAATGGTAAGGAAATTAGTCTGATTAATAAAGACCATAGTTTGTGCATGCATTGCTGATAAGTATGGAATAATAGTTAATTATTTGCTTAGCACAGAAGGCTGAATAATATTTTGTATTTCTGTAACTGGAATGTTTAGTGGAGCTCCAGTCAGCTTATTTTAGCAGTGAGCCCTTTTATTGACCTCTTACCTATAAAAAAAAAAAAATCCCAAAACTTTATTTTTGTCACTTCAGTGAGTTTGAGGACAATAGCATGGATCACACAAGCATTTTCCCACTGCACCAGCAAGCCCTGTGAAAAGAGGTGGTAGCTGGGTATTACTGATTTGCTTGGTAAGGCAATGGATATAAAGAAAATCATAAAACACCAGGGGGAAGCAAATAGCATGTTGCAATGATAAAATAATTCTGATTTGAATCTGGATATATCTCAGCTCAGTGTTTACAGAAGAAATGTAGGCAGTTGTGATACTTACAAAGCAAATGCTCTACTGAAGTGTTAATCATTGTAAATGGTCAGTTTGATTAACAAGGAGCTACTTTATGAGGAATTAGTAAGAATTCTAGTGGTGACTACGATAGCCTGAGAAGATTTGTGTTTTAATAGGTCTTGTAAAAGCCTGATCATTGCCCATGTCAAACTCCTGTGTAGTTTGCAATCAGCCACGTGGATTTGCTTCAGTAAGTTACTGTTTCTGTATTTAAAACAGAAGTACTGAAGCTCTGCTGGGGTAACTGCAATATCATGATGGCTGGAACAGTCTCGTGTTTTGTCAGCAATTGGTTTCTGAGTGTTACATCATGTACACATAGTGCATGTTTACATTATAATGAGTACAAATTATCTTAAGGAGCTGTTTTTGATGCCATCAGCTAGCTAAATATTCTCATGCTTTGAAAAGCCCCCCCCACAAAGGGCAAACCTTTTATATCTCTGTCTTCTCATGTATTTCCAGTTGAGAATATTTCATCTATTTCCACGAGTAAAGCTGTAACCAGTATTTGATTCTGCCTTTTATTTCATTGTTTGATTACTCATGGCTGTTGGTGCAGGGTGTTTGACAAGATTAATCACACAACTAACACCTTTGTGCATCTCTCATTACCAGTATTTATCTTAAAATTCACTTCTAAGAGGTAGTATGGATCCTTAAACATGAAAGCTACTGAATGTCTTTTAAACCACTAAGCAGAAGGCTAGAAGCATGGGAAGCATGCAGTCTTAATTGAATACATATCTCTGGTTAAGTTTAGAAAATATTGCATATTGTGATATTCAAGAAGGCTGGAAAAAACCCTACATAATGTCTGAGTAATCTTTCTCTGTTTATTTCAACTAATAATTCATTGATTTTCTGTGTTTTATAAATGTTCCATTTTCAGTAAGGAGATTGTACTTCACTGAAATAACACTATTTATATGTTATAGGAAGTGTAGTCAACATAATTATTATTTATGTAGTTGGTTATTCTGTAGTTTGTGGTTTTGCATTTATTTTCTAGTCTTTGCTTCATTTTTCCTGAAAACAATAATATTGTAGTAAGTGTGGGTGAATAGATATGGGAGAGAGCTTTTCCTGTCAAAACTGAATTTTGATAAGTGGCAAAGTAAGTCTAATGCTGATGTCCAGGCTGGTAGATATCCTGTGTAAATCTAAACCAGTTAAATCTAATTTTGCTGTAGATTTTTTTTTGGTGGAGCCACATCTCCTGGATGCTTGCCCAGTCCTGTGAGTTGAAAGGTCATTGAACCACAGTGATGGGCTATAAACACTGCATTAACTACTTACCTATAGAAATAAAAGAAAGGAGTGAAAGTCAAAAAATGGCACTGAGTGGTCTTTCTCAGCTTGTCCCTTTCCTTTACAGGAGCATTATCCTTTATCAATCTCCAATAGCCTACTGTTGTCCCTTCCATATCAACAAATTGTTGCATTTTTTGGCAAGTTTTCCTAAGTCAGGATTGGTTTTCCTGAAGGTGCTATTAGCTAAGATTGTGTCTTGGTTTAGGGCAAATCTGGGAGGAAACTTCCCGAATGGGGGTCTCTCTGGAAAGCAAGCTGGAACTGCCCCTCCCCCCTACTGGTTCCGGAAAGAACTTCCTTAGAGATGAGTGGAAAAAACTATTTATTTAACAAAAAGAAAGTGCTTACAAACTTAGAAATTAATAATATGAAACAATAAAACCTGGCAAAATTGAGAAAGAGTCCTTGCTGTGGGAACCCGGCTTGCTTCAGCCTTATCAGTTCTTTCCGGCGCTGGATGAGGCCAATCTGGACCCCGGTGGCCCAGGTGGGGACTCCCCCGGTGCTCTTGCTCTCGTGGGATCTTTCAGTCCACGAGCAGGTTTAAACAGTCCCAAGAAAAAGGAAAAAACAGTCCAGGGAACTTCTCTGCCCTAGCTAGCTAAACTAACTAAAAGCAAAGGAGAGATCTCTGGCTGCCGAAAAAACAGACGAAAAACAGTCTCCGCTCAGGAGAGTGGAGGAGTTGCTGCCTCTTCCCAAAACAAAAACCCGCGCTTCTGTTTTCTCCCCCCTCGCTCTTAAAGCTACAGAACACAATATCTAACTCAGAAAGAACAGACGATTTGGGGATAGAAGCATCATACAGTCACCCTAGGACAGATTGTCATGTAACCTTGTATGTATTTTGAATTGAGTGAAAAACAATATCAAAATTTCTAGTAGCGAGGAAATCTTAGTTGCAGTGCTGGCCCTGGTAGGGTATAAACCAGAACTTTTTCCGTAGATCTTTGACGCTTGGTCCTTTGCAAGTTACGGCAATTGTGCAATTTAGGCAATTTCTGAAGAATTATTTCTCTCATTCATGTGGAAATATCAGTTGCATGGATTCTTAGGGAAGTAAAGGTGACAGATTAATCATTTTCTTTCAGGATGTGTAATCTGACTTTTAGATAAAAGTCTGTATTGAAGTTGGCATCCTCTTATGCTAGGCAAGGTATGCAGGCAGTGGACAGGACAGTTTGCTTTCAAACCTAAAATTTCAACATTAACTCTGCCTGATGTGAGATGCAAGTAATGTCAGGTCCCTCTTGGGCTCAGGATTTAGCTGAGCTGAGCATCAAGGGAATCCCTTTGCCTGCTATTGTGTCAGCTTCCTGCTGCAGCTTCCTTGTAGGGAGTTTTGCCAGGCTCTAAGAATAAATCTGTTTCTAGCACACTCCTGTGCACACAAACACAAATGTTTTGATACATTAACAAGTGAAACCTAATTTGAATGCTGGATGCCTGACCTCGGTAATCTGAGGTGAGGAAATCTTTAGCCATTAAAAAGATATTTCACAACAGAAACTAAGGGAGTCTGAGGCATCTGTTTTCCCAACCTGCTATTTTTATCCAAAAAGTGTAGTTCTTGCCATGTAACGAGCAGAGCACCCACACGTGACTATAACAATACTCAGTGTTGTGACTTTGATTCTTATCCCTTTATTCCTTAAGATCAGGGGTTCAGATAGTGTAAGGATGCTGTGTGACAGCATCAGCCCTTAGGTAGCTGGAGAACAGCTTTTCATTGTGAATCTACAGTATTTTAAAGTGAAGAGGAATTAAATAAAACTATTGGAAGATTTTTGAGTTGTTAGGTGACTGCCAGCCTTCTCTTAAGCTAGCTCCAAATTTGCTCCATGCTTCTGTGGCAGATCATCTAGTTTGTAAGGTAATTGATGCATGTACCATATTGCCTGTTATTTATCTGTAATTAAAACATTTTGTCTAATATTTCATCAGCAGTGAGTGAATTGTATCTGATGCTTTCAGAATAGATTTATCAGACCTGCATGGTGTAATCTGAGGATAGCATGTTGATCAAGGTTTTGTGTTCCATTCCAAAGTATTTAGGCTTTTAAATAATGTGGAATAGTGCAAATTCTGGGAGGTAGATGATTTTGTTTCCTTTTTGGGGATATCAGACATGGGCCTTGTTCCCTGGAATAAGAAAAATTGCTTCATATCATAAGAAATGTGTTTGTGCAAATGTGACTAAAAATCAGCCAACAATCTACTGGTCTATTTCTGCAAATATTGCTCTTTGCTCACTGGTCATGTCTTTTATGGAGCTGCTATTTAGTGAGCAACCGAAAGGAAAAGGAGTTGTGATTTGGCAGATAGGAAAAGCTAAAATGCAACTTCCCAGTTTTAGTGGACTTCACACTGATCTCCTTTCACCTAAGTCAAGTATATTTAGGTCCTTTCCTGAGTTAAACATGGTCCGAATAAGAGAAATTAATTGGATTTTAGATTTGCTTCACCTGATAGTGGTCCATTTGTGGAAAAAATGAGAAGAAACGCAATAGCTGACTTTCTTAAAGGTCAGAATTGTTTTCCTTCAAAAATTTACTTGAAAGATCTTTTTTTTCCAGAAAAATGGTAGAAAATGTGCATAATATAAATCTTCATAATAATATAAAATGACTATTAAATCTATATCTTTAAGCATTTTGTGTGTTTTCTTTTTGGTTTTCAATTGTCTATTATCACAAGCATAACAGAGACCAACTTGCAGTGAGCACCAAAATCCTACTGGGATGGTAGGTATTTAGAAAGTTTATCAGGCTGCACTGTAGGAGTTTTGGACATCTTTCACTAACATTTTTAAAATCCTGTTGAACGGATGCATGCAAATATGGAATAAATATATAAAAATTGCATTTAACTGTGTGTCTTCATAATTTATGAAGATAAGAGCTTATTTTTTACTGAGAAAGAACTCTAATTTAAGTCTTTTATGTATGAATGTTAACGAGTTATGAATGCATTAAGATAATTTACAAGTGAGTGAATAAATCAGTTTTTGGACTCTTTTAATCTAATGCAGTATGGACAAATATCCAGAAATAATTAAAATGATGGACATGTTGGCATTGCATGCAACCTCCTACACTGTTATTTTGCATAGAAAGGGCAAGTAAGGGGAAGATGTCCATACATTATGGGGCTTAATTGGCAGTTTCTTGTTATTAGAATAGAGGGTTATTGTCATTCCTAATGTACTTAATGTGAATCCAGTATTTGAGAAAGGTTGATAGGTGAAAGATTAGGTTAAGGGTTGACTTGTGAAAGGTTTAGTACTTCTGGATTGACAGCTCTGAGAATCTGAGAATAGCTGTACAAAGAACCAAACCAGCACAGACAGTGCTGCTGCCATCTTTGTCTCACTGCTCCATCCCTTACCAGTGGTGCACCTACTTTTATCTGGAGTTCATGTGTTTATCTTCCTTCAAATCCTGTCATTTCTGCTAAACTTACTTGCAAGAGGACTAAACACAAGAATATGATGACAGCTGAGTCTCTCTTCAACATCTAAATATCCTAAAACTGGCTCATGAGGCCATATACACCACGTTATTGCAGCCTTCTGATCCTTTCTTTTTTCTGTGAGAAGGCCAAAAGCAACAAACCTTCAGCAAAATGTTGTTTTGTAGTTTTTTTCTCTGAAGTGGTAAAAAACTTGTTGCAGATACTAAGGGGAGTATTCTGATTCAGACTCTAGCCAAATTCTTTTTTCAAAAGTGGTGAGGCTGCCCTTGAACTGTTCGGATACCTGGGATATGATCTATTTCTGCATCTCTCTGTCTGTTGAGCATGGGTTACTTGCAAGCATCCAAGGAAGCTAACAAACATGAGTTGGCAGTTAATTGTTCAATTGTACCTCTAACTCATACATATGTTTCCTTTTCAGAGATGCTTTTCAGAAGGAAATTATAATCTTTGATCCTATTTATGATAATTTTGCTCTTAATAATTTGACCTTTAAATAGTATTTCCTGCAGCCTATATTCATGGTATGTGCCAGTAATAATACAGTAGCTAAAGTCTGTGGTATTTATTTCTCATAAAATCTGGATCTCCAGAAATAAGGTGTTTCTCTGTGAACACCTTAAAAAAAACAACTAGTTTTATTTCTCTCCCCCCACTACCCCTTTGGATTATAATACTCTAAAATTATAAAATTTATGAATTATGTAATTTTATAATAATTTTTTTCACGCTTTGTTTTAAAGTCCAACTTTTTCACTAGCAGATGATCGTGCTGCATATGAAGCTGTGAAATACACTCAGAAAAAGCAATAGCCTGAGCTTTGTAAGATTTTTTTGAGATATTCAGAACATTCCATTGCAAATGGTAATTTATTACTAATTTGATGAAATATGATAATGCTAGGTTTTTCTCTCTATTGATTTAGTCATCTACCATGCAACTGTGGCTAGTGTCCTCAGGCAGGAAAAAAGACATATGTAGATAATGGAAACTTCAGTCTCTAAAGTTTGGTCACAGTTTGTTATATAGACTAGCTTGCATCACTTCCTTTATGTCAGGTTGCTGCTCCTCCTTACAGTGACCCTTTTAATATTTAATATGATGACAAAATTTCATATATTCAACTAATCACATTATTTTTCCCATTAAAGGATATTTTTGACAAGATCTGAGTCAAGCTGCAAATATTCTCACTTTTCCATCAAAAATATGATGATTCTCTTGGTTTTGTTACCTCTTGTGAGTAGCAAAGTGTGGTAAAACTTAGTAGTATTCAAATATTGTAGCCAGGTGGGAAAGTAGCCCTGTGTAGAAAGTCTGGAAGCATGAATTTCCAATAAAAATTCTGAGTATTGTAAATGGGGTTCTGTCTAGAAATTTTGAAAATTCACTATAAAACGTGGATGACAAACTTGCAAAACCGGGCTAAATGAGGAAAGCATGTGATTATGCATCTAAAATCTATATGATCTTTGAAGTAAAACATATTTTTAGGACAAGCTGGCTCAGGAGGCATTGAAGAAGGGCATAAAGGGGAAAAAGTACTTGCACATAAACTTTTCTGAAGCGGACTGTACCAAAGATGGATTTGACTGTAATACCAGCATGCTGAAGATTAAAGGAGGGATTGTTCATAGGGCTGTTTCATGTCAGGTACTGGTAGTTCTGCTAAGACTGCAGGTTTAAACAAACACTCTGTAAGTCTTTCTTGGTCCCACTATTTTGATCCTCTGAATTTGAGTCATTTGTTTAGTAATTCCCAAATGTTCTTCAAGTAATGTACATTAACAGGATATTGACTTCTCTTGAGGCAAACATCAGTGTTTATCGAACAGAGAAATAAATATTGACTGAAGTAAAGCCAAAGTCAATTTTTTCCTCAGAACTATAAACTTTAATGTTCATTGAAATGCCAAGCAAATATACAGTGGTTGCCATTTAAATCTTGGTAATTCTCTGGAATTATATATAAGACTACCATTGCTGTTTACACGTAAAATATGACTGCCAGAGTAAATATGTTAAAAGAATTTGCAAAGTTTTACTTTGTTAAATAATGGAAGCACAGCTATTAAAATGTGATTTGATAATTTTGAAAATTATGATCAATTATTTAGTAGCATTGTAGCCTGTAGCAAAAAAAAATTTTTAATTTGCATTTTAAATTAGAGAGGTTTTTTTGTGATGGATTGATATGAGACCGGAGAAATCTCAGCTAGTGCCAAATCTGGCTCATGCTGACTGAGGGTCACCCCGGTCTGCTTGCAGTCTGGATGGTGATTCAGAGCAGCTTCTGCTCTCTATGGGCCTGATATTGCTGTGTTGAGACTTCAAAGTAAAAGACAGGAAAGGCTTGCTTAGGGTCCTGTTCTCAGAGATGCTTTATATACCCCAGTCTCGGGGGCCCAGAAAGAGAGGGAGGTCAGAGTCACGCACAGACTTTTAAACTCAGGGAAAAGGGGGTTGGGCCCACAGGTGATTGGCAGGGGTCTCTTGTATGACAAAGGGCAGGGTCATAGGTTCCTGGAACATAGGAGGGTTGGGGTGAAGCTGGACCCCAAGAGAGGAAGGACAAGTCTTGGGTGAAACTGGACAGGGTAAGGAAGGAGGGGGGGAGGGGGGGAACAGAGATGGTCCATGGGGAAAATAACTTCAAACAGCTTAACAACACAATACCACAAAGGATATTTGTACTATTATTACTTCTAAGAGAGTAATGTAACATACTTGCTACAAACGTGAACTTACACTAAAGAGTTGTCATTTATTTACAAGCTAGCTAAATGTGTACATAGTGTAAGTGTGACTAGTATCCTTTTAAGGTCTCTTGTCTGAAAGAATATATTTATGCATTTGCAATTATATGCAAAATTATGGTCTGTAAGTGTTGTCTAAGTAATTATTTATTAGAATAAGTGTTGCAGACAAGTTTGTTGCTGCATTGCAGTTACTCAAAAAGTGGTTCTAAGGATGAAGTGGCATCCATATCAAGTTCTCAGCTAGGCAGAGATATCTGCCCAGAAGTAAAAGCGGCAGGAGATGTAACTGGAGAATTACAAAAGCTGTCCCAAAAACAGCTTTTGAAGACACCAGCAAGTCTGACTTATTAGTGAAGGCTGTTCTCAGTCTCCTTGAAGTTTACATATTGATATAGGATCCTGTTTTCTTGAATGATCCAGTCATGAATGACTCCTGTTGTCAATAAATGAGAAATGACTAGTGAAGGTCAAGGAGAAAATGGCCTGTGAGGAAGCCTGGTGATAAGCTCCTTCAAAACCTCTTTTAAGTGTATTAATTGATTTTATGAATGACTGCATCTGACTAAGCTATTATTGCTTGCCAGTACTATTTGTAAAACTTCATTAGACTGATAAAGTCACATTCTGCACATCTGCTCTGCACTGTTAGTTTTGTCTTAACCTTAAATGCTTTTCTTTATACTATCTTTGTATTTCTTCTTTCCAAGCCAAGACGACTAACGTCTCCACGATCTCCATTCCTCATAGTGGTGGATCTAAAGTTTTTCAGTCCTTAATAATTTTCCATGCAGTACCTCTCACGTAAAGGAAGCACAATTTTAGCTGTGCTTAAGGGATTTCACTTTCACTCTAGTGATCAATGCACAGAAAAGTTACTCTGAATAAGATCCTCCTTTGAATGAAGCAGCAGTGGTGTAATGTCTTTGTGATATTATACATGATGTTCAGAAAGGGAGCACTTTCTGTGTGTGTGCTCTTTCTCTGGTATGGTCTTTGCTTCTCAGGTGCTGTCTGCAGCACAGTGTGACAGATGCAGTCTGTATGCAGAATTTTTGACTGTCTTTTCGCACCACAAAGCATAAGCAGATCTCAGACACTGGTCCAGTCTGGAAATGAAAAGGCACAAACCCATGCAGGAGGTGAACTCCATATTTTGAATTACCAAGGTGAGTTATTTTCATATATGTAACTATATATGTATACAGGTAGGACTGTGCTTTTCAGGACACCATTGCTTGGGAATGAAGCAGTGAGGTGTTTCAGGCAGAATTAGACAGGGAGGAGAGAAAGCCAATGGGACTTCAAAGTAAAGGAATGAAATTACTGAACTATCTGATATAACCAAAACTTCTGCAGAATGATAGCGTTGCTTTCAGATGGGTGGCAGGTTCTATATGTAAAAGTAATGCAATTGTTAAATTTTCAGTTCTACCTTAAAAACTGTTGGAACAGGAAATCCAATGCTCTTCCCTTTTATAAAGCTCAAATCAGTAATGTTACTGTAGCAGTGGGGCTTTCGAGTAAAGCCTTTATCTAGGCCCCACTCAGCCTCTCCAGAGCTGTTTGGGGGAAGTTAGGCAAGGCAATCAAACTCACCTAAGCACACAGCCACGGGCTGGCTCAGCAAGGAGAGGCAGAAGGCTCTTGGCCCAGATAAACTCCAGCAAGGTTTATTTCCAAGGTGCTGAAGGGAGTCCAGGTTCAAAGAGGGCTAACATGTCCCTAGCTCTGCCTTAAGTGTGGCTTTGGGCATCCAATGGCCTTGAGGCACAGGGGCAGTGCAAGGGAGAGGTGAGGTCAGTGACCTATAGGAAAGGTGGGGCCGGTCACTGGGGTACCACAGCCAATGAATTAACAGGGAAAGAAGAAACCAGGAGAATTTGGGCATCAGGTAGTATTACAGAGTGTCACCAGTCCATGGTAATTCTTCCAGGGTCAGACTTTGGGTATGATTTCCAGGAGTTCTAGGGACTCCACAGTTTACTTCTTCATTGGGAACCTTGTCATTGAATAAGTCTGCTGCCAGGAAATTGCTGAAGCAAACTGTCTCATATTTTCAAAGCTGACACTGCAGCCTTTGAAGTAATCTTATAGCTGTTATATGATGGAATACTAAATAGAAGACCAATTCCAGATCTTTTGACAGTGCTCTGTTGTAATAACTTTACTCCTATTATATCAAATGATTGATGCAGATGTAATCATCGTGGTTGATGGATGTTAGTGTGGTAGGGTGACATTTGATTTCTGTTCTGTTTGAATTCTGATTAGCTTGAAGAATAAATCTGTGTGGTGTAGTTAGAAAAGTTTACTGTACCTGTGTGACTACACTGGTGTCTGAATGGCATTTATTTATTTTTATCAATGTGGAAGGGTCAGCAATCCTTATTATTCAGTCTTTAAAGTGAATTTTAATGCTTGTGAAAGAACCAGATTGACAGCCAGAGGAGAATTGAAGTCCTTTTCTCAGTTTGCAAAAGAGACATAGCAGAGGCAAGAAGGATGTTGCTGTCTTGTCTAGGTAGACTTTATTCTTATTTCTGAGAGAATAATTTTAATGGTTGCAGATCTGATGAACAGCAGTAACATATTTTGGCCATATGGATTTATATTTAAAACCTGCCATATGTGATTGCAGGAGTTTGAGGGAAAGTAAAATTTCATGGTCTGTTTCATGTGGGAGAAAATCAAGAGTTGCTGATAGAGTGGTTGTGTGTAGATGTGACAGAGATTAAAAATGTATGGAATTTCAGTTACTTTCATCTTCTGCACCTTTTTTGAAATCAAAGCTATTGCAGAACAAGAGTGACTGATTTGTTATTGGGAAGGTCAAGAAAAAGATTTTCTTCTGAATACATAACTAATTCCTGTTTTGATTTTGTAACTTTTATTTTTCTGGGCTATTTCTTGTTTTCAGTTGAGTTCAGCTGTGTCTCTTGGTGAGCTCTTGGGGACAGGAGTGGTGATTTTCAGCTGTTGACTGCTGAAGACTAAATGCACCTGTCAGAGATGGATCTCATTTTCTTCATACCAGTCCCATATGGTGCCATGCTTTAAATTTGTGAATAAACCAGTGTTCTGGCTGTTTGCTGATCAGGAATTGCAGAGCAGCAAGGTTTTCTCGTTCTCTTGCTACGCCCCCTCAGTGAGCACTCTGGGGTGGGCAAAAATATTGGACACAACAGACCTTGAGCAGCTGACCTAGATTGACCAGTGGAGTATTTCACACCATATGATGCAATGCTCAGCAATAAAATTGAAGGAGAATTTTTGGGTGACCATGCAGACATGTAAACACCCACATGACTCTCAAAACTGTGATGTTCTGACAGATCATGTGGAATGCGAAGAGGTAAAGTGATGTGTTAATTTGCTCTGCTTATATTGGTTTAATGGTATAAAATGGACTTACAGTCCAGTGAAAGTATCTCTTGTGATTTGTATTCTGGTTCTAGATCTCACAGACATCCATTCTGAAAACATGCTTTCAATCATTGTTATTAATTGCAAATTTTGAAAATGCTGAGGGAGCAACTGCTGTGCTTTTCTATTTTCATTTCCCCCTCTCCCCTTTGTTGCCTAACCCCATGTCATTTCAAGTGAATTTTATAAAGGTGAGCCAACCCTTGTGCTGGTATTAACTCCTGAGTTGGCTTGTGTAATATAATGCCCATTTAATGTTTTGTTTGAACAAATGGGGTTTAGCTTCAGGTACAACTGCCCTTGTATGTTGTTCCAGTGTGTGCACAGAGGGTTTCATAGAGCTCTCCGTCAGGATTAGGAAACTGAACTTTTTTTGGACAAATGGAATGTTTGAAATGAACATGTTCCATTAGAGGCTGTGGGGAGCTCTTAGGGGGAGCACCAGTATGTTTTGCCAATCGTATGACAGGCAAGTTCAGTTTGTCCCCTCTTATCTCATAGATTTCACCCAGATGTCTTCACTTGGAGACCAGTGAATTGTCTGATGGAAGCATATTTTCTAAATGGCACCAGCTTTAAACCCAGGTTTAAACTTTTTGAACTACTAAGACAAGGACAATGGCTTCAGTAATACCAGTAGCTAATCACCATCACTGTTAAATATTTATGAGTTATTATTCATTTGAATTTGTCTTGATTTAATGTCAAGGCTTTTTTTTTTATTGCTGGGTCTTTCTCTACTACATCTGAAGTGCACTTTAGTACCCAAAGCTTTCTACCTGTGAACATTCTTACTCCATTCAAGTTACTGTGCAGGCTATTTTTTGATAAGCCAGTTGATAACAGCTCGAGCCATTTCACTCTCTCACTTTAAGATTTTTTGTTAAATCCTTGAATATTTTTTGATGCTCCTTCTTCCTTCTAACACCTCCTTCAATTTTTTATTACACTTTTGAAAATATCAGAAGTTGTATTCCAGCATTGGCCCAAGTGAGATTGTATTTAGAGATGAAATGACCTTTCTAGTCCTTAGTTGTACATGAGCCTCTTTGCTACGGAACATTTTTTAAAACTTAGATGTGTGACTTTGACTGTATTAAAACTTGTCCATTTTAGAGGAACTGCTTTACTGTGTCCTTGCTGCACTATATAATATGATATTTAAAGCTATATACCAGTTACTTAGGATTTATTATTATATATCTTCATGTTGACAGGATTCTGAAAGTGTATTTTGGAAAACATTCCTGTGAATGAAATAAGCTTCAGAACTTAGGTAAAAATGCTTCTATTATAGTTAATATATTTTGGATGTAGCTATAGGAATAGATAATTGTGGTCTAGAAATTAGACAAATATTGTTTGTTATTTATGGAGATATATTGAATGAACTCTTTTTTCTTTTTTTCTGCAGTCAAGTATTTTTCTATAATTTCAATTATTATTATGATTTAAATTTAAAAAGAAACATCTCAAACATATTCGATGGTATAGGAACAGCTCTGATCTCATGCAGTAGCTCTTTGTTTTTATTTTAAGTCTCCATATCCCATGGATTTTCAATTCTAAAATTTTTGTCACTATATTTGTGATCTGGTCTTGATTTGTGAACTTTTCCTACTGGAACCAAGTAATTTTTATTTTAGTGAATAATTCTGTAAAAAAATGCTTTTGAGTTAAACAAGCATTTGCTTTTCAGGTTCATATGCAAAATAATTCTTTGTTCCTCTCACCTGAAAGTTTAAATATTCTGAAATATTTGTGATGATACATGACATTATTTTTCCTGTGAAATTTTCTTTGAAAAGACTAGAACTTCAAAAATATTTAAACTAACGGAATGTTGAAATTACTTTTCTGTTGTTCAGTTCCTTGAGAAGATCAAATGATGCTTTTGAGTTGATCAAACTCCAATTTTTAAGAATGAATTATTTACACAACTTTAATCTAGATGTCACCTAATGTTTTTTCTTGTTTCTTTGTACCTGACTGATGCATGGTAATTGGGAAAACAAACATGGTCTAAATATTTAAACATTTTTAAATGCATAGAAATTAAAATGTGATATGCAAATCAAATTAGACCTATAATTAAGACTTGAAGTTTTTATTTTATGAAGCCTGATTCCTCACTCCTTTTAAAGGACATTTCTGGAAGTTCTCAGCTACAATGAGTGCTCTTACATGCCATCAGTCTGATAATACACCATGGCACCATTTTGAGGTAAAGGAGGTGTAGAAAGGAAGGACTAAGTAAAAAAGAAATCAGTTGCTCTAAAAGGAGAGACGATCTAGAGTCAGACATATAAACAGATTCATGTTGTGTTCATGCTGTCTACAGATGGATAAAACCTATCAGTTTGTGTCTTTGGCATTATTCTAAAAAAGAATTGTTGCTGAAATGTTAATTGGAAGAGATCAGTGGTTTCCTAAGAAATTGTTCCATGTTCTCAGTCTGGAGCCTCACCAATTGTAGGCCTCTTCAAAAGTGTTTCTGTATCAAAATACTGTATAAAACTAGTGTATTAGTAGTGCATTGAGAGGAACAGTGGAAAAGAAATGGTGTAGATCTGGTGCAGGTTGCACCTTTTCTGTGGAGGAAACAGCAGATCTTAATGGAGAAGGCAGAAGAATCTGAAACTGTCAGTGGACATGCTCAGGCTAGAATAGAAATGATACTTCTGTTTAGTCATAGCCTTTTAGAAGAAAGGTGAAGGACTGAGCAGCCCAGAGATTGTTCTTGCCAATTAAAATATGATCCTGTCAGCTGAGATGCTGACAAAGCAGCACTCTGACATGTTGTCCAGAGTTTTCAAACAGAAAGCATTGGTATGATGGGTTAAAACCCCTGTGGATGGAGCATGAGTACTTAATTACAGCATGATAGACCACAGTAGGCAATCCTCCTCTCTCCACCCACCAGCCTCTAAAAATGCCCCCAGTGATAAGTGTCAAGTCTGTTTGGCTTCAGTGAAGCAAAATAGTCACTCTATTCAGCCACTCTTTTGAGAGCAAAATAAATTGAAGCTCTTTAAGAACCCCTGCTTTTGAGGAAATGTGATTACAATAAAGCATTAATTGCATAGGCTAGCCATAATGTACTTTGCCTGTTGCAGGAAGAGGAAAAACACTCTGTACTGAGAAACCTTGCTGTGCAGTCTAGCCTATAGAAAATGTGGTATGAAGCATTTGAATAAAAACCTCCTGTGAAAGATTCAGTTTACCCATTTCTTTACAGATAGGTAGCATACTGAAATATTCAGATTGGATGTTCACCAAAGGTTTATGCAAAACCCCATTTTGCATTGAAACTAATTTTATTTAAAAGCCTTTTGAAATAGAGGTTGGTGCTTGATTTAAATTCTCCCTGCTCCAGCTCGTTCATCCTTTCACCTTGGTTTCTGCCGTGAGGAAATGTAATTTCTTGAAGTGCAGAGGGAGTCATCATCTCTCCCAAAATGCTCAGGAAGAGAAGCAACACTCTGAACTGAGAGATCACAATCTAGGATGCTGGATGCCTTGCTGTTCTGTCATGTAGTTCTGAAGCAACCTTCAAGCTTAGCACATTTATACATACAAAGATTTACTGAGATTCCAATTCTGGTGTTTATGTTTGGCCACTTGAGTGTGACAATTAACTCTAGAAATAACTTTTTAAAGTTTAAGAAAATGGCTTGAATCATCATTCCATGTGAGATGTATAGGTAGCAGCAGAAACTTAAACCAAAAGCCTGGTCCTTGTGAGGCAGCACACTAACCTGAAAGATTACAAGTAGTGGGAATTTTGCTACTTGCTTTAGGAAGTTTCCAAAATACTATTGAGATGTATTCTTTTCACCACAGAGCTGGGGGGGGCGGAATCTCTGTTGTATTCCTTTGTTGTAATGGTGTTCAGTGCTAACAACTTGTACTGTGACAGCCAGCTGAATACACCATGCAGAGTATGTGGAAGTCACTAGAGATAAACTAGTTTTGAAATATCTGACCTTCTCAGGGGGATTTCATTTTGGCTCTAGCTACTGCCACTCCCCCCCGAAAACATGAATCTGTAAGTGCTTTCAAATGCTGAACAACACAGACAGTTTAAGAAGTAGAGCATGGCTGCCAGTGGGTAGATTAAACAGAGAAAAGAGACAACAGGGACATGAGTAACTCCAAATTGGTACTGGGGAGAAAAACGTGCAGCAAGAGAATCCAGATAAAGATGGAGTTGGAACAACGGGGAGAAGGAAAGGCTCAGACATGAAAAAGAAGAAAATAAATTCATTGTATCAGAAATAGAATCTGTGAGTTAGGAACACTTTCAAAGCTCCATGGTCTCCCTTAATCCTCCACATATATTGCTTTGAAAATATGTCTATTTGATCTGTTCTTTTAAAAGCTTTTTTGGAAATAAAACATAGCTTGACCCGACTAAAGAAGAAGCACGCCTACATCAGTAACAAGTGACCATGCTTTCTTCTTCCATGGGTTGGAACATGTCTTGGCCTTCTAAATTCTTCTTATTTTGGTTATTTCTGTGTGTTACATGCCTCTTTACTGTTTCTGTGGCCAGGATTTGCCAAGTTTTTAGCTACAGGCAAATATTTGTCTAAAAGAAACCCTAAATGATGGAGGTCTAATAGCATTTTCTAGAATGAGACAAAAAATAAAAAGTAATTATTTATATTTCTCAGGTGCTGCTATGGCTATATATTTCAGTTCCAAGCTGCTGTAAATTAAGCCCTTTCTTTCTTTCAAGATGGGGATTTTTGAGGAAATGATGCTATACTATGCCAAATGCTGTGGTGCTATCAGTTATTATCTCATGAAGTCTACAAATAGAAAGCTCATTGAAGAATGTACTTAAATGGGATTAGAAACTCAGTATAAAGAGATCAATTTTATCTAAGCAAAGTTCCTTCTAATGTTGCTAACAAAGGATTTAATATCTTAAATGTGTTTTAAAATAGATTGTTATTGTGTATATTAAAAAGAAGTGAGTCTGCTTCTTGGGTGTAATTTTGGCAAAGGTCTTAGATAATTGTGTAGCTTTGCATATTTCTTGTGCAGCAATTTCTAGACATTGGAGCTGGTGGTAGTTTTGCATGAGTGAAAACTGCTGGCTTCATCCCCAATGATTCATTGATATGGGTATTGCTTCTGACATCAGATTCAGCTAAGGGTAGCAGACAATAACATGGCTGATTACTAAGTAGAAGATGTAAATTCTTTCACATTTCTATGCATTAGAATTCCTGAATTTTAATATAAAGCACAATGAAGTGTATAAAGTAAGATTCCCCTGTCTTGCTTTGTAATAACTTGCAGTGTGTACATTCAAAGGGTGAAAAATGGCTATAAAGAACCTTTGCCTCGAAAATATGCTACTAAAATATGCTACTAAAATTTCATTAAACACCCTTACCTTTTGTGTGTCTGATTGCGTGTTCCTCTTTCCTCAAGCGATTTTATCCAGATTTGCATGATCGTATTAAAACCAGTTGGGCACACAGTAGGGCAGCAGATCTACATCAGAGAAATAACGTGTACATCTTATGTACAACATTGGGTTATCAGCTGCAAGGAGAGCAGAAACAAATAAAACATTATCTTCTAGCACGGGGATCCTGGAATGCATTTTATAGCATTTCTTGTTTTGATGTAGGCTTCACCATCTTCTTTCCTTCCAGGTGTCACCTCCATCCCTTATAGGTGTGCTTATAGCTCAGCCTTTCAAAGCTGAACCTTCCATTCTGGGATTTCATGTTCAGTTTATACACACAAGTATCAATCAACACTTGTGTGAAAAAGACATGTTGGTGTTGGTTTTTGTTTTCAGACTTTCACTATTCCCTTTGGAATCTTTGTATAGAAGGAGAGTAGGTACTGGTCAGAGCTGAGAGGAGAAGAGCAAACGCACCCTTTGGGTGGGTGGTAGTGGAGTTCATCCCCACCAGAATGTCATACCCCAAAATTTTTTCAATGTTACCATTTTTTAGGCTGACCATGGCAGCCTAAGACCAGAGAATTCTATAATATGGGATACAGTGTGTTTAGACTGTGGTGAATTAGTAGAGCACTTGAGCCTCCAGTGTATCCAGCATTAAGTTCTTGCAGTGCATGTCAAAAGTAAGAAAAGAAAATACAGACAAAAACTTTGCTCCTATAAGAGATGTAACTAAAATAGAATGAAACAACCTAGTAAAGTCAAGTTTGGAATTCAAAGTCTAGTTATCCTGAATGATGCATAGTGGTTTTGGTCCCAACAAATGACATTACTTAAACCAAAGTAAAAATCTTTTAGACTGGAAATATTTTCCACTGTTTTCTTTAGCAAAGGTGACTGCTACTAATTAGGTATCTTGGTTGCTCAGGGAAAATGCATGTTTATTTTGTGTCCTAAAATTAGATTTTAAGAGCATATTGGTTCTAGGAATGAAAAGAATTGATCTTGTAGCTTCCATGTTTCCTAAGAATTCTGGGATCCTTGCTGTCAGATGCTGGTCTTGCTCCCTCTAGGTGTATCTGGTATAATTTAAATGAAAACAACCCATAAAAGACACATAGCAAATGAGTTGCTGTACCAATAAACGAAATAACAACCTAATTTCTTCTTTTTTTTTTTAAGCAGTTACTAATTTCAAATAACTCACTGAATCTTTATCCATCAGATAGTTGTTAACATGAATAATATGGCGGTTAGTGTGAGGAATTTCCTGAAATTCATGGAATTCATAAAGGTTGATGGATGTGCAGGCACTGTAGGGTTATCATGGAAGGGTGAATTAGATAGGATTTCCCTGGCTACGTAGTTTTCCTGATGAGAAGTTAACAACTGCTAAAATAACTTATGTTGATACCTCATTTTTATTAAACACTTATTCTTATGTGCATGTGTTTGTTTGACTGACTGCTGTGATTATTCATCTGTTCCACAATGACCTTTTCATTGCACCTTAGTCCTGAATGTATCTGGGCATGATCACATCTTTAAGAAAATATACCTTTACTGTATGCATGTAAATCTAGACAAGCTGTGAGACAATCTTCGTGCAAGTGTTAAATGTGGTGACACTTTCATTGTTCATATATTGTACAAATGATTCTACTCAAATTACTTGTGTACTTAGCCACAAAGAGAAAGGGGAGGAGGGTTATTGTCTTGAATGATACATAAACACAGGAAAGTGGGTTTTAAGTAGAACATTAGCTTTCTGAAGCTCTTAAACAGCTGAAGTGTGTTTCCAACACCAAAAGATGGCAGCATAGCTCTTCAGGAGACTGAGGTAAGATACTTAGCCATTTAGAGTTAATGTAAATTACCTTAGCAGAAAATTATTATCCAAGTAAATGTTGTTCTGCTGCGGTTTTTCAAGTTCACTACCTATTTCTGCTTTAAATTGGCAAGGAGGAAGCCATAGAGGGGACAGAGGTTAAGACTGTATTTTATTGCTAAATATATACTAGGAAAAAAAATTAAAAGAGAAAATGTGTACACAGACATATTTCTCAATCCCAACATATAATTTCAGGTAAAAACCTTAAATATATCATCTTTTATTTGAAAGAACTTACTTTCTCTTGTTAGAGAATCAGGAACATTGATTAGGAGGGAACCTGGGTGAAGCAAATCTGAAAATAAAGCTGAATAATTACTCAGTATTGTAAAACGTAGAGGTTATTGTGGGAATGTTACATGATGGGCAGACTTTTTTTTTTAACCTGCTCTTGAAAAGTGCATTCTTAATGTACTGTTTGCATCTCAATTTTAGTCGGAGAAGTGAGGATATGATTACATAAGGTCCCATGTGGTCTTATTGAAGAATAAATTACTTTTGCTAGCTCAACCCTGTGATCAACTTTGGCAAATGTGTTGAGGAGGTGTAGAGTGATGGGAGACAGGAACAAAACTCTCAAAGTTTTTATGGTGCCATTCTTGTTCTTTAGCTTGTCAGAGCCACTTCTCACAGTGAGGGAGCATGTGTGAGAGAGAAGTCTTGGGGGGAAAGGAAAGAAGGGCTCATGAATGGCACTTCAGGCTGGCAAGAGCTGGAAGCTCTCTGCTGTGTTAGACAAGAAGGCAATCAGATCAGGGGAAATGCAGCTAGGTGAGAGCTAACAAGTTCTTCCAGTCTTGATTTTCAGTGCTTCACAGCAAAGAGTAGCTTATTCATAGTTGGAAAAGAAGATCAGCTGTTATACCTTCTGTCTAGGTTTGTGATGCACACTTATTTCCACCATACATACCATCCTCACTTTCTAGCTCTGACTTTGTTTTTATTTATATAATTATTATTATTTATATTTTAGTTTAAGGACAGACAAGTTGTCAAACTCCTGTTATTTGAATTGTATTGATAAGTAAAGTAGAAGTAAAGTCTCTCTACTCCAGATCTTATGACTCCTTTGCCCTTCTTTTTTATTTGCCATACAAGGAATCTGTTTACTCTGCAGCATCAGTGCATTTTCCTTATGACTCTTACTTGAAGTACTTAAATATTATGGCATGATTGGTCATTTCAAGTGAAAAAAAATATTGCCTAGCTGTAGACTAGTAAATTGGACAGAAAATCTTCCCTCTGAAACTTTCAGCAGTGGATTTGCCAGTTTTTCTGTTCAAAAAGGAAACACCCATTCTTTGCCACTCTCCGATTGCCTTTGACCAGTAAGTCTATCTTTCTTGGTGGAAGTTTTGTTAAAATCAGTGTGTCTTTGAGAGGCTTCCCTTGACTGACCAATGTTTTTCAAATGGGATTTGTTTTCTTACATTAGAAAATAGACTCACTTTAATTTGTTTTTTAAAGAATGACATAGAAACCTTTCCCTTTCTTGTAGTTTATCAGATTACACAATTTTTCTATATTAAAAATATATTTATTTGTAAGTTTAGTTTTTTAATATTAAAACTTGTTTTAAAGTAACTGTGGGAAGCTCCATAACCTGTGCCATGCTCTGTACTTTTACTATGGCAACCTCATAAATGATGGTTCATCCATTAATACACCTGATATTTCTGAGGGGGAAGATTGGTAGTTTTGAGAGATACTGGAGGAGCAGCATTAAAATAGTAGGAAGATTAAATTTTGTATTTCATTTATCACTATATTATCCAGGTAGTTTCATTTCTGCATTGCTGTATGTGATTATTATTTCTTACCTTCCACACCAAATGAGAAGTGTACGCCTCATTTTATCAAGTAGTTCTTGCTTGCATGGTGGTTTTAGTTCAATAGTATGTGCTAGAGAGGGCAACATCAGTGAGATGTGCTGGTTTTGGAGTAGGGATTTGTGGTACTTAAAATATTTTTCATCAGACCACTTGGTGACTGCTTGAGAATGCTAATAATTACCAGTGAGTACTGCTCCTTTCAGTCCTTCTGAAATGAGTAAGCCAGTAATGAACACACATTTTCCCACCAATATTTGCTTGTTAGAGGTCTGACCAAGAGCTCAGTTTTTCTGATGAATACCTCAGCTCTCATCACCTCTCAGATAAGACACTTCTTCTGCCTTGTATATGATAGTATCAGATTTTATCGACAGATGTTAAAGGATGGGAATGGGTTCACTCAGTATTAGCTGTCGTTAGGTCAAGAGTTCCTTATGATACTCCACAGCAAGCCAAGGAAGACTTGTACATGGTGAATTGCTAAGGAACCTGCACATTGTTAGGCAGCAAAATCCTTAACTGATCAGTATTTATTGCAGTTCATGCTGCCTTCTGATGTTTTCTGTGGCTTTCATTTGGCTGAGACCTCTGTTCTGTATTTGTGGGTTCAATTGAATTAAGCTTTTTATAGTAGATAGTAATGTTGTGTGGGTAGAGATGGATGAAGGGTTGTTTCATGTAAGCTTATATCCTGGAAAATGTCTCTTTTAGAATATAGCCCTTCCCTTTATAGTAAGATCTATTTTTAAAAGTGAGTGGGTTTTGTTAGTATTTTGCATTCAAGAGTATCTTCATAAAAGCACTAGTAATTGCTACAGTTACAAACAAACAAGAAAAAGTTCCAAGGAAAGCTCTCATGCGAGTTATCAGTTTAAATTGAGTTTATGGCAGAAATTCTAAGTGTCTCTGTACTTATTCCACCCATCTAGTTAAGACCATATTTTTTCAGATCAGGAAGTCCCTGAAGAATCACAGTCATATCCAAGAAACACAATAGCCTTCTAGGCTAATTTATCTGAATTTTTCACTGTCTAAATGTAAGTCTAAATGTAGATTTAAGAATGTGAAAAAGTCACAGACTGTTCCCCCCTGCCCTCACCCACAGATTTGTAAAGTGATTTTTGATGAATAATAATCACAGAGAGTAAGGAGAGTCATGAAACTGAAAGAAGATAATCAGAATATATATCAGAATGTATACTACAATTACTTGAAACTGCCTAATAATGTAATGAAGAAAACATTTGTAATGGTTTCACAGTTATTCTGAAAGATCCCTATAGGGTAAATTCTTGGGAACTGAGTGGTTGATATATGTAGGATCAAGGCTAGACAACATGCTAATGAATTATAGACTGTGGGGAACTTGTCTTTAATGGATGCTGGATTAATTATATAAGTACTTTATGTAAGCCTCTTTCTTCCCCAAAGTATTTCCATTCTGAATGTAGAGAGTTACATAAATAGTAATCATAAGTCACATTATTCCAGTTTGCTGTTGAACTGTTTTCACTAGGGATTGCAAGAACTGTATACACTTAAAACTAAATTAATGTACTATTTAATGTCTCACTAATCTCAGAGATCTTCAACTGTGTTCTCCACAATGCTTCAGGTAACCCTGAACCAAAGCTAAGCTTCAGACTAAAAAGGAAATGTTCTAAAACTTATTCTTTTCCACCCCTCCCAAACAGCTTCAGCACACCCCAAGCCTTAACCTATAGTAGGATTCAAATAGTTTTTGATTTCATGAGTAATTAGCTTGAATAAAATACATAAACATCACATTCTTGTGCTTTGTGATAATTGTCCTAGTTTGATTTGTTTTCCTGCGCACAAGCATGCGTTTTCTCTAGAGTAATCTTCTTTCAATCTTCTTTCCTCTTTTGTTCATTTAGCATTGCTTCAATAAAAACTAAATTATTTTATTAGGTGCCTAAAAATGCATGTGCTTTGAAACCACTAAGGTGCTGTTGAAAATCCTGACCTTTGAAAAACTTGACCTTCAGAGCCTAGTGTAGATATCCACTTTGGAAATGACTCTTTAATAATCAGCATAAAATAGAATGTGTTTTAAGTGCAGATTGTCAAGTGATATTGATATTGTTCTCTCTGTACTATCCAAGTCCAACCCAGATTCCTGGCTGCAACTGTTAGAATTGTCTGTCTGTGGAATGAGGGGAAAAAAGCTCAATAGTTCTTGGGTGGACATGAACTGGCAATTCGCTCATAGTTTGGATTCCTGGGATGATTGTAATACTGATCATCTTTTCATGCCTATCCTGAAAAATCCTTTGGCTAGACCAGGACAGAATCATACTGTCCTACTGTAAATTCCTCATGCCTATGGGTATTGGAGAAAACTGGTAGTTTGTTCCCCCTCACATGTATGCCATATGCTGCTGGAGAAGGGAACCCAAAATCCTTAATATCTTCCTCCAATATGCTTCTATGAAGCCCTAGAATTAATTATATTCATAGGTTTTAAAGACAGGGACTCCCTGGCTAATTTAATCTGATCTTATGCACTACAGACATCAGGTATCTTATTCAGGAATCTCTGTGTTAGTCTCTTCCTGTCCAGAAGTCTCTGCATTAGAGTCTATTTGGAAATCTTAGCAGTTCATAGGCATGTGCCATATTTCTTTTATTCCATGTTCAGTTCATATCTTGTTTCTCTTATTGCAAAGCATACTCTCAGCTTTTTTTTTTTTTTTTTGTTCATTTAGCATTGCTTCACCACAGGAAAGGAAAAAAAGTTGGCTTTCCAATACATACAGAAATTATACCATTGTAGTTTTAGAAGATGAAAAATTCCCTGCGTGAAATAAACAAAAATTAAGTTGCTATTGTAATTCTGCATGCCTTCATTATCTCCATGCATTTGCATTAATATTCTTAATCCTTTTAAGCTCTCGACCTCAGTTATACCTTGTGAAAAAGATTTCCAAAAGCTGTTTGCATTCATGTTGCTAAGCTCTTTCTTTTACTATTTTTTTTTTTTTTTTTTTTNTTTTTTTTTTTTTTTTTTTTGCAGCTTCATTGAAACAACCTTCTACTGGTCTGAAATTCTGAATTGGTTCTTTTAGAACAGGTTGCTAATTCCTCACCTTTTGCATGTCTTCTGCCATACACGGACAGCCATATAGAGCCTATCACTTAACAGAGTTGTTATTTTCCTGCCTGGTTAATTCTAAGAATGTTTTCAGCATTCATTTGTAATCCTTTTTGATTTGGCTATATCAGGATCTGATTAGTTTATCCATCTTGAAGGTTCCCAAGCAGTCACAGCCACATCATTTCTCAAAGCGTTTTTTTTTCTTCAGCAACATGCTCTCCTCCATTCTTTGTTCTGAAATACCGTTTTCTGTGTACTATATGGCATTGCAGAAAAGCAGCCTTTCATTCTTCTGTAGTAATGAGCAGATGCCAGGGTTGTTTAAATGTAAGAAACTAAGAAAATGCTTAAAACCTGTGGGTTTGGTACATATGTTATTCCTTAATAACATCTTTTAAGTATATCATTATCTTTCTTTTTAGCATTCCAAATATATAATTATCTTTCTTTGCAGCATTTCCAAATACCAATCACTAAGAAATAAAATATTTTCTGTCCCTGGCAACTTGTCCCAAAACAAAGATAGTAAATTGTGCAGTATGTTTTAAAATTGCATTTGTATCTCATTGTAAAGGCTATATTTGCAAGTAACTCCCATCAAATCCAAGGAAATGTGCATCTGTGGTTTAATTTTTACAGTACTGGGTGCTACATGTTTTATATATATATATATATACACATATAAATTGTTTTCCAAATAGATGTTTTCTCATTATTTAATGTCAGAACTGTGTTTGCTGCTTTTCCTTTTTTACAGGTCAGATTCTATCATGTGATACAAAAGCACATAAAAATAAATTTTTTTTTTATTTCTAAACCTGCAGTCAGATTTAAACCACAGATGATTTGTGATATAGAAAATACAGGTCTGTGTTTGATAAACAGCTTCTGTCATCTTTCTCTTGCATATGTGTGTCTTTAAGCTAGTCTAGTTCTCAGATGATTTCCTTTCCCTATCAAACTTGTGATCATTTTTAATATTATTCAAAGATGCTTGGCACATTGAAGTGCAAAATTAACCAACCAGTCTAATTTGCAAAATTAGCCTGCCATTCTAGGCTGTGAGAACTACCATTGTATTTTATTATGTAAAGTCTGCTGATGTTCATTCCTTTACAATCTTCTTTCCTCTTGATCATTTTCTACTTTTAGCAGTCTGAATGTCTGAAGATATTTGCAATGAATGCTATTCAGTGGTCATGGCAAACGTTCAGTTAACAGACTTATGCAGCATCTATCATTATCCCATTATCGAATTATCCTTCATTGTCTTTTAAGGTTAGTTATTTTTTGTTCAGAAATATTCTTTTCTCTATTAGCATTCTTTAAGGTGTGTCATCAGTTACACAGTATCACCTGGCATAGTGACTTCCACTTTTCAGAAGTATAGAAGCTCTCTTAAATAAAAAACCAAAACATATTTAAGTAAAGGAAACAACCCAAGCCAATGTAAATGAACCTCCCTAAAAGCCAGTCTCCCTTTTATTCTCTTATAGAATTTCCATACAAAGTGAGCACTCTAGGATACAAGATCAGTTGTGACACCCAATGAAATGCAACATGATTCTTGTTACTATTTTAAAATATTAAGCATTAAATAGTAAAATATTTTCATTTTAAAAAGACATACCATATTGTAGTTTGCTTTGCCACCTCTTCCAAGTAGGCAGCTCATCTTCCTTTGTGAACAAAGTTTACTGTTAAATATAATGCAATTTTCTGTATGTCATCAAGAGTCATCCCTGATCCTTGAAAGTGCCTTACAGGGATGGCAAGAAAAGATGGATCTAGGGAAAAGTAACGGACAGGTTTTATGAGTGGCTATTTGCCCATACCATGACATTAGCTTGTCCATCTGGTTTTGGCATTCCTATTTAGCAAGTCGTGATTTTTTAAGTTGTCAGAAATTAGCTTAGTATAATTGGCTCTCAAATGTCTTCCTCAAGATTTTCTTTTCTGTTCACATATTCCTGTGATGCAACTGTTTACTGAAATGGCTCTTATGCATATTTATCTTGGTGTTGTTTTTTTGGGGTGGTTCATATTAATTTGTTTGTTTTTGTTTTGTTTTTCTTCTTCCATGTAAAAATCATGGTGTTATTAAAAAAGTCCAAATAATCCATGATAGAAAGTAATTTTGAAGTTTCTGGCAAAGACTTGTTAGTATTAATCCTTGTGCCCTAGGCATTTAGTAACATGTTTCTTAGTGGTCTTCATAAACTTATGAGGTATGTAATTGTTCATTTCTCAAAATGATGTTATGCTTTTTTCCCTATGTTTCCTGTGGGATATCTGCTTTTCTACTTGAGGATTTTTTCACAGTGGGAACATCATTAGAGGTACTAGAAGAGAAAGTATGTGGGTTAAGTCCATATATATGTGAAAGTACATTGAAAGTAACCCGGCATTATAATATTAATTATCTTATAATAATTATAAGAATATAATTTTAGCTGTTAAAATGGAATGCCAGATTGCAGCCAAGGTTTTGCTCTTGTTCTTTTCTCTCCCTTGAAGAAAAAGCAAGAGGGAAAGCAAAATACATGACTAGATTTTTAAAGTGCTTGTTCACATAAATGTGCCACCTCTATCTTTCTAATAGCTTGCTTTGTAATAGTAGCTTATTTAGTAAGTTACCAAAAGTTTAACAAAACCACAATGAAGCACCTAGCAGATGTCACTTATTCTTAAAAATATTAGCGTTTTTTAATTTTGCACCTTCTTGCAAACATATAACCTAACTTAAATTAGAGAGCCATGGAAGATACTCAAGTTTTGTATAATTGATGAAAACTTCTTCAGTTTTCAAAAAGCAGATTGAAAACATCAGTAGTCTTCCCGAGTCGAAATTTCAATGAGAACAAGTAAAGATATCTTCTCAAAATTAAGTTCTTATACCTACTATTTTTTTGTGTGCTAATAGGCAATTTCTCCCTCAGTCATTTGTCAATGAAAACAAATACAGATTGAAATATTAATTGATATTTTATTTTAAATAAGTAAAGAAATTCAGAGTTACATTTCCCACTACAACCTTATTGTCACCCCCTGGAGTGGGGTGGAATTCACCACAGTATATTCACCACTTTGTTTTACATTTACACCAATAGGATGCTGAGTTTCCTTTGCCTATTGCTGTAACTATCATATTAGAGATGGTACTCTTGCTTGTGTTGAAAAAGATGCCTGGTAACATATGTTGCTTTTTCAAAGCCCCTGAGTCAATGGACTTCATGTGAAGTATGAGGGAATTGCCACTGTGGTGATGTATAGATACCATGGATATTACCACAAATGTATGATTAGAAGCTATTCATATTATTCTTATATGGCAAGTAAGTAGTTTTCCTTGCCATTTTAACTTGTCAAAAAATGTAACTTGTCAATAGCTGTATAAGGCTCCAAAAGCTCCCTTGACAAGAATTCTGAAAGGGCTTACCATTGTTCATGTACTTGAAGTTAAACGCACAGAGAAATAACAAGAAGATAGTCTCAAGAGGTCAAAACAACAAAAAAACTTTACAGCAACCCCAGAAAATCAGAGAATTTTGGCAAAAGGTTTAGAGCAGTATTAAATCAACATAAAACACTTCACAAAGGGTTAATTTAGCCATTCAACTTAGCAAACTCTAAGCCTGTTCGATTTTAAGTTACTCAAAAATTCTGAGAAGAGGGAATTAGAAGAAGAAGAAAGAAAAAAAGGACAGAAAAGATACAGAAAAGGAGTTAGGATGCTTTCCAAAGTTTGGGTCTGCTCATCAAAATAAGGTAAAAGCACATCAAAATAAGGTAAATGTCACATCAGAAACAGAAGTCACTTTCAAATTTTGAAATTAAAAGTCTGAATTCTGTCCAGAGAAGCATAGTAGTATTAATGATGAGGGTGGAATGTGACCAATAGTGGATTCTACTTCATCTAGACTTACAAACCTCTGGGAATATTAGCCCTAAGGATAAAAGCCACATTTGCAACCTATTGTTTTAGTTTTATTTTTTCTTTTTACCCTTCTGCCCTTCCAAATTCTCCTTTTTCCTTCAAACAAACAGAAATCTGAAGGAGATCTAAGAAGTTTTGGTCTAAATGTTATTTCCTGACAACATCGCAAAACAATGGAAGCTTCAGTCCCACTTCACACCCAACTTGAATGCTGCCATAACTGAGATACGCTACTTTTTTCTGTGGGAACAGTTTTAAAACTACAATATGACAGACCTAAAAATTTTCTAAATGAGACAGATGGTTTCTTCTAATTTTGCTTGCTGGGAACCAATTACAGTTCTGGCAATTCAGTGGCTACAAAAGTCTGGATTAAAAAGCGTTGATTTTTAGTGTCTAGGCATGTTAGATTTGTATGTTTGTATTAAGCCATTTGAATTCTCTAGCTTCTCTTTTTGGGGGGAGCACTGTTAGAGCATCCCATGCCTTCCAATGGGATACATTTAGCTGAAGTATAATCCTGACTTTAAAAAGGAACAAAATGAAAAGTTTTTGTCTGTCAAATACTTTGATACTTGTTGCCTTCCATAATAATGCCCATCTCAAGGTAGGCCCATTTCACTATTTAAAAAAATAAATTATTCTGCATCCTTCTTTAAATATTTTCCTTTAATTACTAGTGTATGATACCAGGTTAGAGATTGAGCTGCCATTTGGAAGTGTACTACAGTGAAAATGGAATATTGTGGCAGAGGAAAATGCTGTCCCTGAGAAGAAGTCTTGTATAGTTTGGTGTGTCCATGCAACTCTTAATTTAAAATTAGCTAGTCTAATGCATGCTTAGGGCTTTTGTCCTTGTCCTCCAGTCTCTACAGAAGTGTGTCAGTGTGCAGAGGGAAATGAGGGTAGAAAGGGAGCTTGCAAGAAGGCACTTCAGAATATGAGAACTAAGGGCTGAAGGATGACATCTGAAATAACTTTTGTTAATCAAGCTGCTGGGGTGGGAAGCAGGAAGCATGAATGTGCTCCACTCATGCAAAATATCACCATAGGCATCCTTTCCAGAATGTACAATACTCTCTTGAATGAGCAGCAGGAAGGGAGGTGCAATTTATGTAATCTAAATAGGTTTTTGACAATCTGGCATTGTTTCACTTCATTGACAGTATTTATCTTTGAAACATGGGATAATAAACTCTGCCCACTGCATTGAAATAAGGACAGAGATGTACTCAATCAAGAAGTGTGATGTTTTTAGAGTGAAATTGTACAAATGCTGGTGTTGGTTAATGCTTCTTGCTGATTTTTTAACTATTTAATTTCTTTTTATATATTTGTATCTTCTTTCTATAAAAAGAAGTGTTGAAACAGAGTGCATGCTTTTATGTTATTTCCCCACTGGACTACTTTATGCAGAAGGGCTGCTGAATTATGAGGAAAGTTTGGGTTAAGTGCAAATTATTTGCCAACATTAAAGATTCAGTGCTTTCTGCAAGGCTACTGTAGGGAGGCCTCAGAGACAGAGAAAGCCATTAAGCCAGTCTTTTGGATTTTGCCACTTCCTTAAGAAGCAAACATCTCACTTTTTTGCTGGTTATGTTTTTCTGTTTTGGGGTTTTTGGCGGGTTTTTAGTACTGGATGGGACCGTTTCTTCCTCCCTGTAATGCAGAAAAGACAAGGAATTGCATTGCCAACACCAACCAGGTCCAGCCAGCCAAGCAGAGAGATTGACACCAGAGGTCCAGAGCTGCCCCAGACAAGGCCAGCACCCCACATCTGCTACCAGAAGTGCTTTGTAAGCTCCTGCCTTCCTAGTTTTTTGTTTCAGGGAGAAGGTTGAGCCAAGCAGAGCTCCTCCACCACATAGTCTTTGCCCTCTGGGCCACTTGGCCTGCTACTGCAGCCACCAGCTTAGGTGAGAGGCTTCTCCTCCATCTCGCTTTCTTTATTTCTGGGGAGTCCACAGGATTCAGCACTTCCATATCTAGAGAATATTGCTTTTATCTTCATTGTTGCTGTTTTGTTTTTAATAAACTCTTATTTTTTCACTTACATCTTCTCATATTCATCTCTCCTTGTTGATGAAAGGGAAGTGGTTAAAACTAGGTCATTTTGCAGTCTCCACCCCATATAATTGTGTAAGACAGTGTTTAAAGAAAGATATTTTCTGGTTAAGAGGCAAACATGAAGCAGTCGGCTCAACTCTTTCTGCCAAGGAATCTACTGTGGAGCATGATTGAAGAGTCTTATTTATGTATCAATAGGGATGTGATAGGTGCTCAAACCATACTGAGTCTTGTCATAGGTACATACTGTAAATGCACTAGTATATTATTTAAGAAGTGGTTTTCTTTTTTGTATTATTACCAGTAATATTGAACATTGAGGAGCAGCTGCTTTGTAGTTCTAGCCAGCCTTTATCTCATTACCTTTTCTTTTGTTTTTCTTCTAAGACTGCTTTTTTAAATCTTGAAGCGATTCTGTCTCTTTCCTCCTCCTCCTCCCCTTCTCAAAGTTGAGTTTTCTCAGTTTTAGTTTATTTTCTAACAAGCTGTAGAACCTGCTATTCCTTATTACTCTCTACTTGTGTCTTAGGACTCTAAATATCTATTAAATTATTGAAGAATGAAGTTATTTTTTTAGAATATTATTCCCCTCCCCCTTTTGATTAGTTTCTGGCAGGGTCTGCATGCATTAATAAAATTATATACTGGGTTGTTTAGGCAACATAAAAACCAATAGTAAATTATTAAACTTTGTGTGTGCCATTAATTTCCATTTTAAATGCAATTTTTTCATAGTAATGGAAATTAGACTTGAAAAAATATGTATTATGCCATTCAGTTCAGTCTCATTCACTGCAAGATTGCCTTGGTATATTTATGATGTATATTTCCCAGCGCTTTATTTTATCTAATCAAGTGATGAGGCTTTCCAAATTTAGCTTGGGGAAAGCAATGCAGAGCCCAGTGCGTCCCACTATTGAGACATTTTTATTTTGTGCCAAAATTTCTCTACTTTTCTCTCTCTCTTTCTCTGTTTTTTTCTGCCAAGTTTCCTTTAAGCACTTCCAGCATATTCTTAAAATCCATAAACTGTATAGCATTAAACCTCATTGTTTTAAATTGGTTTTCGGATTTTTCAGTAATAGGATAGTGGAAATACTACCACACTTGCAAGATGGATGGATGACTAAGGGCTGTTCAGGAGTTTGCAATGCAGGCCATTTATTTATATATAACTTAGAGTTACATGCATTGCTAGCTTGACCTGAACTTCAGTTTTGGCTTATATTTTTTATGTTTGTTTGTATTTTGATTTTTTTTCCACTTTTAGGTACTGTCTTTCTAAAATGGCTTTATTTTTACTTTTTCTGTTGAGATAAGCCCTTAATGGAGATTACTGTAAGGTTTCTAGTTTCTACATTGAATTAATTTTTATCCCTTAATGAAAGCTTTCATACTTTCCACAGCTGTAGTATTAAATAAAAGTGGGAAGAGATCACTGCTGCTTTTATCGATTGCCTAAATCATCAGTTTTGTATTTGGTCATAATTATCTCTGCTTATACTTAGACTGTGGTGTAGTAGAAATTCTTTGTGTGCTTTGGAGGTGCTGTTCAGGAATGTTGGGGAAAAGAAGTAAATTTAATTGCGCTCCTTAAACTGCACTTTCTGGAGTTGTGTTCTTCTTAGGCATAAATAATAAGCATGAGGTATTCAATAAGCAATTGATTTGTGTGAAAATACTTAGGGTGATGGTAGACAAGTCTTTGTAATAAAAATTACCAGCTGCTCTTCTGGCTGTTTTGAGTACATTCAATTGCAGCAATCAATGTTGTCTTTTGCAAGCAGGGCCCTTTCTAGGAACAAATGCAGATGTTTCTGTTCATCCTATTCCATTCCATTTGATTCCTGCTCATGGGATCCAGTAAAAAGGACACATCTAAAATTATTTTACTGCTAAGAAACCAAGTTGGACTCTGTTCTGTATTAATGTAACTGAATATGTTTTCCATTCCTCAAAATATTCAGGATATTAATTTACTGAAAAAAATTAAACTCATTTTGGTCTGCCTTTTCTGGGGTGGTCCCAGACTTCCTGTATGATCCTCTTTTCTGAACACTGCAAAGCAGGCATATAAAATTGAAAATGCTGATATTATTACTCTGTTGTTGAAATGCCACTTGAAAAATTTTACCACCAATTAAATTGTTATACAACAGGAAAGGGGAGTAGGTAATGGAAGAAGAAATACAGAGCTGCTTGAGGCATCTTTGATAGCCAAGTCTTTATCTGGGCTTAAATTTGTCACTGGGCTTGTCCTTGTTTGAAAGGTTTATAATTTTTTTAAAGCAGTTCCCTTAGTGCTGGCAAGAAGCACTGACTGTACGATTGCAGGCACTAGTTAATCTCAAAAACGGAGGCTAAAATCCCGCTTTGAAACTTCTGAAAGAAGTCTTGGTTTAAAACATGAAGATGAAAGACAACCTTTTTAGTTCTAGAATCATACTTATGAGAGGAAACTGTTTAATAATAAATTATCCTGTATAACTACTTTATTAAAAAATTAAAACAAAGTGATCATGAAGAAACATTCATATTTCTTTTGTTCCTCTTTTTTTCTTGTCCTTTCTATTGCTCTTCTGCTTAAAATTCTTTATACAACAATATAGACTTGATTACAGCAGAGTAGATCATGATTTTCTTTTTGAAAGGATATTTATGTTCATTATGCAGAGATCTTTCTGTGCTTATGATTGTCTCCAGTGGTTAGGCATTTGAACCTCCTGGATAGCAGCTAGTATAATCCAGTTCTAATAAAAATGTATTTTATGCATATCACAGGAAGCTTTTAGGCAGCTGTGAGCTATTCATACTCTCTCCTCAGGAGATACCTAAAATTTTCTGTTTTGAATAAAGTGCCTTCCTCCAGTTAACTCTAACAGGGGAAGCATTAAAAAAAATTCCTTACAGCTCCACATACCTTTCCCCCACCCCCCATGTTTAATTGACTCTGGTCAATGACAAGACTATCACTTCTTTAGCACACTAATTCAGTTCTCCCTTTTGTTGGGCAGTGTCCCAGAACTGAAGGGATCTGAACTAGGAAGAGCCAGTGGGATATAGTTATTTTCTTGATTTGGTTTTATTTCAAAGTTAGGGACCTATGCTGCATAGTTTGTTTGGTTTTTGGTTTGTTTTGTTGGTTTTTTGCAGTTTGTTTGGGGTTTATGTTTGTTTCCTAGTTATCATTCTTGATATATAGTTATAACACATATAAAAATGTACTGACATAGCCACTTGTGCCTCTTTATATAATCAAATTTTAAAGAGAATGATGTTACAGGTACATGTGCAGCCACATAATGGCTGTTAAGTCCTGTGTTCAAATGCGACCTTCATGTGTAGGAGTTCAGGAAGGGCAGACTATCGAATGTGGGAGCATTAGCAAGGGAAGCATCCCTCTATATTTCTGTGGCCTGTACTCCTTCCTAACACCTGATGTTACTAACATGATTAGAGGTGTGATGGTGAACTTGGCAGAGCCTTGTTTTGATCCATCCTTACACTAACAAATGGACATCTCAACCACCCAGTTGTAGGTAATATGTAGGAAAGTATGGTTTGTTTGGGGGGTTTTTTATGTGTCTTAAGGTTTAAGAAACATATGTTTTAGCTGTTTAAGTAAAGCTGATATTACAGTTTGCGTTGGGTGAATTGAGTCCTTGTGATGATGGAGCTCTAGGCTGCTGTTGAGGGTAATTGAAGCTATCCAAAGGCAGCTGTCCTCCCAAAGGACAGCCCTCCCTGCAGTGACTCACACCTGCCAGTGTGCCTGCACTTTCTAGAGGAATACACAAGCTTAGGGTTCAGATTAGGTTCTGAAGAAGTACGCCTTTTTTAGGGAGAATGTGGTGCCTGGGTTAATAAATCCAGTTTGCTGTATTTATAGTAATGTATTGCTTCTGGGACCAAGCTGGCAACTTTGGGTGGCAACAGAGTGTGCTGCACCATGCAGTAAGTGTGTGTTGACTGCTTCAGGGACATTTGCACCTGTAAAGCATTCTCTTGCTTTCTGTTCCTGCACTCAGCCCTTTCTTCCCCTGAGACTGACAGCAGAAGTGCTGGCTGTGATCATCTATAACAAAAACAGATGTTGAGTTCAGCAACTCATATGATGTATCCTCATGAAACAAGCATCAGATAAAGCTAACTCAAGGCCATCGTGGATGTGATTTGGTATTGAAACCACAGCCTGTCAACAAAAGGCTCCCTTAGTCATTAGGAATCCCTCAAGCTATTCAGTGTCTTAGAAACTAAGCAAGATAATCTGACACATTTAAAGATTTGTCTTGCTTAAATGCCAGAATACTTGGAAATTCAAACTAGAGACCTGTGAAGAACGGAAATAAACCAGGGACTGAAGAGGGTTACACATCTAGCTATGTGAATTGCAGAGGTGAGGGGGAGGTGGAAGGAAGGGGATGAGAGAGGACTGTCAGCTCTTTAGGGAAATACTACTGGCTCTGGCAGAGAACAGTGCTGAGAGAAGAAGGGCATTGAAGAAGTGTAGTGGTTTTAATATAATTTTTTGCTGTGAGATAGGATTAGGAGAGGCAGAGCAGGCTCAAATTTAAAAGATATAAAGATAGTTTTATTCACACACATTAAAAGGAAAAAAAGGAAGTTTCCCCAGTTCATATTTTCCATGGTTTAAAGATATATTGTAGCATAATATAGTCTGTTTCCACAATTCACAAAAGATTTTCAGCCCAAGGCGTCTTCTCATGTCCTCACCCCTTAAGATACAACGTCTCTCTCACAGACTTCAGTATCTTCATGCAGCCTAAATAAAAATGTCCCCAGTATGACTTCCTTTTCACTCTAGAGAGGATCAATGTTCTATAGGCTTCACCTTGTCAAAGAAAGAGTTAAAATCTAGCTTGGGTTTGCAGATGGTTATGTGATCTTGGCCAGGCAGCAGCAGCTCTCAAAAATTCCAAGGCCACGTGAGGGTCAGGAACAGCGGCCAGGATCTCAGTAGCTGAGCTGGTGGATGCCTCACCCCCTTCACCCTTCGGTCTCACTCGGGGTGGTTCAACTCGGGCTTGGGGCTGCTCTAAGACAGGTTGGGGGGGTGGTGCGGGGCCCGGGGGATCAGCTGGATGTTAAAAGCTGTGGCTTCCCCCTCCCCACTGGCAGCCACTGAAAACTCATTCCCGGCCAGGCAGGAGCACATCCTCCTCCCCGCTTCCTGCCCAGGAGTCAGTGGCCCCGCAGGCATCCCGGGGAAAGCCTGGGCTCGGCAGGGACCTGCAGGCCCCGGCTCCCCCGCCCCGAGAGGAGGGAGCCAGGCTGCCTTCTTACCTCTTCGGAGGCAGGGAGGGAAAAGAGACAGGGTACTTAGCTTGATATGGGTACTTCACAAAGCTGAACTTTACTTTCTCACTGGCTGAACAAGGTGTCAATATTAAGAATTAGCTAATGATAGGTGGCTGTACTTTCCAAAACAATTCTCAGGTCTTTGCAGGGAACTGTTTCGTCTTTAAC
The DNA here is from genome assembly GCA_013398995.1 of Alaudala cheleensis. Taxonomy (NCBI): domain Eukaryota; kingdom Metazoa; phylum Chordata; class Aves; order Passeriformes; family Alaudidae; genus Alaudala; species Alaudala cheleensis. Next base: position 572,295 of record VWYE01016210.1, read on the forward strand.
TAAAACCAAGCCACGCTAACCCATGACAAGCAGTGATCACAGCAAATGGGGAAACAAGAAAGATATAACTCGCAGTGTAAAGAGTAGCAAAGGGTGGGATAATTTTCATAAGCACCCTAGTGTTGAGATTATTATCTGAACTTAAATTCGGAAGGTTCTCTGATCACTGTTATAAATCCAGCAAGGCTTAAAAGAATGCCAGTAAACTGTGGAGGAGCTTCAGGAACACATGCACAAAGTGAATAGAATAATTTTTCCAATGTGCATTTTTTCAACCAAGAATCTGCGGTTTCCCACCTCATATAGGCATCAGTTGGTATCCTGTGCAGAGATCTAACACCTTTTTGCCTTTTTTTAGTCCACCTTCTCAAAGACAATTGTGAATTCTTTCAGAGCTTGTCATGTATATTCTTTTCAGGTAGAAAGAATCAGAAAATCACTCTTGCCTGCAGGCGCTCAGAGCATGCTGGAAAGGTCACATTTTTAGTCTCTGCATAATCTAGAATCTAAGTCGAAATTTTTGGATATGAATTACAAATGAGATTTCATGTGCTGTTTATGTGAGCCTTTCTGTTTCTACAGTCTTAGTCTTTGACTCTTTGATAGACTGACTAGCTTACCTTGATTTTTTTATTTCTGTGGAGAAATGTGTTTATAAGATATGTCTTGAAAAGTAGGAAATAAACCCACAGACACCAGAGTTAATATTTTCTTCTAGACTACTGTTACACAGAGATTTCTTTATGCATATGTGAGACATGGTTGTGCATCCTGAATACAGCTCAGATACTTACCAAGCGGATCCTCTTTTACCTTGGGGCTTTTGCTCTAAGACAGAGGCTCTGTTCTATGGTGGGATTATTTTTCTTGTTTGGGTTTTTTTTCCTCATTCTTACCTTTCGTCTTTCCTTGTTTCTGTCACCAAGAGAGTTGAGTCTGCACAGGTGGAGGCTTAGATCTACTTATATCACATATATCTACTTGTATTTGTTTCTCCTTATTGGTGAAAAGGGTTAAACTATAGGGGGAGATAACTCCTTTCGGAGCGTCCACCTCTTATTTTGACACAGTGTTTTAATGCCATTTTGCAGTCAAGGAATGGAAAGTCAGATGAAGCAATCTGCTCATTATAAAGCTTTGTATCAAATTGGAAATTGCATACCACTTTTTTTTTTCAGTCTTTAACTGGAAATCAGTGAAAAAAGAACTGGCTGTATTAAGAAGCCATGTTTGGATAAACTCAAACAGATCCTAAGACTGAGCAGAATGTCCTTATCTGCTGTCCACTGCTGACAATAGACAGAAGTGATACTTCTACCCACACCTGCTGAAGCCTGGCAACATCAGCCTCAGGACTTGGCAGATAATGGGATGAGCTAGAGAATCCCTCTGGAAAATTTGGTGGGTACCATTCAGTGTTTCTCTACAAAGAAAGCTTTTAATTTCCCCTCTAACTTAATTACTCTTGGGAATTTTGCTTGGCAGTTAAGGTGGGTTCTGTATGAGACTATGTATTATGCTAACTGAACTAATAACAGCTATTTTTGATGATATAATTAAGGCTTTATTTAATGCAAAATTTATTTGCTTCATATATATGGTATTTGATGTTCATGAGTTTTGCAGTGTAAAAAATAAAAAAAAAAAGACAATTGCTTCAAAGTGTAAGAAATGTTAAATTCAAACCATTTCTAAATAGTGATTTTCTTTAGGTGTAAATCATTTGCTGAGTATTTTCCTTGTCTTAGAGTTGAATATGACAAGGAGAAACCCCAGCCAAAGCATATATTTTTTTCATACCAGTAATTAACATTGGTCTTGTCTGCAGTCTATATGAACCCAGAAGGAGCACACATAATTAATTCACGGTTTGGAACTTATGAATCACCAGAACAGAAGTAGTGTCCTGCTTGTTTAGTTACATGGCAAGTCAAGTCATGCATGCTGTATTGAGGAGAATGATTGTACTGGATGAGATATAAGGCCTTCCTAACTCATTGTTTTGTTTCTAGCAGTGGTTAGAGGGGAGAACTAGGAAAATATTAGAGGAAAAAAAAGAACAGATATGGAATGATCTTTCCCCTAAAGTAGTCTTTGCTTTCTATATTAAGCAGTGTAAAGATCTGAGCCAGCTTTCATGCGAAACATTGAATATAATAAAGGTTTTTCTTAGATCATTATTCCATTAATTTATGTAGTAACTTTCTAGTAAAAATATGGTGCCAGTGCTTCCACAAACTACTATGTAGTATGGGGAAGAAACTGTTTCTTTATTTCGGCCCATTTTATCAGGGGCCAACTAATTTTTACTCCCTTTGTAAATCTCTTATCCCTTTTCAAACATCTTTAGTTGTCATTCTTTTGCTGGTTATGTATCCTTTTTGTCTATACATTGTTCACAGTTCACAACTCATTTCTCATGCCTTGCTCTTTGAATTGTGTGTACATAGGGAGAAATCTCCCTGAGATAATGGAGATAGAACTGGCAAGAAATTAATAGAATAGCTAATTATGGTGTGATGTTAACTGGATTAACAGAGGTATGTCTGTGCAGGTCAGAGAAAGAACAGCAACAGAGTGAACTAAAATATTTCCAAGGGAGAGATACAGGTGACATCAAGAGAAAAAAGTTCTTTATTTTTTCTTATTTTGTGTAATTTTAAGTGGAACTTTCTAATGAGTTAGGCATTTTAAAGTTTTGTTGTTGCAGTTTTGTTTTATAGTCCTGTGCTTTGCAGTAAATCATTACTGTAACAGACACTTTTGCTTAGAAAATAATTGGAAAAGGGCATTCAGTTTGCTTCTGCTTTTTGTATTAACTATGCTTAAATTATGGATCAATCCTGAATTTTCTGATCAGCATTAGTCTGGGAAAGACAAGAGGTTCTTCAGCTTTGAGTCTCAATAAAGTAGGGACTTCAGAATTAGAATTTACATGATAGCACAATGACATGAGATCGAAACCCAAATTAAGTACTTCAGCTGCAATTCTATTTTAGGTTGTGTGTAAGGTTGGTAGAAATTTACAAGATTTGCAGAAACTACTTCAGCTCATGCTGAACTAAATGAGGATTTTTTTCCCTGGTGTTTTTTGGTTTATGGAGAACATATGATTCTAGCAAATAAAACACCCCAAAATTTTTACAGTGAAATGCCCCTTATAACCACATTTTAAGAAGTGGTTTTTGAGTGGAAACCTAAATCCTCAAATACTGTATTCATTCTTTTGACTAAAACTTCTGAAGGAGAGAATATAAAGAGTGAAACAGTGGCTTTTAGGAGGATGAAAATATATTCCATACTATTGATGGGAATTGCCTCAGCAGTATGTCTAGTAGTACCATTAAATTTTTGGACATGGTGACACTGCTTGAATAATGCCCTTAATCCATCGTTGCTGCTTTGATTGTGCAGTATTTTAGTATATATATATGTATGTATGTATTAAGGCTTATCTGACTTTCCCTTTAGATTTTTAGACATTTGTGAGTGGGAATCCAGCCTGTGATTTATTTTTAAATGTTGCAGGGAGGCAAGGGGAGAAGTGATTGCTAACAGAGGTTGCCCTGATGCACTGGAGGTATCAAAAGCTTTGTCATTTGTTCCTTCAGTCACTGTGAGGTGAATGCTTTCACAATATACAGTAACTTTGGGGAATAAATTGCACACAAGGTTACTGTTTGGTTGTTTTAACTTAAAAGTCATACTATGAGAAACATTTCTGACCTTTTTTTTTCTTCTCTAATCAGACAAATATTTTTGTGTGTGAACCATCTCACATGAAATGCTCAGCTAAAATATCAAAACAGCAAAGATTATAAATAGCAAAATATGAAATACATCCCATTCCCCATTGTACATGCCATGTAGTTATCTTTTCTTGTTGTTACTAGATTCTATTTTTCTTCACTGTATTTTCTTTAGAACATATTCATCTGGAATATCATGCTAAACACCCTTCACCTTTCTGTGAGGATGGACATAGTTCCCCTCTCATAGAGGGAAAGAATACTTTACCTAAAGAAGATTTTTAAGATTTGAATGTGGTTCTTAGCTATAGAGGAAGTTTGTTTGTTGTAGGTTTCAGTTAGAGCATCTAAACAGAGATATGAGCAGCACTGTGAAGCTTTCTGTACCTCCTTTAAGAATTCAAAATCTTGTTCACATAGGAAAGAATTATGGAAAAGCCCATGATCTCTTACTATTCTGATGGTCAAAAATGATGAAAAAATTCACAACCATCTTTTCTGGATTAATAATATGCAAAAACAGTATTTAAAAAAATCCTCAAAATCTTGTGTTTCAGAAGGATTTTTGCTTGAGTGAGTGTTTTTTTTTTTTGTTCCCCTAGCACAAAGTATGTATTTAATAGTTAAGAAGAGCAATATTTTAGCATTTATAGCAATATAAAACCATTGAAATTGTGATCCTGAGATAAAATCCAAATATTTTAGAAGTGTTCAGCCCTGAATAAAATTTTGGGCAGAAGCTCTGGAAGCACAGCAAATATTTAGACTGTAAATTGACCATGAGAAGAGAATACTCTCTGTATGTTGGGGGGTGGGGGGTTGTAAACTCTGTTTAGTGTCTAGAATCCCTCACAGGCAAAAGTAAGTATATGCAGCTATATTTTATATTCCATGATGGTAGAAAACCAAGGGTCTTTTGTGTGTGCTACTAAAGTTACTGAAACTGAAGTTCAGTTTTCCGAAAAGTGTTTAAAATGAAGCCTTGTCTGTGTGTGCATATGTTTATTTAAGAATATATATTTTTGTGATTTAATGACATATTTATTCAAGATTTAAAAATAAGAAAACCCCTTTTCACTGGAAAAGCATAGACTTTAGTGATATTGAATATTTTCCCTTCCAATTTAAGACTTGTGCTGAACCCACAAGCAGATCCTGCTGTCTCATTTTTGCATTCTTGAGTGATAAAACACCTGTGTGTTTCTCAGAGCATTTTATATTGTTGTTAAACTCTCTGAGTCTCTCACTGTTCTTTTTAAAGTCCTTTTGAGACAGAAACTAAAAAATGCACAAACCTCTATGTACGTGATTGAAAGCTGTTATGTAAAAGTATAGAGCATCAGAAACACTTAATGAAAGCAGTGGGGTAGCGGAGAGAATCACTGCAATCTTTAAACATGCAAAAATAGTAACTGAAAAGTATATATCTATATGGCATATGTAGTGATCAAAATACACTTAACCTTTACAAATGCACAATCAAATCAGGCAAGACTCAATTTCTCTCTGTTGCACGGATAACATTTGGCCTTGAATGAGTATTCACACTGTTGCCAAATGTAATGTAATTCTTCCAGAGGTAACCCTCAATCAAAATAGCTTTCTTTTTTCAGGTGTACTTGAAAAGGTTGAAGGAGAAAGTAGGATAGCAGAGAGCATATGTTATTGTGTAATAAGCCATGCAGCAGATATCAGAAATTAATGAGGCAAAGAAAGCAAATGCAGCAAGCAGCAGCAACTAAATTTGGGAAAAGCTTAAGTGTTGTGGGAGACAGGAACATTAAGTGTTCTCTCCTTTTCCTCTATGACAAATCCAAAAATGGAGACTTGAATAAAAATTTTAATGTAATTCTATGAACGGACATAGCCATTAAACGTCAAAACAAAGCCGTAAGTTGCTAGTAGTTTATGCCAAGATAAAATGAGCAATTGAATAAATAAAAGATAAATGCATCTGTAAACGGTACCGTTTCAGAAAACAAATATTCCAGATTGATAAAAAAAACCTACTGTTTCCCAGAGCATCATCAGAATGCCCATTGCAGATGGGATGTTGACTTCATTGTGAAATTTTAAGCGGTTTTAGACATCTGTCTTCAGAGTCTTCCTACAGAAGTGTTTGTCTTCCATCAAATGGTAACAAATCTTAATTTTTATTCTTTGGCCATAGATAGAATGAATTTGTTGATATTTTGTCATAGGCAACAGAAAGATCCATTCTGACTTGTTTCATGGGAGGAGGAAGAGGCAACCTTTCAGTTTGTTGAGTGATACTCTGGGTGCCAGCACTGGAAAGTCTGATTGTAATGAATGCTGGAATTCTAATACATGTTCTCCTTGCCCTTAACAGCTTGTTAGGGATCAGCACTCCATGTTGTCTGACAAAATACTAAATTTCATTACTGTGTAATAAAACAGCTCAGCTTAAAAACTGGTCAGTTTATTGATTTTAGGTGGCAGGGGATTTGAATGCATTCACTTTGTAGGCCATTACTATTTGACTTTCAGAAAGCAATCTGTTTTGAGTAGTGGATTCAGCATGCAGATATTGTGATAATCAGAGAAATTAATGTTCATACTAGGGATGTATCTCAGAAAAATTGTGTGGAATGTCTTTTCTGAAACCTTTGTCACTAAAAAAAGAATTTTAGCCTGCCTAATAGTACAGCTTGGTGTTTCTTTTCCATGTTTAACTTTTGGAAAAAATCATGAGGAAAGTGTAGATGTTATAATTCTTTATTTTTCTTATACATGTCATTTATAAAGAGAGAGCCAAGTTTTTTATGCAGTTATTCCATTGTCATTCACCTTCTAATTCTTTCTTTCTATTTATATGAATCAAAAAGAGAAGGAAACAACTAATTTACCTCAGCAAAAATGTTAATTTTGTGCTGCCACTAGATCAGGCTGAAGTATTGACTATGTCTTGCCTAAGAAATAAGAGGGATAAGAAAAGTTTTTCTTTGTGTGGAAGAAGTGGGATCAGTGTGTTTGTTCATAGCTGGTTGACTGTCACCTTCCTCACAGAGGAGGTGTAATTTACTTCAATTTATTGAAGTCAAGGGACTGGGAAAAAAAAGGATCAAATTTAGTGGGAGTCACAGCTCAGCCCTGCTGGTCTTCAGCCCCTATGCCACTCTCTGCCTCTCAGGAAATACACAAACAAAAAACCTCTCATTTAGTCCTGTACATAGTGAAGTTGGACTATTTAAATAATTGCTGTTTTATTCTGGTTATCTAGAACTTTTTAATGCTAATTTGTTTTATGGGTGCTGGCTTTGGAGATAATTTTCCATAAAATTAAATTACAGCAGTTGAAGAAATAAAATTGCATTAGACTATCTAGCCTAAACAAAATATACTTTGAAATTATTGTGTAACATTAAGCGATGTATTCATTAAAGGCTGCCTCTGACTTTTTTGCATTTAGATGTCCTTTATATTTGCATACTGTTTCAAGCCTTCAGAATTATGTTATTAATGTGACTAGTTTTCATTGGTGCTATCTGCTTAGAAACTTTATCACAGTGCTATGAATACTGATTTTTTGAAGATATGAGTTTTGAAGTAAGGTGTTGATAATTTGAATTGGCTTGGATCTAACTGGATTCAGTCTTGAGTTGTAGTGTCTACCAGTGCTGCAAAAATGTAAGGGAATAGCATAAATTTATAGGATTAAATGCAGACCTCTCAATCAAAACACATTAAAAAATAGGTTTCTTTAATTTCTCTTAAAAGGGGAAGGTCAAGAAAAGTAAAGACAAGCTGCAAAATGCAAAAGGAAACCAAATATCTGATTGCAAAAATTTTTGTTTGATTATTCACAATAAAAGTGGACTACTGTCTAGATGTGTCATTTACATAAATGCTTTTACAAACATTTAAGAATGACAGGTGACTATCTCAAACACTGTTTGGAACAACACAGGAGGACTCTGCCAGGAGATGATGTGAATTTGAGATTAAATAGAGGTGAGATTATTGTTGTCTCAGATCTAGGAGGAGGTTAACAAAGCTGGGGCAGAACAATGTATCACTGACAATGGACAATTTATGTGCCACAGGGAAACCCAACTCAGCAACTCTGCTGAAATAAGCTAGGACTAGGTAAAAAGTACTTCTGGCAGCAGGAGACCATGACCACTGACCACAGCTCAAGAAAACCATGGACTCAAAAGACTGATATTGCAAACTAATTACCATTAGAAGCAAGGGGATCATTTAACCAATAAAGTAAGACAACTGCATAGCCAATGAGCATTAATTTTTCTGCTTCCAAAAATGTATACATAGTGAAAAGTTTAGAAAAACTTTGGGAACCTCCACCACTGAGAAGCCTAGGGTGAAGAAGGACCAACAGGATGCTGCTGGGTCCACATGTGATGATGAACTTCTGCTTAACATCCCCCCTATCCCTGTCTCTCCATCTCTCCTCTTTTGTATTTCTTTCCATCTCTCTACCTCACATTTTATTGTTAAGTAGAATCTATACTATTGACTTCAGCATGTGTCCTCTTTTGCACCTTAATTTGGGCAGAGGCATCTCTCAATAATTGGATCTTAATATTCTGGAATCCATCTAATGTGGGGATTAGTAAGGATTTAAGATACATCCAACATGGGGATTCAAGAAGAAGTTATGTTAAGTAGATGTACATTTTTTGTGGGCTGTTGCTGGATGACAAGCAGCAGCTCCAAGACATTTTGACTTCAGAGAGGTTTGTTCCACTAACCTCTATATATTTCAGAAGTAAATCACCAAGAATTAAATGCCCAACATGCTGAAATGGAAGTTTTTTTAATGTTCATTGTGAAGTTGGAAGGGTGTTCACTATGGGCTGAATCCCAGTTTGGTTTCTTTACTCCCTTCTGTAATAGAATAAAAGTTATGGGGCAGTTCTAGGGCAAGGGCTGGCAAGTACTTGGGAATCCAGGTTGGAAATTCAGTGACCTTGGTAAAATAAAATTTTGTAATTAAGAAAATCAATGAAGATAACTGCAAGTGATAAAACAGGGAATAATTAGGAATGCAACAGTGCTGCTGAAAAAATAACAGCACACCACTGTCTGAGTCAGCAACAGTTGCTGTTCCAGGAAAGCAAGAAGTCATTTTGAAATGTATTGTCTAAAGTAATGTATAAGAGTTATGGTACTCTATTTGAGGCTGGTCAGGCCTCAGCTATGGAAGGTGAAGGGCTCAGAGATATCTGTAATAATGATGATTCTGGAGAGGGGAAAAAATTGAAAAATATTTTCACTAAATAAACAGTAAAATTTTAGGGTGGTGTGGGAATACCAACCTTGCAATGAAAATTGTTAGACAGAAGCTCTTTTGGTTCTTTCAGATTTTGATTTTGGTTGGTTGGTTGGGTTTTTTGTTATTTGTTGAGGGCTCTTGCTAACAGAAATAGAAAAGAGTAATTTAATTTTTTTAAAATCCAAACTGGCTTTAAAAAACTTTCCATCTGGAAAGTGAAACCCTAAAGCAGTTCCTCCTGCAGGAGACGACACCACTGGAGTTTTAAAACAGACCAAACAAAACCCAAACCCCAAACACCACAGGATTGGCGATCTCACCTGAAATGTGGTATACACAAATGAAGTTATTCTATCATACAGAGATTCAATATATCATAAAGAGACTGTTAATAGTTTTGGAGTAGAATTTAGGTTTTCTGCATTTAATAAAAAACTTGTTCTTTCTGTTGCTACAAATGTAATTTAATAGTCCTTTTTACAAGAAATTCTAGGTTTCAGCTAAAAGTATAATTTTTCTGGTTTTAGAAGAAATTTTTAATAATTTTTAGTAACTTTAATAAATAATAACAACAAATCTTAGGTTTCAACAAATCTTTGTTTCCTATTGGAAAAAATATTTGCTGCCACATTCCTGGCTAAAACAAGTGTCATAGGTTTGCCCTGGTAGGCCATGCCAGTGCACCCATGAATGTATATTTCTTAACAACTACTGTGGGATGTGAGTGAGAACAGAGCAAAGCAGGCTCAATTCTTGAAGACAAAACAAAATTTTATTAAACTACAGATTAACAGAAATGAAAAC